>JACDOX010000233.1:0-343839 GCA_014549065.1 Cardinalis cardinalis
GCAGCAATGGCTGCAAATCACAGCGTGGGTGATCCCATCTGGATCCCAGGAGCAGCTTCCTCAGTGGGAGGTGGTGCAGCACTGGCACAGGCTGCCTGGGGGTGCTGGAGCTCCATCAGAGCTCTGGGGACTGAGGAGACACAGCCACAGCTGACCTGAGCCACTGCTGCTGGTGAGAGCCCCGATTTGGGTAGGAGGCTGCACTAGATGACCTCTGGAAGTCGCTTCCAAGCCACTTTGATTATGATTTCCTGATCCTGTAAATAAGAGGTTGATAATCTCTGGATGTGGTTATTAATACTGTGTTGCAATAGCAAAATAATTTCTGAATACTTGATTAATGGCTCAATTAGCTCAGGATGTGAATGTTCAGTGGTATTTAAACTGGAAGAATTCTGCAAAATGTCTTTATCTTACTGGCAGGAGCATATTTGTCATCTGCTACCATGAATATTTTTGTAGCTGCTTATAAATCTTATTAAGCTTTAACTAATTAGAAGTCAGTGCACATCATATGATTTTATTATGAAGTTTCATGTTTGTTCCTCACTTTCTTTTAATCTGTGGTCTTTGTAAGGGAAATTTATCTATTCTAGTTTGAAATACAGAGATTAAATACCCTAGCTCTGTTTTGGTAGTTGATTAACTCCCAGAATTCATTATTAAATTCAGGAGGCTGCTCCAAATTATCAGATTTGTTACCACACTGCTTTTCAACTTGTTAAATAATTTTATCTTTCATGACATATTTAATAATAGTTTTTCATTATGATTAAATGCTGGTAAATGATTTTCAATTTCCAGTATTTTTGCTTCTTCTTAATTAGCAACATTTTCAACGAGAGTCCTAATTTCTCAATTGAATAGAATATATATACAAGGATATAAACAACATTAATTTTTATCTTCAAAATTTTCCCTGTATACATCCATTGACTTTCCACTTTGAAATGTGACACCTTCACACATGTATAAAACAGGGAAGTTAGTATTGTTGTAAAGGCATTTGGAGGTTTTGTGTTTATTCCTATAAATCAAAGCATTCACCTGGCTTTTCTGAAGTTACCTTATGCAGAAAGAGTTTTTGGTTTAAAAGGCTTGCTATTTGTATGGTATCGTTTAGCAGGAAGAGCTCACTGATTTTAAGTTATGAGGGCTAATAGGGTTTTGAAGTGTGTGTTTAGCCCCATATTTAGGCATATTTTTGCCTTTGAAAGCTTTTAAATCTTCCTCTTCTGACGCATCTTCTTCCAGCATGTGCTCTCACTTGAACATTAGTTGTTTTAGTCTTACTTTTGTTTTGTGATGTATCAATACTATATTACATAATCATAATAATCATAATTTGTCTTTATTATGGGTAAGACATATGTATTAAAATATAAATAATAGGCTGAGCCAAAGCCATGATCAAGTAGTGTGTTGAAACTGAATCATATGATAATAGTCTTTCATAGAGCTGCATAATATTTTCAGGGTATCTAACAGCAGTTAAATAGATGTTCTGATATTTACATCAAGTTTGATGAAATTGAAGTCAATTTCCCTGCTTTGAAATTGCTCAGTCAAATGTTAGGTGACAATTTGTATCCTTTTGGTTTTACAGTTGACTTTAATCATAATTTCATACTGCTATTCATATTGTGCATACTGTTTTATTCATATTGTGCATACCTCAGTTTTTAATTTCAGCATTATAATAACTTGGAAGATTTTGAGAGAATTTCTTTCTTTAGAAGCATGAAACTGTATAACAGGTTGATAATATACTTGTATGCTCTAATTAGTTTTGACAAATCCTAATTAGAATAGACCCAAGAAAAAAGACACTCATGAAAGAGCTCATTACTGTTTTATTAGTGTATCGAAAGACTGTGGAGAAGGGGATAAGGACTCTCACATGCCTGCAAACTGTCAAATGCTCTGCTCTGTGAATGACAGGAGAAGTGAAAAGCAGGCTGGATGTCTGATTTAAGTAGTTCCAAGCAAATTTCTTATTCCGATATCACAGTGCTGCAGAAGGGCAGTTCAGTTGTTTACTGAATGAGAAAAAGAACACTTGACTTGAATCCTATTTTCAAAAAGGCTGCTTTCCAGTGAACTGGCAAAGTGAGATTGGACACTATTGCAATTTTCTTACCTTCCATTATGTTTACATAATGTGGATGGCATCACATGATTCTGGACACTCATGGCACTACTGTCTTGGGATTTACCTAAAAGGAAAAATACTGTAGCTTTGAACCTTGTTTACATCAACAAAACTGAAGTGTCATAAACCCAAAGTACCACATAGCTTGTCTGCCTCAGTCACCTCCCCATAAAGACCTTATCCATTAGGCTCTACGGCCAAGCTTAAAACAGCCCAATGCTTTTAACCCACGCAGCAGTACTAATGGAAACCCTATACGCATGACCACAGGACTGAAATGTGGGGTGTTTAACAGTTCCACAAGTTCCACCTATTTTAACAATTCTGTTCTTTTTTTTTTTCTCTCCAGTTAATTTCTACTCTTTCCACCTCTGATCATCTTTCCTCTAAACCACCTGCTGTCCACTTAATTTCTCCAATTAATCAGAAACTAGCGTGCGGTGCCGTGGTTAACATGAATCAAGCCTCTTCGCTGGAAGATTCCTGTAACAACTGGCAGTCAGCAACCAGGTTTTCTAAGCAAGAGTCATCTCTCTATTTTCAGTCTGCTTCCCATAGTTCACCTCCCTCAATGTCTAAAATATCCTCTTCTGCATCAAAGAGTTGCTACTCCACTCCTCGATTGTMTGATAACCTACAAACACCAAGTCTCTATAACCCTGACTGTGTTTGCAAAATGGGAGGCTTCACCACATCCTCTGTTCCGACAAAGAGTCCAAATCTTTCCTCCAATCCTCCATGTTCAACTGAAATTCAAGGATCTTCAGCTCWGTCTATATCCCCCAGTTCTTCCAAAAAATTGAATGCTCTGTCTCCTCTCCCTGTACGTATAATAACACATTCATTGTCTCCTAGCCCTAAACCTTTGTCTCCACCCTCTCTTTACGAGTCCTCTTCGACCATATGCAGTATAAGTGAGCCTTGTGCACAAACATTATCCAGAGGAAATTCAGCCAAGTCAGGAGTCAAATCCCCTTTGCCAACCAGACTGACTCTCTTAACTGCTATTCTGAGATCAGGCTCCTCTCAGCGGAGGCCGCTTTCTCCTGCTTCTTGTCCTACATTTTCCCCTAGCTCCCTTAGTTCCTCAACACTTGCAATAGATCAAAAGTTCAAAACAACTCCCCCAACCCCCAAGAAATCTCTTTCAAGCCCTCCTATAAGGCCAGATTCCCCCAGCAAAGAGGATTATTGTCTTTCAGGATGGGCTCAGCATCTGCCTTTACCTTCCAAGCTTCATCCCACACCTCAAGTGAGGTCCCTTTCTCCTAAAAAGCCCCCTCCTGTTCAATCGCTTTCTCCAGACTGCCAAAATTCTTTATCATCCCCTCTCTCCTCCCATAGAAGATCAGTTGCCTCTCCAGATTTGCAGTCTTCACTGCATCCTCCTTGTGCCCCAGCTGCCTCTTCCTTTGCATACCCCACCTCTCCTTCTCCAGAAGGGCTGGGCTGTTCTGCCTCCCGGTCCCAGGCGCCTCAGAAGTCTCAGAGAGTGCACACTTACTCACCCATCTTCACTTGCAGGTCATGTCCTTTGCTTGGTTCTACCAGTCCTAGTGGTGCATTGTCTCCCCCCCCAGAGAAACACTCATCTCCTTCCCCAAGTTTTTTGCACTCACCTTCTAGATCTAGATCAGATTCATCCCAAACATCTGTTCATGAGATCAGTGCCTCCTCTCCTACCCCTTCTAGCGTCTCAAAGCAGTGGTCTCTCCCACGGCCTCGCTCTACCCCACTGGTTCCACAAACTGGTAGGATTAATTCCCATCCACTACAATTGAATTCTTCATTGGTGCAAGCAAATTTTAGGTCTAACTCCTCCTCTCCGAGACCTGAGCATTCTGCCATCTCATCAGTGTTAAAGTGCAGATCTCCCATCTCAGACAAGGCACCAGGCACACTGCCATCAAGACCCAGAGAGCTGACTTCACCACAGTCTTTTTCCCTGCCTCCTGGCCATGAAAACTTCAAACCCAAGGTACTCTTGGTGCATGCTTATTTTATAATATTTCTTTGTCCCTGTAGGAAAAAAATTGCATCCATGTTGCAGAATACAAGTAAAATAAATGAGATGTCGAAAAAATGTGGAAAAGGAACAGGTTTTGTATCAATAGTGAAGATAGTGAAAATTAAATCCTACCCTTCAAATTGCTAGCACTGTGTTCTGTATTTTGGAGAGGATGTTATAGGAATCCTGTAGCATATAAAAGAAGGTACTTTATTCTTGAGTATGATGATTTACTACTAAAGATGGATTTGTGTGCAGTGGCTCTGATGTACATTTGATACATGTATTTGTGAAGCTCGCCTAAAATCCTGGTGTATCAAAAATCAACCATGAAGCATGTTCTCTTCACCCTATTCTAAAATAAATCCTTATTTGTTCCCAGGGAAAGTAATAGAAGTGTGGTGATCTGAGGTGCAGGGCTGAGGAGGAAGCTGAGCAAGAAGCAGTTTAATCGAATTGATGTGAACTAGCTTTTCCACTGATAAGTGATTCCCAAGCACCCCATCCTGCCTGTCCTCCTCGCTTCCCTGGAGGCTTTCCTCACCCCAGCCACCCTGGGACTAGCCCAGGGGAAATAATGAGCTCAGCCTGAGCAAAGACTTTGTGGCCAAGGGCCAGCAATAGAAGATGAGGACGGTCTTCTGCTTCTTCCCTTTCTTTTGTACTCCTCTGATTTTGTTGTGCTAGACAGAGGATGAGGGGGAAAGAAAAGCCAAGCTTCCTACAGCCCAAACTGCTGCAAATACCAAAGTCTCACACCTGGCAGATCAGCCAAGCTCCTGCTGTTTGTCATCCACCCAAAGGCAGGAGAGCCATTGCAGAGTGAGAATGAGCAACAATAGCAATTGCTGCAGGAGGGCTTGGGAACCAGTCATACTGTGCATTTAAAGGCATATCTCAAGAAAGGGAAGGGAAGGGTATCCAAAAACATGCAGCAGGTAGGTGAAAACAAGAGGAGCTGCTATGCAAAAAGGAGGAGTTTGTTACAGAAAACACCAGAGCTGCAGGAGGCTTCCCAACATTTTTTATCTTTTCTTTGCACTCTATGCTTTCCTTGTGCTGTGTTCCCTTCCTCCAACTCATATCTGAGCTCTGTCCATCACACAAAGTCTATCATAGTTTATTGATTTATTTCCTCACAGTACARAATTACAGCCTGGTCTGCCAGATCAAGTTGTGTCAGATGTTCTCCTAACAGTTTTGCCATGGCAGGGGTGACTTAAAATATGTTAATTGGAAATGAGAGGTTAAAATCMGCACAAAGTAGCAATTGTCATGAATGGTTCTTTTAAAATCCAAATGAGCCAAGAGGAACCATTGTGCCAAGCAAAGCTGTAYAGTATTGTTACACACTGTCAGTATTAGTTAATGAAACAAAAAGAGATATGAAATTGTAAAAATTCCAAGAAAAAAGACCTTGAGACCAAACTGTAATGCATGACCAAGCCTGCAGATTGCAAAACYGTTGCTGTTCCTGCTGGCTGGTGTGTAGAGCACTGTGAGGTCTCTGGCAGTAAGGAAATTCTCTGCTTGTGACACAGAGCTATTGCCTGGGTTTATATTTGCAGAGATTGTTATACTTCTGTCTTTCCTACWGTCTCTTTTCCTACTAATTCTGCTTTATCATGCAATATGGTGGCAATTTTGAAACTGCCCTASCATCCCATGGAGACTGGGAGAGTGTCCATCAGTATAACAGACTTGGACCATTAGTTCGGTCTAATTTTTAATTTTGTAGACAAAGCTGACTCTTCTGGAGATGTGGAAGACCTAAAACATCTAAATCTAATGCAGCTGGGTGTTCAGTGCCAGAAAGGTCTCTCATGGCTTTAAAATGTGAGTCAGAGACTTCATCTACTGTTAATACTGTCCATTCAACCCCCCTTCTGCTCACTTATTTCCACCCCTAGATTATGGTATAGCTCAATGAACTTTGCTGATGTGTTAATGGTAGCAGGCTGTCCAGTGATACTCCAGCCTCAAATCTCAGAAAAAAAGAAAAAGTTTGAGGAAAGACAACTTTAGCATCTTAAGCAGCATTTAGGTCTATTTAGTACTAATCAGCTCGGCTTTATAACTAGACAAAAACCAGATTGCTTTATCTGATGACTGTTGACGCATGACAAAATCTTTTCATGTACAAAAGTGCTAAGTGAACATCTAGGGGAAAAAAATACAGCATCTAGAAGCGCTTGCCTTTGGTGTGTATAATTTGGCATGTGTAATTTTTCAGCCTTAATGTTGCTTCAACAGTCATTACAGCAACATTAAGGCACACATTAAACCAACATCTACTAAACCAGAATTCGGACATGCACCAAATAATGCAAATCAAAGGATAACCTATTCATTTGTTTARCTGTTTGTATCTGTATACATAAGCATGCGCTTTCCCTTGGTTTGTGTTTGTTAATGATTTAAAAATGGGAATGTTTTGCAAAGGTGAGTATAAACATGAATCCACAGATCAGTGTGAAGTGTCAGCTTTGGGTGACCACAGGAGATAAAAGCCCTCTCCCTAGACTTTGTAGATACTTTGATAATGTCCTCATGGACCTAATATAGCAAAATGGACAGTGAAACACAGTAGAGACAGATAAATTCTGCAGGAACAGTTGTTAGAATAACAACTTCTAGCTTTCTGTTTTGAAAAAAACTTTGTAGTGGTTTCATGGGGTATCATTCTTCTATAGTCTTTGATTTTTCCTATTTGAATGTAGCTCAGGAATGCATATAGATCTACACAAAACAGTTGGGGAACAAACTGACTTTAGCAACATGGAGTTCAGCACAGCAGCAAAACTTACCATAAAGCAGGAAAGATTATTCATGAGGAGCTCTAAGCTACCAAGGTTGGTAGCACTGATTTTAAGCCTTTACAGCRCATGTCTAGCAGATTTTGCAGTGCCCCGTGGGTGCCCTAGGTGATCATTTGAACAAAAAACCCAAAAGTTTCCCCCAAACTCTCCAGACTGACATTTTCCCAAGCTCTGATGTTGGAATGGGTTTGCTTTTTGCTGTACTGTGGTGCAGGCCAGCAGACCTAACTGTCCACAGCAGTTTAAAATTACTGCTAGATTCCTATGAAGCAGATTATTTAATTTATTTAGGTATTGAAAAAATAATTTTAAAAACCTTGAAATAATGTGTAAAGAAACGTATTCATATAGGTGAGAAACCGAATTGAAGACTTTCCACTCATCAAGACCTGCAAAAATAGCACATTGCTCACAAGTTCTACAGTATATGGAAGTCATGAAGCACATGAAAGCAGTACAGAAACTTTTGCATTTTTAGAGTCTGTTATATCTTTGTTTAGTTAATATAATAGTACAACTAACCTCAAAGTGATCATATTTCTCTTTTCATATATGATACACATTTCATTATAGGTCTTCACCAGCCTAGGAACTAGTGAAGACGCTGTATTTCAYGTGTTCAATGACAATTTTAGTTGGATTTCAATTATAATCAAACAAGAATACATTTTGTGAATATGCCTATTTTTATATTTGGAATTCAGTCTTCCGTCTCAGTGATCAGTATTTTATGTTAGTTTAAAATAGCTAAACATAAGCTTAGTTTTGCGTAAATAAACTTTTGCATATAGTTTTTGTGTATGCATAAATTCATCTATGGAGCTCTGCAGTGTTGCTGTCTAAATGTTCAAAGGCCAGGATTCACCTCACATGATTTTTGACATTTGAAAGTTATATATCCAAGCACAATTTAGGTGATTCTATTACAGCTAGTGGAGAGAATATGGTGTATTTAGAAGATTATTTTATTTTACCTTTCCATTTGCATACTTTGGGATTAGATCATTTCTATAAAAATGCCTATGATTATAAAAAGCATTTGTGTGGCTGAAGAAACCGAATGATAGACATCTAGGTTAGAATCACTAAATCTCAAATGAATTACTATCCCATGCTCTACAGCCCCTCCCACTGAAAAATAGAAAAAAGTTCAGTTCCAGCATTTGATCAGTTCAGTTCCAGCATTCGCTCAGTTCAGTTCCAGCATTCATCTGCTTCATCAAGCTGTTCATTTACTATGATCACTGTGATTACTGACTTCTTGAATGACTCATTCTCCAGTTTCTGACTGAGTGAACCCAAAAGCAAACAATAATATGTATAGAAAGAATTAAAAGATTGCACCCTACACTATTTCAAGACAGTTGTGGTGATAAATTTCTTATCTGAGTTACGATTTTGCCCACTCTGTTGTCATTGAGACCTTTAGTAGATATAAAGAAAATAAAAAGTAAACAAAACAATGACCCAAAGTGCAACGTGCTGTTTCAGACTGTTATCTCATAATCACCAGCATTTACTGTTGCAGATAATGGTACATTGACAAACCTGACCTGATTAACAAATAACCTTATTTCTAGCTGACTGTCACAGAAATAATCAATCACTRACTTAGAAGTCTATTTTTGTGTGAATTTTTTGACTTTTTTGTCAGATTGTTGGTGAAAAGGGAACAATGTAGCAAATATAATAATAGTAATAATAATAATAATTATAGTTCTAGCAGTCATGTGATTAAGAATCCTACCTCTTGAACTCCTATAAATATAGAAGAGACTCACCAATCTTCTAAAAAATACTGAATTCAGCCTCTATATTTGTAAAGAAAATGTAAAAAATATTATTTGTAAAGATTTAAAAATAACTKGACAAACAAATATAGTCTAAAATAKAAATTWTTTGAAAAGAATAAATTTTAAGGTTCATCTTCGAATTTTCGTACCCAAACTCATACATTTTGYATGTTTAGATTGCCAGTTCTGTTAGTTTTGTTAGAGTGTGAAAGCTCCTATGCTTGTTTTGTTTGGGTGGTAGAGTTATTTATTCAGGAGATGAAAAGCTGCAAGAAGATTTAAATGATCTATCTACTCAAACAAGCAATTCAGCATTTAAGGATCATAATCAGTCTCATGAGAGCCAATCACAGAAATCTCTCTGATTTCATGGTTCAGGATCACACCACTCAGCAACAGTTGTTGAGGTGGATGTATTGACAGAAGTAGCTGTGCATTTTCATATCAACTCGCAAGAAAACTTGGAAAAARACTTACAGCCTCCTCTGATACTCATTTAAGGGTGGTGGTCAGCAGAAAGTGGTTAAAATTACTTTGGAAGCTGTAAGGTAGAGGGAATTTGCTTTGTCCTACTTCATTACTAAGAACAAAACATGTATATTACTGGACTTTAAAGCCTTAACAGAAACACTAGATTTTTAAAAAGAAATAGTTTTTCTAGGAAATACATAAGCATTGTTTTGTTGCAACATTTCTGCAAGATGATTGTAATTGTGTTTCATTCTGTCGTACCTTTCCCCTCTCTTCCCACTCCCTCTTCTACCCTGTTTTACTTCTCTTCCTGCTCTCTGGTTTGCCCTTTTAGCAGTACAAGATCAAGACAAGCTACAAGGCATTTGCAGCAATCCCTACAAACACATTGCTTATGGAACAGAAGGTTAGTGTTTGCTCAAAGACATGGGCACTGCATTGTACATTTGAGACCGTTCAACTTTGTGTACAAATTCTGACATGTCTGTTGGGGGATACAGCAGAATGTGAATTCTGGGAACTAACTACTCAGGATYGTAATTCCAGCCATTTTATAGGGTCATCCACTTTCACTGAAGATCAAAGTTCCAGTAAGCTGATTTTCTGAAAATCCATTTACTATAAAAAAGGAAAAAAATCCCATTGTCCTAAAGGAATTGYCTTTTATCGCAGCATCTCAAAATCTGTTTTGTTATTGGAAAGTGTCTGAAGCACCACTGTTCTGGGACCTGACAATCAGTAGATCTTTGTCATTTAATTATTATTGGACAGCTGTGCTCTTACTCACAAATTTACCAACCAAAAATGTGATATTCTAACCTCCTGTCTTGTTAAACTAAGAACCATCCTGGCTATTGTTCTGACCTCTGTTAACTTCCATTCTTCCTGAACACTGTGAGAGCTAGTGGGCCATTCCCCGTTTGTAGTTTATGCTAACAATCATTTTCTCTAGGAGAGAAAATGATGGTTTAAAACCCCAGACTTCAGTGCATTGGTTTACCACCAAAGTCACAGTCAACAAAGGCAGGGCTGTATAGTCTTCAGACAATTCAACTTGGAAAGTCAATTGAAAATTTAAGCTTTGCATTAAGGGTTCAAAATACCCACAGACATTTATTTTTAAAATAYTTTTCCCAAATTAATTTACTCGAAAGAATAGCTAAGTTTAACAAAAATTTTCTCTGGTGATCAATGAGCTAAATGTCTTGCATGTTTATAGACATGCTTAATCGTGGTGACAGTCAGTTTGTAACTTTATCAGAAAAAGCTTTCTGTTCAGGACCTAGTTGAGGAGTTTTCCCTCTGATTAATTTCTATTTCTTTAAGCATTCCTGACCACACATCTAAATATTTATACACATATACAGCTCAGTTGATTTCACTAGTAGTGAAGTTATTGGTTAGGGTGAACTTAACTATGTACAATATTTGAAGATGTAAATTTTTTCCTTGAAATGTTACTGATTATGATCTAGTAATGATCAGTTAAGTGCTATAAATCAGATTATTTTTCAGAAAAAAAGGAGACCTTTCTTTTCCAATGTTCTTTTAATCTTGAATGATTTTCTTAATTTTTTGCATAAAATCTGATCCTTYCCTTACTTAAATCTTGAATGCACTAATGAAGGTTATGTTTGCTTTAGCTTGCAATGTGGTGCAATAGAAACGGCTCTGTAAAGGAAAATAGCTGATGCAGGAGATTCTACACCCCTACAGAATGTATTTTGGGAGGGTTGTGTTTGAGCAGAAAGCCTGTTAGTGGGTGGAAGAATTTGGTGGACTCCTGAAGTACCACTTCATGGTTGACTTCACCTGAAAGGCACTGTTTGTACACTCTGAGACTGCACCACCCTGCAACCCAAGCCAGGTAGGTGACCCTGAGCAGGACACTCACTCTAAGATCACACTCCTGATGTGAACTAGTGGGTTTATGTCAGCTGTCCGATTGCACTTTTTCATAAGAAAATGGATTTCCTTTTGATGGTCTTGCTGGTGCTGTCTTGGGCATTGACTCACAACCTGCATGTTACTTATCCCCAATACATGAAACTGATTTGTGCAATCTAATGCCAGCACCTGTGGAAAAAGTAATGACTCAAAAGATATCTGTGTTTAGATAGACTTACAGTTATCCACGGATTTACTGAAAATCGTAGCCTTGGTGTATCCTGCAGTAGTGAGAGCGATCATGTAGTACTAATAAGAAATCAATTCTCTGTTATAGGATTTGCCTTCAGGAAAGACTCTTGACTAAGTAGCTTTGTAAGTGTATGTTTCAGCATTGCCTGAGAACATGCTTTCTCCYGTCTTGGGAGTTATGGATAACAGTCTCCTATTGATCTGCAGCAGCAGCTAATTGTAGTGCTCCTAAGCTGGTCCTGTTGTGTCAGCTGATGAGAGTTTAGAGTATGACTCCTATGAGAAAGCATGAAGTAGTCACATGGGCCCCATTGTACCAAGTCTTAATTTCCAAATTTTCTTCTCAAAATGTTGGGTAGGGAGCTCATGATATGTTCTAGCTCAACGACAATAGTTATGTTGTTCCCATTTTATGGAAAGCAKTTTATACACAGCATTTAAAAGAGTGAGATTTAAGACAGTAAGATTTTAACTACATAAGTGATGTTTTTTCAACATCCAAATAATTATTATATGATTAGAAAAACAACATATTTTTAGATATATTTTTTAGCTTTAGATGTTAAAGAAGTGCTTTGCTATGTGATTAAATTAGAAATGCATGTTATCAGAAGTCAGCTTTTTCCCACTCTGTGAGTTATTATGTTATTTAATTTAAGTGGTCGTGAGAAATAAAATTAGTAAGAATTGTGTTGTGGGTGATCTTARTAACAATTCATCTGCAGTATTAATTGGGTCCCATGACAGAAAACTGCTCCTCATGGGCCGTGTATGGTGCAATGACTGCCTCTAAATTTTGATTGCCTCTAAATTTTCTGTTGGTGTCTAACTTTCTTTCTCAAGTTTCTTTTATGTTTGTGTAGATGCTTTATTTAAACCAGCATTTTTCAAATTCTGCTTATGAAACCATTAGGCTGCCATCACCTTAATGTTTTTTCTAGAACATGCTCTTCTTATCCTCCAGTACTCTCATTTAAARAGAGTTGTCTGAGTATGTGCCCATCAATAGAGAAGAAAAGGCTGATTGGCTGTGTGTGTGCATACTTTGAGAAACCCAGAAGTGGCTTAACCTCATCAAATCTCCYCACTGGCAAACTTCCCAGCTGTTTGAGTTTGTATGAACCTGATGTTTCTCACATAATTTCTGTTCTCTGCTCAGAAAAAGCGCTATCCAGGACRTCTCTTGGAAGATTGGGCTGTAACTTCCTTCACAGCCAGAAGAATAAAACTTCTTTTTAGGGGACTCACCCTCAGCATGGTCASGCTCTGTCAGGGAGCAGCAAGAGGGGGCTGCTCTGCAGAGAGCTGAGCTGGCAGCAAGGACGTCAGGACAATGTCCTCACCAGCACGGGCACAGCTCCACAGCGCCTGAGCAGGGACGGCAGAAATGCTGATAATGAGCTGGTGATACCCAGGGTCACTCAGCAGTGCCATCACAGCCACACAAATCCAGAGCTTTGAGTCAGGAYCACAGACTGTGATACTGAGCTCTTCAGCCCAGCAGATCATAGGATCCACTGGGCAGAAGAGGAAGCTGAACAAATTTAAAGTAGGCATAAGGCAAAAATTTGACAGAAAGAATTAATTAGCTATTAGAAAAAATTGCTGGAGACTGAAATAGGCTTTTTATCTCAAAAATTGAAAAATCAAGAAAGGACAATTTTCTGGCTTCTCATATTCCAGATAGTCCTGTGGTTTAAAGACRTCATACTAGGTGAGCGCTGTCATTCCTTCTGGCCTTATTAACACGGTGACAGTGAGTCACAATGCTACAGTCACTCTTGTGTAAGTTCTACAATTATATGGATGTGGACACAGTCTAATTCAAAATTCCCTTCTGAATTGGGCATTATTTAAAAAGCAATGTGTCTGTTATTTAGAGGTTGTATTTATCAAGTATCAACTACAATGTCTTTCAGTCAAAATRGATAGATGAAGAGTTTATTTCCAGGCACTACAGCAAAATTCATAACTTTAAATACCTTGCGTTAAGAAAGAAAGGCAATAATTTGTGCAGTTGTAGAGTGATAAAGGGCCTTGTTTGTCTGTAATAATATCCAAATGTGCTAATATAGGAGCAGCCTTTGAACTCCTTCTTTCTTTATTTCAAGGGCCTTGAAAAAAGTGTCTTAAAACAAGTACAACTTCATCTTTAGGATTATGTAAAATTTTACATGYAACCCAAAAACTGTTGTAGGCTTTGGATTTACAATCCAAAAAAGTATTCTCTTAACAGTTCAGTCTTTGGTCTTCAGCAAGCTGTATGCAGGTGAATATGGGTTTGCTGTATTTGTCCAGCTACACATCCCCTCTACATATTGATTGGTGTGAATTTCCCTTGTCTGAGCATCATTTTGGTGGAAAGGAAGCATGGGCATACAGACTTGGTGCTGCAAATATTCTGCTCAGACTTCCCTCAACCTGAACTGAGGATGAGTGTGGCACATCTGTCACAACCCAGGGTGATGGAATGTGTCATGAAACACGCCTRCTTCACAGCTGAGGCTTATCCCACACTTACCAAGTCTTCTGAAAAACACTAGGTAGGAGTGGCTGTGGATGGAAGGGGTGCAAGTGTTGTSTTATCTGGATTGTGTTTATCAACTGATTACAAGCTGACAGCAATAATTCCAATTCCAAGTAAATGTAGAAAAAGTAAAACAGTCTTTCTRTATTTTGTTACACTTCTTGGAAGACTTCAAAGATCTGGTAATTGCATCACCTGCAAAAACAGACTAAGGGCAGAGCAGCATATTCTCCTTGTGGAAGAAAAAAATAGAAAGAGGTATTTTCCTCTGCATGCAGAAGAAAAAAAAAGAGGTTGTCTTGGTTGGCTGTTTTGTTTTGTTTTTTTTTTAAGTGAAAAGGAAGAAATACAGCTGAAGAAATGTGGCAGCATTCAGCTATATTGAAGGCCCAGCTTTAAGTTCTTGCCTTTAGGAAACTCTTATTGTATTACCAAAAATCCATTGCTATAGGAACTGATCATGGCAAATGCAGATCTAGGTTGCTCCTTGAAATCATACAGCAGGAACCTGGAAGCCAATTTTCTCAYTCTCAGATGATTGACCTAACTGCTGGACAATTGGCTATTATGAGGCAWGTCAGAACTTTCTGGACCTGGAAAGCATTTCTGACAAGACTTTGTTGAGAACATTTTGATAAAAATAGATTTTCCCCAAATACTTCTGGTGTGCACTTACAAGGTRAATTTCTTGCATCCAGATTACGTGTTCACATCAAAGTGTTTCTCAGGGCTACAGACAAATACCTCMTGGTARGAAAGAAAGGCAAWAATTTGTGCAATTGTAGGACTAAATAAAAGACCTAATTTGTCTGTAATAATAATCAAATATGCCAATGTAGGAGCAGCCTTTGAGCTCACTCATTTTTCATGGGCCTTGCAGTTTTCAATATTAATTATTTTATCGGACAGAGAATAGTAGGTATAATTTCAGTAAAATTTTCRGTATAATCCCCCAGAATCTTCAAGAGAGAAATTAAAAGAAATAATGGTATGTGAAGTTCCATTGTACGGTGGGATTTTTTCACACATGCTGAGGGCTTGGGAAAAGATAGAGATGGGGAAAATATGCTCAGTCCAGGGTTTTCAGAATACAGTAAGAAGAAAGCTATGTCAGATCTAGGTCACAAAATTAATTTTTTTCTCTTTCTATTGATGTAGTCCATTGGTGGGTGAAATTATATTCTATATTTCCTATATGTTGCCTGGACTTTTCAGTCTTCTAATGAAATACTAGGTATTGTGTTTGGATCATTTACCAGTATCCTTTCAGCTCTGATACAGTTTTAGCMATCAAAAAGGAAGAAAGAGGAGGGAAGGGTTGTAGYTGTCAGTGATGTCAATGGYACAAATGCATCACASCCCCAAAAYTGCCCTTTTCAAGGAAAAAAAATARTGGTTCAGCAACTGGTTATTTCATTTAAATTGCTTTACATTTTCATTATCTAAATTATGATGTTCTTTTAAATTGTGGTACCACTGTTGTTTCATATATAATCAAAAATTTGAATGTCTAAACAAGAATGTTCCACTTCTAATATTGTTAGACCATCAGCATAGGAAGTGAATCTTGAGTACTGTTGATAGTGCTAATCAGCAGCATGTAGATAGAAATTAATCATAACATTTTTGCATGATGACACCAGTAATTTTGAAAATGTAGTTGTACATTTTTATCTCTTTATTTTTTCTATGTGGAAATGTGAAGGAAGGCATGCCGGGAAAACAAATGAGATGTGTTTTGAAAAGCTAACAACAGATTGAATAGAACCATTTATCTTAGTWGAGGTGGTAGGGATAGTTACAGAGAGTACAGTTTCCTGTTTCTACTCTTTCTTTGGAAAACTCAGCTGTTCAAATAAGAAAAAATAGGAAAAAGAAAAAAGAAAGAAAGAAAGAAAAGAAGAATTAAAGAGGTGAAAGAGTGAATGAAATTAGATTAATTGGTTTGAAGAYTAAAATTTTCTTTTCCCAAAAGTTCAGTRAGGGASAACACTGCAGCTTTTTCTAGCATGSCTCCTGCATGATGGCTGTGTCTCAGAGGGACTGTGGAGAGCACAGACCTTGGTGCTGTGCTCACCTGCATTCCTTAGTCACTGAAGKCTCCAAAATGGAAAGATATTTGGGAACTCAGCTTCTGAAACGAATAGATTCTTAAATTAGCCAGTGTTGGTTCTGAACAGAGACTTCTGGATGTAGCTGTAATTCCCCTGGAAAGATTCCCCCAAATCTTCAGGGTAGTTGTTTCTTRCCCTTGATTTTGTGCACCCACTATTCTGGTGAAGTGAATATGAAACAGCAACTGTATTTTTTTCTTGACAATCCCTTTATTATGTTTATTATCTTACTGGTTTATTGGGGGTTTTGAGAAGCTTAGATAATTCCCCATTCCAAATCCATGATTGATTAAAAGTTTTTTCTTTTTCCCAACTCGCATTCAAACTCATCATCCCTCTATATCAGGCTGTTTTGTCAATCCTGACCCTAATAAGTMCTGAAATGACTCTTCTACTTAATTTTATTGCTTATTGAACCAGGGGCACTGTATTTGAGTGCACTGCTGAGCTCTCTTTGGCYGAGTCCTCCTCTTCAACAGGACTGTCTGTCTTTTTGAAACTCTAACTKGGTGACAATGATGAGACTTCAGAGATGAGAAAGGCTATTTATCTTTTTGTGGTCTGTCTTAGGATAAGATTACATTAATTTCTGTATATCAAAGTGAAACACTTTTACTTTTCATCTTTTGAACTAAAACTACTCTAAGGCCAACACATTTGTCATTTGTCAAGAGATACAGAGAAAGGAAGAAATGTTTGGAAAGCAATCGCTTTTAATTTTAGTAGAAGACATGATGTTCCATAAATATGCTTTTGTGCAAGACAATTTGTGGGTGGTATTATAATAATATTAAAAGTAAATTGTCACTAACTTTTTGCTTAGGTGTACACAGATGTATGCTGCCAGTAGCTGGACAAGGAAAGAAATCAAATGTAGTCAGCAAAGTAAAACTCAGAAATAAGTCTGCTTCTTTTCTTTTTTATTTTTTAAATATTCTGACATTTCCATCACAGGTCCACATACATGTCCTGTATTTGGCAGCCCTCATACCCACCTCAGTGGCACAGTCCATTCATGCAGAATCCCACATGCATGAAAAAGGGCTTTACTGGCATGCTCTTTTTTTCTCTTATACTTAAAAAAATTAACRAAATGAAACCTTACAAAAACATAATGTGTTAAACAAAAAAACTCCACAAACCCTGCAGTTCCCTTCCCTGTAGTCCAGCTTCAGCAGACACATCAGCAGGCTTCCAGAGTAATTTTTGGTCTCAGCACGATGTCTATTTGAAAATCACTTCAAAGCAAAAACGGGTGATGGCAGGGAGAATGTGCTTCACAGATGCTGGATGAAGATGAAAAGGGAACTGAGCAGTGGATTTTGGCTTTTGAGGGTGTTTTGTGACCCTTATAAAGTGAAGGGATTGGCAAACTGATTTCCACTGTTCTCAGACCTGCTCCAAGTACCGGTGAAGTGAGCGGTATAGCCAAACACAGAAGCTTGTGTTTTGTTTGGAGAGATTGCATATGTGCTTATTGTGAGATCACAAATAGAGTACGGAACATATTTTGCTCMATACATTTCTGATTTCAGGCTAAAACCCAAGAATGGCAAACACTATTTTTGTTGCAAGGTGAAACCACCATCCTCTTTAAACAAGAGACACTTTTCACAGAAAATATCTACTAAAGGAAAAAAAGGGCCTCCTGTGTGTTTGGGTCCCTGCCTTGTCCATCTGCTCACAGGTGGTGGCTCTCTGTGGGCACACAGTGCACACTCACCGTGTCACATTTACTATGAAGGAGGTGACATTGTTGAAGGAGAAGACAATTGGAACTGGTAGTTTCTGATTTCCAAAAGTGGAGATGATTCATCCTGCTTGAATACTCTCTTCTCTGTAAACCCATACCTACACTCTGAATCAGGTTTCAGGAACCTAAAGGACATCGCTAGGCTTGTAATTTCTTTCTTTTCCATCTTTCCATGGTGAAAGAGAAAGTGCCACCTTTGGAAACAGAGTATTGGAAAAAGTGTATGTTTGTTTGGTTTTCAAAATTTTCAACTCAGTATCACACCAATATCTCTTGAATTACAGGCATTAGAAGAGCCGACCAAGCCTGCTAGTGCAACTGAAGGCACTGCTTTGGACACTCATTCAGAGGTAGTGGTGTTATTTATCTTTCAGATCTATATTTGAAATCAAAAAGCAAAGTTTAACTGAGTGATCCATCCTCCCTTTTCAGATGTGCTCCCCTGCCCAGCTCAGACAACAAACAGAAGAGTTGTGTGCTGTCATTGATCAAGTCCTGCAGGACCCCTTGACTATGGTAACCCATCAGTATGTGGAATGGACTTGTTCTCTTCTTTCCCTTTTGTCTTCTGTCATTAACATGTCTATTCTCTGTTGAAAATAATCTTCCAGCGCCGGTGTGAGTCTTCTCCAAGTTTTCTGCAGACGAGCACAGAGTCAGATGTTGGAAAGGTAGGTGGATAAGCCCATGTCCACAGCAAGGGCTCTTTTCAAGTAATTATAAAGGCAGGCAAAATCAGTAGGCAGTAGGGACTGCTGTGACAGTAAAACCAATGGCRACTCAGAGCTGCAGCTGAGAAATGCAAAATCATAAGTGTTTGGTGGCTAAAAAAGCATAGAAAGACAGAACTGTAGCCCTGGAGCCTGTGCAGTCTTTGCTGCAGGATGCTTTCCTGAAGCCAGAAGGAGATACATTATGAAGAGAAAGAGTGTTTTAAGGCTTCAGAGGCCAAAAATCTCTCATACCTTGCCTGCCATATGGCAGGGTCTCTGGCCTTCTCCCAGACTTCATCCCATCCATGTGTGCTTACTACAAAGGAACCAATGTTTCTAGCTTTGGTGGCTGGAAGCATCTTTCAGAACATAGGATTTTTTTCAAGTTCATTATTTCTTTTCAAATAATGGGAGTATTATATTAAYAGTTGGACTTGTTCTGAAGTTCTGWTTTAATTTTAAGTCTCACCACTCCTAGAAGGAGGATGTCTGCAATATCTCTTTCTCCTGGATGACTAAGAAGTAGGTAGTGAGAGGCAGGGTTAATTTTCTACTTCTAAACTTCTGGTTTCATTAAGTTATACTGATGTGCCTTCTGGGTTCAGAAGAGTGGCTAACCAAGGGAAGAAGGTATTGTAYTCAGTTTGCTCCAAGTAAATTAGAGTTACCTGTCGCAGCTATAGGAAAGTGAAAATGGCAGAAATACAACTAAAAATGGCAGGAAAGGAATTTCTGGCAGATGAACATAGCAAAAAGTTAATTCATTCAAAATATCCTGCTGAACGTCCAGTCCACCATGCAGGAATAGGGCACAGGTCCAGCATTTCTCAGCRTTTATATTGAATATACAATTCAAATTTAATTTCTGTTTTTCAAAGTACTTCTGTCAATCAGTGTGCAGGGGTGAATTGGACTCCAAGAGGCTGAAAAACAGAAATGTGATAGCAGGAGAAGGATGGGCAGACAGCGTAATTGAGTGTGTTTTCCAATGCCTGAAGAATCTGGAGTGGTTAAAATGCTGCTACCAAGCTGAGCTAGACTATCCAAAAACCACTTCCTTGGGCAATTGAGGATGGAAGATTTCTAGTCATGAAATCAAATAAATGCAGCRTAGGGACCAAGTTAAAAGTGTTGAGGGTCTCAGAATGAGGTCAAAAAGTGCTTAACAGAGGGTAAAAGAAGGTCATAGACATGGAAGAAAAAAAAGAGCTGATATGCCWTAGAATTGTTATGGATTAGTCAAATTAAACAAATTCTTGCAAATGAAAGCATGGAGATGTAATATTTTGTATTCTGTGAGCAAATGTAACTTCAGTTTCATGGGGCAATGATACTTATGGCTATCTAATAATAAGCATTTTGTTATGAGAGTTCTCATATTAAATGCCAACCTCAATAGAGCAGGATTAATGTTTTTGAGCAGTAAAATTAAGTGGTATTTTCTATAATAAACATACAAGCAAAGCTTAAATATGCCTTAGTCTCATGTATGGTGTGAATATTTCTGGAAAACTCAAGTTTTCCTGAATTTGAGCAATTAATAAAGTCTCAGAATGTTGAAAATTTCTTGGAGTTACTGTTCAGAGTAACTCAATATATTGATTATATATCTGTTTGTTTTTTTACAAGATGTCAACAACACTGCAGAGAGCAGCTGGGCGTGAAACCAGATATGTAAGTACTTTTACAACTGCTCTCTATTTTGCATGCAAAAATGCTTACTTTGTCTGCTCCTAAGCAATCCTGGGTGAGTCTGAACAAGCATCTGCTTGTAAGATCAAATGTTGACTAGATAGACCAGCAAATATATTACAGTGCTGGCATTTGAGACTTGAAGTGTCTTCTCACTGTAGTAAATCCATCCCAGCTGGAGTCTCTCTTCACTGCTGTGTCTGTTGATAATTTTACCTGTGTAAATATGATGTTAAAATTAACCTCCTCACACACTTCTTTGTTGTTGTTTCCTTCAAGCCTGGGGCAAGAGTTCAGCTGTTTGGTAAACAGATTGTTTGTTATGGGTGCTGAAGGGTGCATTTCTTTGGACTCAGCCTGCACTGTAGGGGACTTGCTTTGGTAGAACTCCTATAGTTCTTGCTTATCCTTCAGAATCTGGGATTGATCCAAACTTTTCTTTCTAAGATACAGAGCTGGCTGAAAACCCATGGTTTAGATGAATTGAAGCTGTTTTGTCACATMCCAACATATGTTGAAAATCTCTATATTGAGTCATTTGTTCAATTATTGAAACATTAAACCCAATTAACATATTAATTCTCTCTAGCATACACACTTACTGCAGGTTCCACATTTAACTCGCAACTCATTTAGTCATGTGGTGAGAAATCTCAGTTTCCTATTCATCATTCGGCATTTCTATTGAATCTCAAATCAAAGCAGTACTGGCAAAGCAACAGAGGTCTCCCAGTTTTATGCCAGCACAATGCTTGACTGATCAATTCAATTTTGCTTCCTGAATGTGGCAGTATGCATATTTTATTGCATACTGTGATTTTTGCTTGACAGATTGTGCTGGCTCATACTAATTAGGAAGAATATCAGAGGAGAGCTTTTTAATGAAATAAAAGAGTGTACTTCAGAAATAGTCTTTGAGAACAGAGTGTATTTAATAACACTCCMGTGCAAATCTCCAGCTCCCAAAACTGAAATATGGACATATACCATAATTTCAGGCATCCAGCTTAGGGAAGCCTAGGGATGGCARAGAAAATCACCTTTACAAACCCTTTTTTTTTTCTGTTTCCACCAGAACTTTCTAAGTGAATGAAACAAATCAATACTTAAAAATGTGTTTGGGAATAACACAGAGGTTTATTGGAAGGCCAATCTTTCCTATAAATTGTACAGGTGTGTTGAATTTTTTTGTGTATCAGGAGACCGACTGGGGTCCCCAGGTTGGGCTGTAGACCCCAGTCTGTCTCCTGACACACACACTTGTGAGTGAACTTGATGGGTCCAGGCTCTCCTGTGCTCTGCCATGGCTGTACTCWGCAGCAGAGTCTCCTGAGGAATGTATCAGGTGTCTTTAATAGCATAGGTGCATCACAGCTCTTCCCTCCTCTCTCACTCCGCTTCCTTAGTAGGATGTAAAAATGCTATTTCTGTCCCAGTTAATAATCCAGGCAGTGGTTTGTCCTCTGGCCATTAGAGAAAGGACACACAGAAATGGTTTTCCGTCTTCTTTTTGTATTTACAATATCTAATACTGAGATGCTTGTCAAAATGTTGCTTTGAAGGCATTTTTGGTTAAAAGAGGAGCTTACATTTGTTTATAAATAATGCTTAAGTGTTATTTGTAACCACCCCATGTAAAGGTATAGGTATGTATACATGGTAATATTGCTAATTACTTCAATAGGTTATAAAAAGTATAAAAGTATGTTGAAATAGCCTGCCATTTAACAATTAAAATGTCATAGATTTGCCTTGGCCTCAGCTACCTTTTATATTCTCATGAACTTCAGAACCTTTTAAGGGTGTAAATTATTGTACAAACAGTGAGTGTATAAAAAGTATGAAAACTTAATTCAGTTTATACCAGCAGACAACTAAGTACCACAGTCGTAATTTAATGACACTTAAAACTGTATGGTGTTTGATGTGATTCTATTCACCATTTAATAGTAATGCATCTCTGTTGGCTTTAGGGATGATACTGCTGATTTTTAATAATAATACAATGATTCTCTAGATAGGAATTTCTCATGATTAACTGGAAAAATGAATGTCTACATTACTGACATGTATGCTCAAGTAGGATTGTTCTGGTTCCTACTATAAAGTGAGAAAAGGTTGAGAAGGTAGTCAACCCAGTACTCTTCATAATGTTAAAAACATTGATGCTGCAAATTAACAGACAATGGCAGGCTCAGAAAAATAAGATTTAAAYGTCAAGATTAGATCAAGATGAAAAACAGAAATTTTGTTTCACTTGGAAAAAAGAATTCCTAAAATCTTAACAGGCATTTGACTATATCTAGAAATAAACTGGAAATGAGAATGTTTTATATTCTTTCATACCACTGTGTCAGTGGGAAAACCTTCTCTAGCTAAGTTAAGCCTACTGCTGTTCCTGAATTTTTTCTGTCATCATTATAATCACAAAGRCATTGCATGTAATACTGTATATATTCATCTTTTTTGCAGGCCAACCTTTACAAATCGGTGCCTATAGTAACTGAGAGTCAGCYGGTATGTAGAGCACAGCTGTGATACACTGTTTTCAAAATTTGCACAAGCACAAAATTTTATTAATTATTTGCTTCCTTAGTCCTTTGAAAAAAAATCCCGTCAATATCTTTTTACAAAGCTGCATTGCTTCTACAGAGCTGTATTGGGTATTTTTTTCTGTGCTGAATTACACACCTGTTTCAAGTAGCTGTAAAACCTGACACTACTTGTAAACCCATGGGCCAAATGCCAAACTACAGAATCATGCTGGATCTTGAGGTGCATGACAGCAGTAGAATCAGCTGCTACTTCTTGGACTCTTTTAATACTCCACTTGTACAGTTTTGTTTAAATGTGAAATGATTTTACCATCTATTTTCCTCTTACACTCTATTTTACATCAAAGCTGCATTAATGAGTGAAAAGCAAGGGTAAGATCAAGTAAGAAAGGGAGATTATGTATCAGATGTTCATTTAAGCTCTGATCACAATTTCATCTTGTTGGAGACAAAGTTTCTGAAGAAGAGTCAGAAGAGAAATCATGGAGCCTGCCCAAGTGGCAGTGATCATTAATGGATGCTTAGGGAAAAAAGGAGATGTGGATGAGAAATTTTTCCCTTGTATTTTAAATAATGGAATCTTAGGGACTTCCTGAATCAATCTTTGACTAAATCTGCTTTCATGATTTTTCCAGTTATTTTTTGAATTTTGTTATATTTTGATCTTTAGAACATTCTCTAGCAGTAGACTTTACTTTTAAATTATGCATGGTGCAAAATAGTACTTTAGTCCTTYGTTTTAAGCCTATGACTTGACCTCAGTTCTTGTACTGAAATAGCGAATAATTTTTCTTTCTTTTCTTTCCAAATAACATAAGTTTGTCAAGATATTACAATAATATCTAGACCTAGCACTACCAGTCATGTCTATTTCATGTAGAAAATTAAAAATTGCTTGGTCRCTCTTTGAAAAGTATGGATATTATCCCAAATCACTGATGATCCTTCTTGCCCTTTTCTATATCTTTTTCAGATATTGTTTTTGAGATTTGGAGACTAAAACCATAAACTGTACTTATATAGTTCTGGATACAGAATTTTMTATTTACATAAGGATGTGATAAGGTCCTTCATTGCTATTTCTATTCCTTTCTTAATGATTTATAGTACTTTATTTAGTTCTTCCTACTTGTATTGAGCAGCAAGCCAATGTTTGCACCGAAGTATACGTAATAAAGTCAAGATATATTTCCTGAGTAGTGAGAGCTGGTTTCTCAGCTAATTAGCTCATTGGTGCATGAGCATGAGGAAATTTGGGATGTAGTTTAGTTTTCTGCTGTGAAATGTGTCAATGCTGAATTCYGTTATGTTTCACCTGCCTTTCATTTTTCATTTACTCAGTATTTTAGGATCTCTCTGTAAGTCTTTGCACCAATATTTTTAGTCCCTTAATTAGTATTACCACCAAACTTTGTCACCTTACCAGACAATCTTTTTTGTCTGATCTGCATCCATAATTCAAAGCCCAGATTCCCAAGCAGATTTCTCAGAAACTCTGTTTGTRACTTGTCCCAACCCTGGTGCTGGGGACAGGGACACCTTTAACTAGACCACATTGCTCAGAGCTCCATCCAACCTGAYGAGGGCTGGGGCGTCCACAACTTCTCTGGGCAACCTGTTCCAGYGCCTCACCACTCTCACAGTAAATAATTTCTTCCTAATACGTAATCTAAACCTGCTCTCTTTCTGTTTCAAGCAAATCTCCCTTGTTCTGTCACTGATGGAATGGGGTTGCAACTGGGACCTGACCCACCAGTTTCAGAAAGATCTCAGGGGCAATCAGGGTGATAGTAACAGGGGAGAAAATTAGAGGTGAACGTGCCGATATCTCTGCCAACATTCAGTCTTCTCATTTTTTGGACAAATASTATGCAAGGCTCATTTTCATGCAAAATACCTTCAGTTCCTGAGGGAGAGTGGTCCTGTCCATGCTGCCCATAGAGAGGCACTCCAGCCCAGCCTGTAGATTATTTCTATTTGCGCATTTGCTGGCCTGGGCCAAACCCATGCCAGAGAATTGCCTGGCACTGGGTCAGTATCACTGATTATGRGTCAGCTCTGGAACTTGTGCTTTGGCCCTGTGTATTTTGCTGAAAGTTGTGTGCACCTACGATGGCAGCCCAGTGCTACCATGACAGCCTTTACCATTTTTTCATGTTGTTGTRGGGAGACCAACAGTTTCCTTGGCAAAACTTAGTTTTAAATTGTTTCTCAGCATGTCAGCTGTGACATTTGTCATCAAAGAAAGAGTTCAAGCTCTTAGTTTTGGATCAAAGATTTTATGTAGTTTGTCAGAGTGCTAATAAAGTGTTTAGAATTCTGGTTGCTGGCTGATATCTGTCACTCTGTTAGCAGAGTYAGACATAAACATATGACTCAGTCAGCATTTGAGTACATGATGTTGTTTAGAAAATGCTTCCTTAAAAGCATTTCTACAGCATGCATTTGGAAGAGGTTTCTTACAAAAGGAGAGTAGCTTATCCTTGATGATTTCAGGTACCACAAWGGGCTTTTGATTGCGTGGTTACATGGTGTGGAGGAGTGCTAGAAGACCACATGTCCTTTGTCTGCATAATAATGACTTGATAGCAACTGCACTTTTCTTTTAAAATTTATATTTACTTTATGTKGAAATCCAGACATTTTACAGATGCTTTTCAGAAATATTGATAGAAAAATAAGTATATTTTGGTGAATCCTATGAAGATATAGTCATKAAATATGGACTAGAAATTCATTAAATAACCACTGCGTCTTTGAAAAAGTTGATCTTTGTAATGAAAATGTTTKTGATCCAGCTTGACTGTTACTACTCTTTAAAAAAAAATTATTATCACTGCATGTCTGATTTTTGCTTTCAGTTGAATATTTTTCTTGCTTGATGAGACAAATGAAAGGGCCCCAATCTGTGGAGAGGGGGCAGAGTAGAAAACACAAATCTAAGAGAAGATATTTTGCTCCCTGGGCCATGCTCTGCCCAGGAGTGCTGTGCTCGTGCCCTCCTCTGCTGCCTCCACCTCAGACCCTGGGYTGAGCTCTGTCCTTTCCCAGGGCAGAAGCAGAGCACAAAACACCCTCTGCACCCTCCCCTCAATGGACATTGGTGGATGCCTGCAAATCCTTTTAAGGGGATCCATGACTCAGTTTACACACTACATCCAGAAATCCCAGCTGAATMATTTTAAGTTTACTTTCATAGTAAACTTCTCTTTTTCCAGGCTGACTGATGAAGTGTATTGCTATTATAAATAGACAGCAGGGTGTTACTGAGTATACGTATTTATTTTATAAAAAAATCAAATAGTGAATCAAGTTTTTCCTCTGCATTTTTATACCCGGTTGGATACTGAGGATGGGGAGCTGTGACAACACTTATTTCTCAGTCCCAGCTGGGCGAGCTGCCTCTCTGTGCTGCAACCACAGAAGGAGCTCAGCAGCAGTCCTGTTGTTACTACCTTCATCAGTTGTGACAGAGACCATTTGTTTTCTATGGGTTAGTCATAACAGAAGAGAATACAACTGACTCATTTAAAAGTTTAAATTCAATCACGGATCTTAGAAGACTTGACTACTTTGAAAATTCCAGTGAGAAAGTGTACTTTTTCTTCCTTTTTTGGCTTACTGAACATGTCTATTGTAAAATTATCCCTTAGCCTCTATTTAGAGTTTATACCACAATCCATCTTGTCAGATTTTACAGTAAGAATTAAAAAAAAAAWATCATAGATCTACTAAATTGAGAAGGTAATAGTCAAATTTTTTGGTTCACTGGTTGACGACCAAGGAATTTTTTCTTGGTGAAATAATCCAATTTGTCTGAAATGATGGGTATCACATATCCATGCTGATCAGATCCTCTAAAAGTGTACTTTTCCAACTGAACTCTTAAAGATACTGTCACTCTGTCACCAAGGCAGGTGGCTCTAGAGCTGGCGTGATTGGCAGTGGAGCGCTGCAGTGGGGTGCACAGAGGGGCTTCYTGAGCCAGGGGAACCTCAGAGGGAGCTGGAGAGAAGATCTGGCTGGGTGGCCAGGCTCAGAGAGTGCTGTGGAATGGGGTTAAATCTGTGTGGTGGCCAGCCACAAGGGGTGCTCCCCAAGGCTCAGTACTGCAGCCTGTTCTGCTTAGTACCTTTATTGATGATCTGTGAGAAAGGATTTAATGCAGCCTCAGCCAGTTTGCAAGTTGGKTGTTGATCTTCTGGGTAGGAGGGTTCTGGGCAGAGGGATCTGGACAGGCTGAGTAGATGGGCTGAGGGCAATTGTATGAGGTTCAACAAGGCTGAGTGCTGGGTCCTGCCCTTGGGGCACAACAGCCCCATGCAGAGCTACAGGCTGGGCCAGAGTGGCTGGAATGGGGCCCAGTGGGAAAGGACCTGGGGACGCTGGTCAGCAGCAGCTGAACATGAGCCAGTGTGAGCCCAGGTGGCCAGGAAGGCCAGTGGCATCCTGGCCYGTATCAGCAAYAGTGTGGCCAGCAGGAGCAGGGCAGGGATTGTCCCCCTGTACTCAGCACTGCTGGGGCCACACCTCCAGTGCTGGGTCCAGTTCTGGGCCCCTCACTGTGAGAAGGACATGGAGGGGCTGGAGTGAGTCCAGGGAAGGGCAGTGGAGCTGGTGAAGGGTCTGGAGCACAAGTGCTGTGAGGAGCAGCTGAGGGAGCTGGTGGTGTTTAGCCTGGAGAAAAGGAAGGTCAAGGGAGAACTTACCACTGTCTACAAGTGCCTGAAAGGAGACTGTAGCAAGGTCGTGATAAGACAAGGGGAAATGGCCTCACGTCATGTCAGGGAAGGTTTATATTGAACATTAAGGAAAGTTTCCTCAGGTTGCACAGGGAAGTGATTGAATCACCATCCCTGGAAGAATTTAAAGGATGTGTAGATGTGGCTCTTAGTGATAAAGTTTACTGATGGACTTGGCAGTGGTAGGTCATTGGTGGGACTCTATTATCTTAGAGGCCTTTTCCAATTAAAAAAATTATATTCTACGTGTATATCATTTACAGTACCTGAAATCAGTATTGCGTCTCCACTTTTGGTACTCTGTCTTAACACTTCCACTCATTGGACATAATATTCTGCAGGTATTTAAAAGATGTGTAGATGGAGTGCTCAGGTATATGGTTTAGTTGTGAACTTGGCAGTAGTAGGTTTATGAGTGGACTCAATGATTGTAAGGGTCTTTTCCATCCTGCGATTCAGTGACTCTATGACTCTATAAAATCCAGCACACAATCACTGGTATTATTCCCCAATAAGACTTTTCCYAACATGCCTCTGCCTGGGTGTAAGCTAACAGCATCACAGGTTGTCCTTGCTTCCTTCACAGTTACTGTTTTGAGGAGCCCAGTGTGGAAGCAGAGGTATGGCTGTGCATAAAGTGTGACTTGAACTAATCAAGCTGCAGCTGAACAGCCAGAAAAAAAAAAACCAGCCAGCAAAACCCACAAACCATGGTCTGACAGCTCTGTAGCTATTTTTTGTCAGTAATAAACACATGCCAATGATGAAGCTCTGTGCCTAAAAGCAGCTCTTGGCACTTTTCCCCACTATCTGTATTAGAAGTAGTCCAGGCAACATGACACCTGAATAATTTTGGTGGTGAAACACATCATTAAGAAAWTTTTTTAAAATATAGTCAGTATAGCCCCGCCAGAATCGACTTGTCTAACAAATATTCTGTAAATAGTAAGGTGTTTTATGTGATTCTTCTTCCATCTCTTTTCTCCTGGGTGTGCTCTGGGTCAAGACAAAACCTGGTGTTATTCGTCCCGTGCTGGTGAAAGCAAAGAGTGCACAGCAAAAGGAGGAGCCCTATCAACCCAATCCTTTTAAAAAGTACCTTGAAGAAATCAGTGATCAAAATATTGAGCAGGTGAGTAGCTCTCACTCTGAAGGATTTTGTAGCCTCAGCTAATTTCCCTGAAGATTAAGGAATAAACATAGATCCTTGTTTTGCTCCTGTCTTTTCTTTTGCAAAGTGAGATGATTCCCTAAGGGGCACCTGGATACTAAAGGAAAGTCTTCAAGCTGAGATGAGCAGCTGGGCTTTCTACAGGGCCATTATTCTTTGGTGATGTAAACACTTGTATGTTGAGGAGAGGAGCTTTACATCTGTAAGAAACATTGTAAAAAAGAGGCTTGAAATCCTGTGCTTCCCTATCAAACAGATGTCTAGGTCATATCTACTAGAGAGTGCTTCCTTCATCTGGGGCCCAAACCTGAAACCTMTCTGACGACAAATGACAGTGAGGACTGGGCAAGGTTCACAACTTCTCCAAGGCAGACTGCAGAGGAGCCCCAGTGAGTTTCTGTTTCACTTCCAGTCCATATCTGCCCCAGTCCATATCTCCCCCAGGTCCATATCTCCCCCGGGTCCATGTCCATGTCCCTTCACAGACTAAGGGTACAGTTGTACCACATGTGATGCTGGGGCAGCAAAGATGCTGTCTTCTTCCACAGCCCTCTGCACGAAGCAGCCCAGGATCACTTTGCAAAAACACATCTTGGACTGTTCTGACCTGTATGAGGCATTATCTCAGAGAAATTCCAGATAAATGGCTGTGACAGCCTTTCCTCATGTATTTGTGTTTGTGTACATTATTGGGAAAAAACCTTAAATATGATACATAATCTGAATGTGCCTGTAAGAGTTTGTTATTAACCTATCCAGTATGTTCCAGATCTGCCATCTGGAGGGAAGTAAAATGAAGCCAATAGTCCTCTTGTCAGACACAATGTGAATAAAATACCTTACTAATTGAATTTCTCTTACTCCTGTGCCTCTCTACGCACATTAGACATTTTTGCAATGGCARCCCTCTCTTCTTCCTTTTAAAACAGAATTTAATTAAGAATTTAATTTTAGCTCTTTCCATTTCTCTCCATAGCTCTGATTTGATGTAAAAAAATCCAAGAACTCCTCAAGAGTACTGTAGCAGTACAGAGGAAAATAATTGTGGTATGAGTGGGTTCCAGCAACACATACGGGTGGCATCAGAAGGTTTCCATSGAATGTAGACTTCATACAAAATATAAGAAAAATTAATAAAAAATAGTGATTTTCAGTTTGACTTTGAACTTTTGAAGTTGACAGTGAATATTTGAGTTCAGTGACTACAGGTGATGAAAGAGCAGGAGAGTTGTCTGGACATTTTGCTATAGAGCTTTTGCCCTAKGCCACCTCAGCAGAGCCTTCCTGTAGAGGCAGGGGCAGTTCAGACCTCCCTTTCATCAGGGCTGGACCCTGATTATGCTGGCTATAGCTTTACTGATGAAAGTTTACCAAACTTCCTCTTTTCAGACAAATATAAACCTGGGGTTATAGCCAGGGCTTGAAGCATTATGACATTTGAAGCTAACTGTGGAAACCAATCAACTTACACTTTATAAATTACTTGTGGCACATATTACTGAAATACTGACAGCATAATAAGTCTAATGTTGTTGTTACAATGGAAGGCAAAGTTATTTATATGAAAGCTACACATTAAAATGAAAAAAACAACCCTGCATTGTCTTTAATAGATGGAGAAATTGATTTCACAATTAATAGGTTCAGTTTTGCTTCCTTTATGTGAATGAATTATGTTGTATGCTTTATAGTACTAATAAATTGGTATCTTCGTCCTAAGCTAAGTAATATTACAAGTTGCTGTTAAATACATGTTATTTTAGAAGATCTTTATAGAGACTTTTTGTTCTGAAAAAAGAAATAATGACTTGTATTCAAATGGATTCACTTAACAGAAACTGGTTTTGTTTGTGTGAGAAATGGCTATATGATTCTCATGGTGTTCTCATAGAACAATTATTTGGATAGGAATATGCAGATCTAGGGAAAACACTGAAGTGCCAAACAAGACAGCATATGCTCTTAATTCCAGCTCCTGCCTCCCAGAGCAGGTTTGTGGTACTGATATCATATCCCTTGTGGGTGGAGGGGACTTGGATGCCCAAGTGAGGATGTTCACAATCTTTCAGCACCTGTGAAACTTTCCTGAGGGATTTTAGTGCCTGTAGGAGGGCTGCAGCACTGACTATGGAACTGGGCTTGGTGCCAAGACAGCAGCTTGAAAATTGCTCTGGTTGTCTCTAACTGTGGGTTTTTTAGCCTGTAAAGAGTAATGACTCATTCTCCCCCTTCACCTGCTCTCAGTAAAAGCATTTTTGGCTGCACGCTGGCTGACTTCTAAAGAGGGGGAGTTCTTCCTACCAATATTTCCCCCAAATTGGTAAATTAATTGCTTGCATGGGATTTAAGAGCTGGGAAATAAAACTAGGAGACTGGAAGTTAGGCATTCTGCTCTCTGTGGAGGAGCTGGTGCTAATCTGTCCTCAGATACGAACTTAGGAGGCATTAATTGTGGCTGTGGGCCAAAGTGCTTATACTGTTTCAGATTTTCCCTGTTTTTCTTTGCAGATTTTCCTAGTCATGCTGGTAGGTTCAGCTCTTACATTTCTTTACATTTCTATTCTCTCTCTCTCTCTGAGTTTTCTTTTCCTTTCTTTCTAATACTGTTGCMAACAACAACCTCTCTAGGTAACGTTGCTGCCTCTCCTTCACATAGCCCATCTTGAAAGGACAGACCCTTTCAGGGTGCCTGTTTGAGGAGGGTAGAGAGTAGATGTGATTCCAGATGGCATCAGCTTTATTAATTTATCTCTTTTGGTTTTTCTTAGACCTCTGTAGTACCTCCCTGCCCTGCTGAACCTCTCAGTGTGACACTGAGCCCTGGTGACTGTGTGGGTGACGTTCAGTTTGAGACATAATGATGCAGCCAGCTGTAACTGCTGACCTTCAGCTTCACATCCCTCTRTTGAACACACTGGGTGTTCTGCACACCAGAGAGCAGCTTGTTTTTCATTTCATTGAGAAATGTCGTTATGTGGAAAAGTCAATTTCCTTTAGAATGGAATAGTTTTTCGTTTAACAGGTAGATGATCTCATGCAGATAATCCAAAGTAATTAACAGAGAAAAAAAAATCAAAATTAGCAAAGGTCATCTGGAAAGGATGTAGTTCAGCTCACAGATATCCTTCATCATCTGTGTTCTGCGCACAGTGTATATAGATTAGGAAAAGCCCTAATTTATTTTGGCTTTTTTTTTTTCATGGTAGCATATGCTGCCACCTTTTCTTTTTGATTTTTTTTTCCCACCCTGAGGGCCTATACAGCTGGTATTACTGTTACCTGGTAGATATCCACACCTCAAATACTTTTTACAGACAGAGTGTAATGTTTTTGAGGTTCCAATCCAACAGTATTAAGCTTCCCACATTTTTAGATGCCTTTACTGRAGATTATATTTTTCCCATCATGAGAGAGAATTTTTTTCCTCTTAGTACATTTCAGTAGCATTCCAGGATTTTTCTAAGTATGTTCCACTTTGTTCAAAAAAGAACCATGAAATACASTGGAACTGGAAATAAATCTGTAACAGTGCTGATATGACAGCTTTATGAAGATTTTAATTTGAAATTGAGGGAATTTTTTTTTTCTTTTTGGAGGAAAGTTAAGCATTTTGCTACAGAATTATATAAAATGACTCATAAGGAATGTTAGACACTTCATGTGCTTGCAAATATTTATTAGCAAGAATGTTTACAGACCCCTCTGTCATTTAAAAAATAGATTACTTTGGGCAATGGAAGAAGAATGATAAGGATGAACTAAAGAGATATTAGCTCCATTTGGTGTGAATCTGTGTCCAGTTTGCAAAGGTTTAGCATTAACAGGGGCAGGCCTGGTGCCTTTGGAGAGGCACGGCAGGAGGCAAGGCTGGTGTGRAGTGGCTGGGCTGCTGCCCAGCTCTGACCCTCTGTTTGCTCATGCTCACTCTTTTGGTGGGCCATGCATTAGCTTCTGCTGGAACTAATCACAGCTCTTGTCACAAATTTTCTGGTTCTTTGGCTCAAAGGCACTGAACAGAGGAGTTGCTGGTCTAGACAGCCAGCCAACTAAGTGAGAATCCAGGATGTATWATGTCCACAGCCTTGACAAAATCTAAGTGCAAGATGTGTGCCAAAACCTGGGTATGCCTCCTTGACTCTATCCCAATTCTTTTGAAAATCTCTTTTTAAAAAGGGTTTTATCCTTAGGTGTAAAAATAGCATACATATTGGGTTTTCTTAACCAGAAACATTATTAACTACTGACAACTTAGAGCAGCAAAAAATATTGTGTATGCACCTTCACTGGCTTAACACTTAAATGTCTCGAAAGTCTTGTTGGAGTCTTGCTAAAAACCCTGGAGTGCTCCTGCTCATATACAGATACAGCTCTCTTTTGTACCTTTCWGACACTGTTTTTACATTGGTTTTATTCCTGTTTTATTAAATCCCCCAAACATGATGATTTTRTCCTAGCACAGGATCCTTTAGGGATTTTCTTTTCTGTCTCTTGAGCACCATTTGAGCTGCAGGAGGGAGATGCACTGGACCCCAGTCAAGCAAAGTATAACTGGTTTAATGGGACATCTACTGCAGGTTTTTGTGTGTGCACTTTCATGCCAATGAAAATGTTTAGTGTAGATCAATTGTATTGGCATGAAAGTTCAGTACCTTTCCTGGATCCATCCAGATCTAGGAGACATAAAATGGTGCAAGAAAAGCACTTTGCTTTCTGCCCAGAGTTCTTTATTTTTTTGCACCCATTAATTTGTTCCTGTTTACTTTTCTTTTTCATAGAAGATTGTCTCCTACACCCTCCGTGTCCAACTAAACTGATCCCTCCAGCTAAGTCCTCTTTGTGTCCTCCATCCATCTCCCTCATCAACTGTCCAAACCCTGGACTTTCAGCCACTTCTCTTCCATTGTGTGTGATGTTCATGAGAATCCTTATAGCCCTTACGGATACAACTTTTTGTACAATAAAGTGAACATCAAGTATAGTGTGTTTCAAGATCTGTGTAGGCTGTTATCCTTTTAATTCTAGGCAGAATTCAGCTGAGTCATTAGGATTTAGTGCTGGCAAGAGCTATGGGAGATGTATCTCACATGAGCCTGTGTGTCCAACTTCCCTGGAGATATTACAGCTTTTCCTTTCCTTGACACAGCTCCTGTTGGGTCTGCCTTTCTCTAGATCAGCTAGGACAGGCTCCCACCACTTTTCAGTCAAACTATTTCTTCTCTAAAGCAGTAGTAATCTATTTCATCTCTCATGCTAAGATTAGTTTTAACATTTCCCCTCACTTAAGTAATGGGGTATTTATTTTTTCCATGGTGATTGAGCAAAGGGAGACTAATCTGAGAGAAATACAGACTTTTCCAGTGGCTCTATCTGTCATCCTGACAAGCAGTTTTCTCTTGCCAGTGCAAAGTGAATGAWGTTATTGCTGACATTTTTATCTTCTTTGAAACAGCATTGGAGAAGTTGGACAAAAATCTCTGTAGTCCAAGATGTGTGGGTAACAGGGCTGGCTAATGAGCCTTGTAAGGTGAAAATTGTGTCCTGTGCCTAAATTGAAGTATTTTGATGAGCAGCTGACACAAGGTATTTACAGTACCTCAAGAGAGCCCCTGCCCTAGAAAAGCATCAGTTGTGGAAGTTCATAAAAGATGCTGTTTGAAACCTTTCARATGCATCTCTTCTACTTCCTCTTTTTCTAACACAGAATCTGGGTGGAAATGATCAAACCTTGTTTCCAGGAGAGACGGTCCCACTCTGAGCTGTACAGTGTGCTTTGTTTGGGATGCAAGAGTTAAAATGTTGGCACTGGGTGCTGTTTCTTTAGGCTGTGTCCTGGTTTCCTCTTCAGGGGAAGTACGAGGGTGAAAGATGTGTCACTAGTTTCAGGCRTGCTTGACAAGGAGTAAAGACTGGTTTGGAAAAATGTGTAATCTCTGCAGAGGATACATGTTGATCAGCTGCCAGACTTTAAAGAAAAACCTGGAAATGCCTTTCTCTCTCCATACTGGAAGCATGGTTTAGGTTAATAGGCAACATCAATAGTGGTTGATATTGGCCCCTCCATCCTGTGGGATTTACAGAATTTACCATTTTACCTACTTATGAGGATGAACCAGAAATAAAACTAGAACTAAAATCAACCAACCTTGTCTTTGAGACAATCTGAACAAAAGCACCTTTTCCCATCTGAGAGACTGGTTTAAATAGAACAAAAGTTCTGTTTAAATTTTTACTGAACTGGGCTGACATATTTACTTAGGCAGAAAAGATTTTACAATGAAATACTTTGGATAAGTTTCCTGGTTCRTTGTAGGCATTCACATGAACAAACAAATAGTTCATATGACCAATAAAACCATTGCTTTATGTACTGTTGCTAATGAAAACAATGCTAAAACCTCARAAATTTGAATAGAAAAGTGAATAAGTCAGGAAAAAGGTGTCTGAAGGTAACTAAGATAGTGTAATTTTTTGGWATATCACGTCAGCTGTTCTTTGGCAAACAATATAATCTTGTCAATATAATCACGTCAGCTGGTTCTTTGGCAAACAGAATAATCAGATGTCAATGCTGGGCTATTTTAATACAAACAGAGTTTTTTTTCACCCCAAAAAGCAAATATTCATCAGTTAGAYTTTTTTTATGCTTCTGTTTTGATCTATAATATTAACATTCATTGATAAACAAAGGAATGTTAATTTTGATTTTGTTCTCATAATCAATATTTAGCATTTGAGTCAGTATATGCTGATAAAATTCCTAACAATATTTGCCTATTATTTCCTGTACCACCCAACTAAAGTCTAAGGTAATAATGTTTTTAAAAAGAAATTATTAAATTTATTGTAATAAATACTTGCAGTAGCAGAAAACATAGCACAGCAGACACAGGATAAAATGTTGACATTTCAAACAGTTGGACCCATTCTGTAAACAACATCCCGACAGCATAGGAATTTCTCTCTGTTTTTTACTAAACCTGGACTATTTTCTCTGTTGGTTCCTGGATTTTCCCCTTTCCATTTGCCATCCTTTAGGATAAGGAATAACATGAAGTGACTCACTYGCTGTCTCTCCAGCCACCCAGTAAACATGTGGTCAGTGTCCACAGGGTCAATCTRTGAATGATAAGTTTCTAATTACATGCTGTGTTTTGCTTCACCTTCCATTAGAGGACAAAACCAGCTGATATAAATTCTTATAACCATTCTAAATATGTTAAAAATGCAATATTGAAAAGAGACAGGAAGTCACATGGAAATAAGTTATTCTCCACCTGCACTATTGTTAAAAAATTACCTTAAACCAGTGTTCCCTCAGAAATGGGAAATGGAAACAACCAAAAAGATTACCTATGTCTTATATTAGGGAGACTGGATATGGTGAGGACCTAAAGCCAGGATCATGTCATTTGTTGGCTCAAGGTATATGATAATATCAGCTGTATTAATCTGAAATGCTTATTGTGGTTTTGTTCAGGCAGGCTTGATTTGGTGCCAGATTGGTTTTTTTGAAGTACCTGAATCTCCACAGGTGATGAAGTTACAGAGATCAAGCTGAAGGATAGCCCAGGCAATTTTTGTGATTATAACTGTTTGAAGTGATGAAATACATCATCTGTGTCCCAAATAATTTCACAATGGGGTTTTAAGATTTGATAGAAGGAGACAGTGAGAACCAAGGTATTGTGTCTCTCTCCTCACATCTGTGCATAAGCTACTTCTGAAATAAAAATGTCCACTTCATTGAGCTGATTCTATTCTTACTTGCCTTGTTATCTCTCTTGTCCTCTTCTTCCCCACTCTATTGCCCAGCCACCAGGTGTTTCTGCTCTTATTTAAACTCCCCAGACTTTAATAATYAAATAATTTAAAAGTTTTATTAATTAAAAAGCTCCTTTTCCTTTTGATTGCAACAAAACAACTCAGGAAAAAGGAATGATATACAAATGTTGTAGTGATGGAGAGTCAGAGGGAATGTGGAGCTCCGTGGTTTACTCCAAAGCATGGTTCTGATGGGAATCCCTCCAGTCTTTAAGGGAGAGATGTGGAAGAGCACAACCCTGCACCTGGGATACTGTGTTCAGTTCTGGTCCCCACAATTCAAAAAAGATGGAGACAGGCTGGTAAGAGYCCAAAGAAGGGCCACAGATGTGATCAAAGGACTGAGAAGGAGAACCTGCCCTATGAGGAAAGACTGAAGGAGTTAGGTCTTTTCTTCCTGGAGAAGGGAAGGCTCAGGGAGTTCCTCCTCACAAGATTCCAGTACTTAAAAAATAGTCAGGGAGAGGACAGAGGCTTTCTCTTCTTATGGAGCCACATGGAGAAGACAAGGTACAATAGGTTCAACTAGCAGTAGGAGAGAATTAATCTTGTTATACAAAAGATTTTTTTTTTGTGAGAGGGACCAATCACTGGAACAATGTCTGTAGGGATGTTTAGAATCCCCACCACAGGTGGTTTTCAAGATGTGTTTGGRCAGGGCGCTAGGTAACCTCACCTAGGCTCTGTTTCCCTCAAAAGGCTGGGTCCTTCCAATCTGTGCACTTCTAAGATTCCGTGTTTTATAGGAGGCACAAGARATGTAAATACCTCTCAGGGCAGAGACCACTAGCTTTTAGAAAATTAGCTATTTTTTGAAGGAGAAAGGAATGACCTGCTTAAGCAAAGAGACAAGAAATAAATGAGTGTATCACCCTCAGTCTCTAAGTCTCCAGTGCCTTTCAAACTTTTCTTTCTGGCAACAAGGGCTGAATACACGATTTATGAACGCTCCTGTGAAAATCTCCGTTTGTTAAATATTTAGCAGCACAACCTTTGAAAATGGATTGGAGGGAACTGCCTTTTTTTGCAAGTAGTGTGAGAAATGTTAAAAAATTACCATTTCTGTCTGGACAGGCATTACTTATAACAATAGCAGAGGACAAGTTCTCTTTAATGTCCAACTTTGTGCTCAAGCCAATTTAATTTTTTTCCCTAATGGTCTAAATGGAATTTTCTTGAAACCACTAAATGCAGTCATGCCAAAAGTGTCAACTTTTCATAATCACTTGCAGATCTCCAGGCTCATAGGAAAGCAGAATGTTTAAAGGAGTCTTTATTATTTTCAAAAGGAAATCTGTGGTGTTTATTTCATCATCCAATCTCCTACTCATTGGAATTTGTATTTGATTAATTGTAGCATAGTGGGAAGTGACATTCTGTGAATACAGCAGCATTTCAAGGTTGCCATGGAAAAGCACTTTTCTCCCAGACATCATCCCAACAGCTTTTATTTTCTAGAAGACAGTTTCTTTCTCTCTTTTGAACTTTGGTATTTAATGTTGCACTTGTGTAGGTGTATTGTGGTTGATCAATATACTATCTGTGACCCAGAAAAATTGCTTTGGTGTTAAAAAAGATATCAGAGGTAAACAAGTCAGTTCATTAGTGCTGAGCTACAAATTGGACCTCCTTGTTGGGGAAATATTAATGATTAATATTGCTGTGTCTTCTTTGTATAGTATTTTATAGCATTCTTGGGCTTAATGATTTATTTTAATTATATCATATTTAGATGATATTTCTATCACTTTTGACTTGGTTTGATAATGCCTTCAGAAAATGTGTCTACGGTCCCTGCTCAGCTCATCTTTAAAGAAAGGTGTTTCTCTTGAAACACTTTTTAGAAAAATCATAACTTTCTAAACATAATCAATTGCTTTCTTTCAAAAGCCATTGAATTAGCAACAGAACTTGAAGTTATCTTAGGCTCAACAGAAGACCCAGGAACAGGCCCTTAAATGGAAGTGTCCTAAGTCTGGCACCACCTGGAATGACCTCAGGAATGAGCTACCCATTTCTCTGGAGACAGCTCTTCCAATGAAAGAGAAAGGAATTGAATACGGTGTTTTGGCCTGGGCAGTTTGACAAATTGAGAGCCTTTCTGTCCTGTTTCCAAGTAGGAGAACCTGCTGAGGGTAGCACCCTGGCATTTCCTTGGTGTGCTGCTGTCCATTTAGAAAACATGCACACAACGCAGTGGGATCAAGCCCCAGCAGGCACTTTTATGCTTAGAAACCAAAACATGCTTCCCAGTGAACACAYCCAGGAGTGTTCAAGTTTCCTCTTGAAACATAATTACAGCCACTTCTATTTCTTTCTGCCTTTCTTTTATAGCAGATGTCTCTGCTAGGACAGATTAAACCAGTCTTAAGCACCAAATAGCACTTTAAGATGTTTTGTCTTCATTCTTAGAAGTCTCTACATAATAAAAATTTGAGTGAGTTCAGCCTTATATCTGGCTTTCTAGGGTGATGGCATCTAGTCTTCTGCCATCAGAAGTGGATTTCAGACAGACATTTTTTATRCAATAAACATTCCCAAATATAATAGAAATTCTGGCCCTAGCTAACAACTCACTTCTGAGAACAGAAGCAATCCAGAGATAAAGGCTCTTATTAACAACATTAGCAGAAATATGTAATTGAATGAAGAATACCAAATCAGATTTGGTATGTATGAAACCTGTATGAGAAAAAAACCTTGTATTTGTGCACTTTCAATTGAAGATAGTGAACAAGCAAGACCTAAAGGAAAAAGAAAATCATAATTAATGGAAAAGCACCCAAAGCTATATTCCGAAGCACCCAGAGCTATATGGACATTTTTATTGCAAGTATTTCTATAATGTATACTCTGAAATACAGTCTTAATTCACTCAAATTTCAGTTATGTTAGATGAAAACATAAAATATAGCTAGTTCTGGTAAAATTCCAAGGATGTACTCAGATCCTGAATTCAAGAAGTCAATATTTACTGATTTACAGAGATGTTGTGAACTAGCTTTTTCTTTTTCTCAGTGAAAACTAGATATAATTAGTTATACTATTGGCAGAATATGATCTTAATGCAAATTTTTATATAGTAGGTGACAATTAAAGATGTTCACTCTTGAAGATTCATTAAAAGTTTCTGGTTTGAACTTAAAGTAGCTAAGGTAAAAGATCTCTTGCATCAGAAGCTTGCTCAGAAAACAGGCATTTTTCAGTTTAACAGCTAATCTCCTAATAAAATATGTGGGGAAATTCAGCTCTGAAAATTAAATCCAATTCATTTCACAGTGTCACCTGGAAAGTGGTTAGAGTTCTTTGGATGTTTTCATTCAACTAGAAATGAGCCCCTTCCTTGGGCAGGAAGCATCTAAGCAATGATTGTTTTGATGAGTCCATAAATAGTTCACAGTCAATATGCTGAGGGAAATTTCAAACAAATTTCAAATTTTGTGTTGTTGGAAATTCTGACATTTTCTTTCCAATACAGATTAAATTTTGAAAATATTTGAATACTCCAGAAACCAATATGCATCCTTGGGGTTACATGAATAACTCAAAGAAGATAACCCTGACCCACGTGATTAGAAGAGGTTTGTCTCTGCTGCCTTACCCTATGAAYGTGTTGGTTGTGGTTCTCATGCCTCAAGTCTTCATCATGAGTCTGGAATTCTTTGCTGGCCACCAGCTCCCATAATCACCAATAGTGAAATCAGCCCTGCAAGGAACTGCAGTGCTTCATTAGCCCACAGCAGAAAATTGCCACAAARTGGATAGTGAAATGCATCTTAGTATTTTATGCAAGCGATCCAAAATGAAACATCCAAGACAGAAAACACAATATTGTAGTTGCAGATGGGTTTTCTTGCAATTGAATGCTTCATTTTAATTTTCTAAATTACTAGCAAGAATTTGCAAGAGAAATCAAATTATTYTGCAGAAAGCTTAATTTTTTTGTTGTTGCTAGTATTTTTCATTGAAAAATAATTTTGGCAGAAAATTCTCAGTCAAATCCATCGTGGACTGGCCCTGCATGTGACGTTAAACTCAATTTGGGGAAAAGCAGCCCAAGGAAAATTAATGCACTGCTGGGCTTGCGTGCATTCCACTTATAGATAAGGAATCCTTACTGCAAAGCCCTGTAACTCTTCCAGCCTCTGGAATTCTCTGGTGTTAGGCTGCCCAGAGAAGCTGTGGATGCTCCGTCCCTGGAAGTGTTCAAGGCCAGGTTGGATGGGGATTTGAGCAAGCTGGTCTAGTAGGAGGTGCTTCTGCCCRTTGCAAAGSGGTTGGAACTAGGTGATTTTTAAGGTCCTTTCTAAACCAAACCTTTCTATGGTTTTATGATTCATTCTATTTAGAGTCAAATCTCTCAGTCTCACTGCACTCTGGTGACCTCTGGGCCTGTGTCTGGCAAGAACCTGTCAGGAAACTGTGCCTGTGTGAGAGTTGTTTCTTTTTTGCAGGTACTTTCAGTACCTGSAAAAAGTTTTGAAATCTTCAAAATAAAAGCACATGGCTACAATAGTGTATAATAAGGATTTTCGAGTCTGTCAGGATGGTTTACTGCATAAGTCTGAAGGCACATTGTAAATCTGTATTGTGAACGCTATTTCTATTTTTCTTTTCATAGAGGTACAAGACGCAAAAGAATTTGGTGCTTAAGGACTGAATCTTTGAAATAGATTTTATACTATGTCATTTCAAAGAGACTAGAGACATTATAAACATAAATTAACCCTTTACATTATATTGTTTTCTTTCCCCTTAGTTAAAAGTATTCCTTTCTGTGCTTCTGTGGGTGGTTTACCATTTATTGGTACTGAGTATTTCATATTCMTTGTCACTCAGACAAAGCAGATAGACATAAAACTGTTTAATGAAAATATTTCCTTGTTGTACGTTTAAATTAGTGTTTTTAGTCTTCCTTCCTATTGTGAAGGGATGTATCTGTGTTTAATAAAGGTCTAGAATGCCTAATTTATTTTCAAAAGGTAACTTGACAGAGTAGTGTAAGTGTGAATGTTCTCTGGTTATTGTAGTTGAAATATTCTTACTTCCTATGTATGTCGTCTCTCAGTGGTTCCAGTTTTAAGCTGGTGCCTCAATTAGAAAAGGTTGCAGATCCTCCAGAGAGCAACTTGGATTTATGAAAAACATCTTACACTGAGAACAATTCAGAAAGCTTTATATTAGTTCAGAGGCAGCTGTGATTCGTAGCACAATAAAGATCAACTGACCTTTTAAAGGCATATATGTCTTGCTGATTACAGAACTAAATGAGCAAAGGTCTAATGAAGATATTATATAACCACCTCTTTCTAAGCCTTTTCTTAGKCTGTAAGAGGTTATTTTGGGCACGTATATAATTTCTCTTTGAAATTACATGTTGCAAGTACTTATATATTGTAAAGATACTCTGCTTTCCTCAGTACAATTTTGCAGTCACAAATGCAGATTTGTCTAGTTTGTTCTTTCACTGTTCTTAGAAATAATAAAGAAAAAATGCCACATTACAAGAAGTCTGAGTAACATCTGGAAAAGTTAAAAATTGTTGATTAACCTTGTAGGAGTAATGCAGAATTTTGTAACTGTCACAGGAAAGAAGAGTGGTAATTATAAAAGCAATATTCATCTCCCACCATCAACAGACGCAATATTTTCACATTTGCACAGGAGATAGGGCTTCTTGCCAGCTGCTTTGACCTGAAGATGAAAGATTGCCAATGACAGAGTTTGATGAGGTCCCACTGATACTACACACCCATAAAAAGTACAAAGTCCTACTTGCATTCACATCTCATATCTGGTGGACACGAGCACATTCCTTTATGACTCTGAGGGGTGATAGTGACACAATGTCAAGTAAGAAAGGGCTAATCCAGCCTCATTCTGCCTACTTCATATTCTGAAGTAGTACTTTGAAGTTGGCTGTGTCATGTGCAGTCCACAACACAAAAAAAATCATATTTTTAAGGAAAAATCAGTAAGAACAAGATTCTGCAGCCTTTTGGTTAAACTCAGGACAGGTATGGGATATTTTCTAAAGCAAGACAGACGCATTTTGGTTTACACTGACACTTGATGGAAATAACACATGTAATCAGCCTCTGGGTCTTTGGGCTGATGTCAGCCGGGCCAAGGCATTTGTTTCCTTTGCAGCTGGCAGAGGCAGAACTGCATGATTTCAGGCATGATCTGAACACCTTCCTTCCAGGGACCTGCAAGACTAAGTGTTATTTCAGCAGAAAAAGGGTGCAGCCCTTGGCTTATGCGTTCTATATTCACTAAAGTGCTACTTAAAGTTCTTCATAAATGAGCTATATGATGCTTCCTAAAGACTAGCCCCACCTGGCTAGTAGAATGCATAGACTCTTCTATGGTAACTTCAAGGGGTTTTGGTCAGAGAAGCCTTGTGGAAACAGAGAGGACTCAATATTGTTTACTAACTATTTTTCTTCATTATTATTTGGTGAATTCCTTGCCTTCTTTTCATTAAAYATCTCCAAACCAATTAATATTAAGAGTACCTCTCCATAAAATAGAAATAATTTTCCTCCCTATGGAGAMTGTCACACAGTTTGGCTCTTTAGTTTGAAAAGAGGATGCTATCAAAATAAGGGAAGAAATCTATTTCTTGGACAAAAAAAAGGTAATTACTTTTGTCAGGTCTAAGGATGGACTTGAGACCTCATATTCAAGAAAAAAGGTAAGGCAGAATCATGACTCAGAGGGGCATTTCAGGTTAAGAGAGCAGGCAGTGAGTACCAGCAAGAAAGGCCAGGATGAGATAACACAATTGAAGTGCATTTTTCATTGATTTTCTCTCTATGCAATTTGAGGTGTTCCTTTCTCAGGTCACTGCCTGACTAGGGAGCTTTGTTTTCTTGYGAGCAGTGGAGAATTCTTCTCAGAGGCCTTAGCTGTACATCAGAAAGTGAACAGAATATGAAAAATACTTTCCTTCTTCTCTTTGTGGTTGACCCTTCTTACTTTGTCTGGGATACAGATGTGCCATATTCTGATGAGGCAATGAGTATYTCAACTCTAGGGTTTCTTCCAATGGGATACACTTGCCAAGATGCCACAGGTGTTGCTAGAACTTTGTACCTGTGTGTCATCAAGGATTGCCTAGGCCTGGTAATCATGGGATGCTGGGTTTGGAAGYAGAACATCAGTTCCACGCAGACCATCAAACACCTCCTGCGTGTGCAGCACCAGGAGGTGGTGTAAGGTCTGGGGAAAGCCTTGGCCTGATTGACATTGGSAGCCAGAGGAATGTCAGAGGGAGGGATGTTGCCACTGAGAGGATCTAGGCACCTTACCCCTTCCTTATCCTTCTTTTGCCTAAATTTGSTCCTTTATAAAAATCTATTGAACAAATAAACTTGTTGCTTAAAGTTGTTCCCTTCCCTTTTCATTTTTGGGAATAGTAATCACAAAAAAAGAAGCTAAATGATTCAAAGCTTCTGTTGTCACTAAAGTAGATTCCTTCTTCTCTGGGAAGAAATCAGGGCAAATTTACAAAGGAAGAGAGAAATATATAACCCATTCATAAAGCAATTGCAGAAAATTAGAGTATATTCCACTTCAGTATATTTCTTTGAGTACACAGCCATTTTAGCAGATCAGTTTTACTTCTCAAAAAGCACAGTGTAAAAATCAATTTTCTTAGAAGARCAATATTTTTAAGCAACATATAATTCACTGATTTGCTATTTGATCTAAATGCCAAAATAAATTAATGCCTTTGATACACTGAAAATAGCAGGCTTCTTCCAGTCTTTTAGAGAATACTCAAGCACCCACATCTCAAAACTTTCAGCAACCTTTTCTTTAAACATGATGTCTCTGTGTCACACTATAAGAAAATGTCACAAGCTTATGATCTTAACACTGCCTTTATAAACTCGAGATGATTTACCTGCATTCTAATTAAATTCTCATTGATATTAGTATGGTTCTAGTTTTAAATAACTTAAAGTGCATTATCTCATACTTAATGTATCATAAAGTAGATGCTTTTGGTGTAATTTTTACTTGAGATGCCTCTTTGAAATTCAAAAGGGATTTATCCCTTCCCCACCCTTTTAATTTTGGRAATATAATATAAGAGAAAACAGGCCATACCTTGAAATAGATTTTAATACAGACAAGGAGTAGTGAGAGTCTGCTGAGCACAGATCTTAATGCCTTGCTATCCTTAGTGTGTCTGAGGGTATTGGCTTTAATTTTAAATTTTAGTGATATTTTCTATAGAAATTGAACTGATAATGGATTTCTYTTTCCTGTGTTTAACCTCATGCTCTCTCCAACCCGTGACATCTTGGCTCRGCAGCCCAGTCTTTCCATGGTGCCTATTCCAGAAAATGAGATGCTCATCTCCAAGGAGGTAATCAGCTGACATTTAATGGGTTTAAGCATTTGCATGCTAGCTTTATCTTCTATTTGCATAGCCCATATAAGGTTGATCAGTAAAAATGTGCTGAGCTTCCAAACCTGCTTTTTTCTTCCTGTGCAAAGACTACCTAGACATTCRTTGTTCTTAATGATCAATGAAGAAAGAAACCCAGAGCTGTTTTGCCAACTGTTGCTTATGTGAATTTGAAATAACAGTAATATTTATGCTTCAGGTTCCTGATATGTGCTGTTGGGATGTTAGCAAGTGGGAATGGTTAAATTAAGCTGTTTGTGAAATTATGCAGCCATATTTAAATAACACATTCCACAATTTTCAGTCAGTAATATAGCTTCTGTTTTAAATACCAGATACTACAGCTACCAGAAGCACTTAGGATAGTTATTAAGAATTTCATAAAAGACAGTCAAGAAAACATAAAATCTAATTCAAGTTTGCCCAGTATCAAAATTTAGTGCCTTTTTTTTTTTTTTCTTGAAGTCTAAATTCACTTGCCAATTCCTTACTACATTTATGTGTCTAAACTGTAGGACCATAGTGGTTACMACTGTGGACAACTCATTCAGTGAGAGAAGATGCAATCTATTAGCCACTATTAATTTTCTCTTGAGACAGAGAATATAGAAGATAGAAAAGGTTCAGCTGGCACTGGCAAGTCTCTTTTTCCAACATGAGCATAAAGATGAATGGTAGCCTCAATGTTGGAATAGACATATGTAATTCAATTAACTATCACACTCTACTTTGGCTTTGGACTGTAATAGGACACCACCCATTACGGGACATTTTCAATACTATTTTAGAAATTCACCTATGAAAGCATAATTTAGTACCAATAATAGCAGTATGAGAATGTTTATGACACAAGAATGAATTTTTTACTACCAAGACCTCTTTTACCAGGTGCATTCTCACAATTATTTCACTAGTTTTTTAATGAATGTAAAAATACAGATAGGAATGATAATTACAAATTAGTAAGCAGTTTGGTTTTAATTTATTATTTTAAAATTAGATTCCAGTTTGTCTGAAAGCAGCCACATGATAATTTAAATACACAAAATGGATGTTTGCCAGTCATTTCTACYAAACGAGTAAATTCCTTTTATTTTTGAAAAATACTGTGGGAGTTTTGGGGTCAAGCTCTTCACATTTTGGAAGTAGAGGATTTGCTGGAATTCTGAGTTTGTTGACAACATATCAATATATCCTCACAGTTTATCTCAGTTTCCACTGGAAAAAAAATAAGGGGGAAAAAAGATAAAAATGAAAAGAGGTTGTTATCTTAGTGGTTGGGTGGATGAACAGACTGCAGTTCTGCACCAGGAGTACATAGGCATGACTGTAGCCTCTTATTCTCTTGTGCATCCCTGGCCTCTCTGCACAGGGTGTCAGGGACTTGGAGCTGTTTCATATCTCTTTTTGTTTGAWTCTCCATCACAGCCCTCCAAATCTCCTCCTTTGTTCCTTGCCTTTGACATTTCTGCTTGTTTTTACACCATCAATCCCCTTTCCTCTGCCTCCCAGGAGCCACTTCTTGATTCTCTCAAAAGCAGGTGTTACAGTGTCTGCTATTCAAAGAAAAATCCAAAGTGCCCTCACAAGGTGAAGTTASAACAAGAACACCTTTCAGATCTTCTCAGGTTGTTTTTTTTTCCATCTCAGCTGTAAAGTTTTGGTAATATTATTGAAGTAATGGTATATCATCAGAAGGCAGTTAGAAGGACTAAATAGTTCTGAGGATAAATTTGGTTTTGAGATTAAGCAGATTTGCAGTACACCAGGAACTCTAAAATGGGTATATATACGTATATATAYACATACATGTATAAATGTGTCTGTGTGTATGTATGTATTTGCAGCCTCTGATGATGCAGATGATTTTCCTRTATTTGAAAACAGAGGGAAGCAAACAGCTAGATCCTTGTGTCTCATCCTTCTACTTTACAATTTGCACATTGAGGAAGAATTTTGCAAATCTAATGGAAAGATTGATACTTTCAAAGAGAATTCTCCAAGAGACAAGACACATAATTTAACTATTAAGATTATTAAGATAATTTTTAAGATCAATTCAGAAAGTGAAGGATCTTGTACTGACACAGTAAAGTACGACACAAAAAAGTGCAAAATTCCTTTGGTTAGAGGCCAGCTTGGTCTGTTCCAAGGCAGGTAAAATATATTAAAACTGTCTTCTAAAAGTTCCCTTATATTTTAAACAAGCACTTTGAACAGAATTTCTATCTACATTTTTAAAAAAAGCTTAAATGTAGTAAAACAATGGGAGAATTTGTACCATGATCTGTAGAACAACTATATCTGATGGGACTGTGGTTGCATTTATAAGGACCAAAGAGGATTGATGGGGAAGAAGATTTATAAGTGCTGTTATCAGTACACTTTGTATTTCCATTGATTAACGTCTCATTGGATGACTTATAATAATGTTAGCTRGAGGCAAATAATTAGCTTTAAAGTTCAAAAAAAGTGTCAGATATCATTTTGTACAGCTGAGCAAGCTGACTGCTGGTTCCCTGGGGCCTGTCACTAATGAGTATTTTGCCACTATGACTATGAAAAGTGGACTCCAGTCCATGTAGAAATATCAGGAAGAATTGTGTCAGGCTCACCATAAGCTGCTTGGGAAGTAACATCAAGAGATGACATATTTACTGTTTTCTCTATCACAAATCAAAGAAGGCATTTTTCATAGAACTGTTCAACTCACTTGTAAAAAGCAAATGATCCAGTATTTTCCCARATTTTTAATCTCATTTTTAGGAGGAGGAGGAGGTGGCCAGGGCACATCATGCTGGCCACGTGAAGGCTGAGCAATCTCTTTGTCTCTTTAATGGGTGTCAGAGAAGACACAAAYGCATTTAGAGATGACCCCCATTTTTCATTCTCAGTCAAGAAGAACTGAACAAAGGCATCTGTTTCCCTTGAGATCTATTGCTAGAAACTGAAGTATTCAGCATTGATACCCAGAAGGAGATCAACATTTATGCTGTCTTGGAGACAGACAGGACAGCAACACAGAATTAGGYGCAGCTCAAGTTATTTGGGACCGCCTTCTTAGCTGACCTGAGGGTAGTGGCTTCTTGGAGATAAGGTGSTGTCAAGCTGTCTCTGCAAAACTAACATATTTTCACCCTTTTCTGTTTTATGTGGTTGGGTGTTCAGAATTGTGTGTTACAATGTTTTCCCTTTCTAGTGCATTAAAAAAAGCAAGGAAGGTCTTGGTTGATGATTTTTAAAATCACAACATCTTTCAGGTGCCTGTGTGTTGTTTCTTTTTATTTGGGAACCTGTCTTGACTCTAAGAACAGTTTATACTGAATTCCCACCTTATGAGTTTCATAACCCACAAATCCTCATCCTAATTTAATATGTCTTCTTATTTTATCAGYGAATTCTGTTTGAATGATGAACTGATTAGAAAAAAATCTGCCAAGTCATAAGTMCAATATTACTCTTACTGCTATCATAGATCATTCTCCTATATTATCTAAATTATTATCTACTCTCTTTATCTAAAATTATATATAGGCTCATACTTAACTTTCCTGCAATGTTTCTCTCTCAGAATGAGAAAGTAAGTGTGATTTGTGCAGTTCCAAAAGAACCCAAATGGATGGACAGATACTCTGTGAAATGTAAACACCTCTAGGAAGGAGTGAGAGAGGAAATGAGGGAAATGTGCTGCTAGTTTCCTTAATAATTTGTATTGTTTTCCTCAAAGCAAAGTATTCACTGGAAATAATAATAAACAAACAAAMAAAMCAGAGGTACCTCTGTATTCAGAAGAACAGCATTTGTGTAATTTTAGCATCATTCTGTTATGGCATGTACCAAGTAAGACTGTGACTTCCCTGTGAAAGTAAGAAAATAATTAAGTGATATTCTCCTCCTTGTGAAATCCTCCTCTACAACCAGTGCMTTTTAAATGGAGGAGGTCTGAAGGATACTCTTTGAAACATAACCAAGCAATATGCCAATAATTTCTGATACCTACTGTCTTCCTTTCAAGTAAAGCTAGTGTTTGCCCAGGTATGATGTGTAAATGGTGTTATAATCAGCCTCAGAATTTTACTGAGTCAGAACCTTTAGAGAGAACATTGGGAATATGTACTTGTGTAATCTGAAAAAAACATTGTGTGTAGGGGCTAAAAATATGTCCTCATTACCCTTATTCATCTATGATTAACAAAATCCCAAATCTACAATTACAATTACTAGTAAATTATTATAGTTACCAATACAATTACTCCAGGTCCATTTAATCTTTTGCTGAAGTTGAGTAATTACTCAGTTTTATCTGTTTGTTTTGTTCACAAAAGATCTGCAATAGTTACTTGAGAAATCAACAGCATTTCTAAAGTCAACATCTACAAAAAGACCCCATGAGAGGAAGTTGATTCTATTGACTTCAGTGGTGACAGGATTTTACCAACTGTCTTCTGTGCAAAGTAACAAAAGTTCTTGAAATTTGAAATTCTATGAAAATGTCAATATGGTCCAAAGTTTTGTTTTACATTGCTCTTGGTCTTTATTTACTGAAGGAGTGTTCCTGCTCAGAAGTCAACAATAGTATTAATCATTGATAGAGTCTACCTATAAGAGGAAAATGTAGCCATTTTATGMAAGTGTCCTTGTACTACAGAATTTATGTAAAGGATTTTACTGTAAACAAAAGCTCCAACCTAAATGACATTATCATGGCAAAGTGATGTTTTTCTGGTTAAACACCCTCCTCGTTGGRCCCTGAATTATTCTGTAATGATTCAGCTCTTGCATACTGTTCAATAACTTTTCAACTTGTAAAAAAGATTCCAGCTTGTCAAAGCAAGGACCTAACAGAAGCAGAGGGAGCTCCACTGGCAACACTCCCACTCAAAGGTCAACTTTATGCAAGCACCTGCTTTTTCCATTTGGCAGATGAGATAGATCTTTCCAGATGTGTTGGGGACAAAGTGTTGCTCCTTGTGCCTTCCTAGGAGACAGAAGCATGGGCTCTTCATGTGTCACATCACAGGTGTAATATTCACTTTTTGCTTTCCATCTTGCACACGTTTGCAGCCTTGTTCCTCAGGCAGTGGAGYTGGTGTAGACTGGTATGGCAGAACATTGCTGCCCCTTCCTCTCTGGAGTAGGGGGTCTCACTGCGCTTGGTTTATTTTGACCAAGCCAAGGAGTGCAACCCTAAGCTCTCTCCATAGACTTATAGTAGTTCATTTAGCTGAAAATTTAATGACCCTGAAAATGAACATTAACTGTATGAATAACTACTGTTTTTTCTGAAGGAATAGGATTTTCAGGTGTTAGTGGTGACAAAGTCTTTAACCTCTAAATTRGATGGGCAACTGAAACAGTAAGCCGTTGCCTTCTGATATTTACAAATAGAAAGGCAGGTCCAAACAATGCACATTTCTAAAATCTCAAATAAAAACTAAATATCAGCAGAAAACCTTTCTAGTTACTTTATACTTGAACAGTGTTTTAATTTTTTTCWTGAATATTTTGTATGTTCAATAGGAAATTTATATTACAACAGRTATTTGGGCAATACTTTAGTCAGCTTCAACTATATCTTCTTGTTTTAAGTAAAAACTTTCAGTTATAGCCTACTGACTTGAAAGGGCATATTAGATCACCATGCTGTAACAAGGAGAAAATATTATATGCATTTATAGAATTTTATTTGTATGGAGATTGCATAAAAATAATTACTGTAAATATATTAGCTTTATAAGGTTACCTTTAAAAGTCTGAAAGAGTAGTAATATAAGAATGATAGAGAAAGTTTGAAATATCAGTATGGGATTCAAACTGCAATTGGAATCTAATTCCACCTGGCATTAAGAAACAGCTGTTGTTGCTGGTCCCCTTCAAAGAATGGCAGGAGTTCTGAGAAACAGTTTTAGAGGAAAAGAACTTACCTTGAATTGCTAGACAGAACATAATTGTAGGCTGAAGAAGTCTTTTTAAAAAATTATTAAATACTTAGGTAATGTATAAGTAGTTAGAATCATAGAATCAGATTTAAATTAGCTATAGTGTTTGACCACTCTTATGATATAAAATATGTTTCTTTATGGCTAATTAAAATTTACCCACTTGCTGCCTTGTTTTCTTTCACCATGCAAATCTGGGCTGTCATTAAACCTTTCTTAAATGGCTGGAAAAGGAATGTAAATACCTCATAGTCTACTCTTTAGGTTAAACAAGTGCTAGCTGTAGCCACCCCTCATCTGTCACATATCTTTCCCAGAAATCAACAAACACTTGTAACCATCCGGATAGCTGTCCATTGGTTTCCTCTGCTTGCTTGACAAAGCAAAATCTATTTTTATTGTGAGGGCTCTATAATGGAAATTACATTCCAGATGCAGCCTTGCTTATGCCCAGCAGAGAGGAATAACTTCCTTCAACCTGCTGGCTGTGCTCTAATTACTGCAACTGTATTTGAGGTTATCCTTCATCACAACAAGGCTGGACTGATGCACATTCTGTGTGGTGTCAGACCTCATATCCCTCTTGGCTGAGCTGCTTCCCAGTCAGTCTGTCAGTCAGTCAGTCAGTCAGTCAGTCAGCCACTGTCCTGTGCCATTGCATGAGTTATTCACTTCCTTCATCCCTCCTTGTCTCCTGCCCCATGCAGGATTTTGTATTTCCCTTTGTTCATGGATCTTCTGCTAGCCCGTTCCTCCAGTTTGGCAGTCCCCCAGAATGAAAGTCATACCCTCGGCCTATCAGTCTCTCTTATCCTCCAAATTAGTAACATCCACAGACTTCCAGGACACGTAGGCTCTTCAGATCTCTGATGGAGATGTCACTCTAGCATCCTCTGAAATATTCCTTGGAGCAGAYATTTTGAACTGTTGAATTCTATCTTTGTAGACCAGTGTCCCAGATAGGGACAGGCTGCACTGGTTCACCCTGTAGTCTATCCCACTCTTTGGTTTGGGTGCCAGGCTGTTRTAGAAGACTGGCAAAATCCATGCTAAGGGGGAGGCAAGCAACACCTGTGTCATGTGAAGGCAAGGGTGGCCACATGCTCTGTCCTCCAAGCAGGAAGTTCAAAAAAGAAGTGGAAGGTGGAAAACCAGTGTGAATCTGGTGTGTGATTAGTCAAGGTGATGCTTGTCTGTTGAAATTTCYGTGGGCAGAAGAATTCCTCAAGGATGTCAATGCATGCAGAGMTGTAAATTAAGAGTGCATCAAACCAGTGATTAAAAAAAACAGAGAAGTGCTGTGTGGAGTTTTCCACCAGTTTTTACAACTGMTCCTGCCTAACGTTTGCAGTTTTTATTTTCCTCTTCACTTTGTTTTTGCTTTTTATTTTCATTTTTCTATAGGTTTCCRATGAAAGAGGTTCTATTTAGATATGATGGTGAGTATTGCTATTTTTAAAAAATATGATTAGAGTCAAAATTGGAATATGTAGCTACTTTGGTGTCACTTTATCAAATTTTTATACTTTTATTTGAAAAGATGCTTTAGGTACATGATTCAGTGTTTGGACAATAAAATGGCTACATTTGGTGAATGATTTTCTATGAATTATTACCAATGCAGAATAATTCCAGTTCTTAGCATGACAGAATAAAGTCACAATAGAACTAATTTTAAGTGAGATTCAATCAAATAGTTTTAAGAACTTGAGGTATACCCTGGAACTAGATTGTGAAAGGATGTCAGGGAAATAAGATAAATATTTTATATTTGASCACATAACCACATACTGCCATTAAATGAATGGTTTGCTAGAGTTAAACAATACCACATTGCAAATGATGTACTATGCTTGAGAGCTGACTTAATGTAGYACTTAGCAAGAGAGGTCAGCAAACAGGTGATAATGAAAAGTTCAGTGCCTTTTTTTTCCTCTTTCTGTGTTTCAGTCTTAAAAAAAATTAATTATGAATAAAAGTTTATTTCAATTATTATTAAGAATTCATGAGTAGGATCATGGAGAGAAATAGAAATGACACCTGAAGGAGTACTGAGGTAAATTGGAGTATTTATGAATGAAATAGCCTAATGAAATTTACCCTTAAAATACGTAACCTAAGCAATTTCTCTAACACTAGTGATTAGCAGGATGAGTAAGTTCCCAGAAAACTGGAGAAAGGTAAACACGATGTTCTATCTAAGCAAAAGAGGAAAGGAAAATCTGAGGAATCACAGAAAATTCAATCCTAATAGCATTTCCAAGACACTGAAAAAAAGTATTAAACAACACATTTATGGGCATCTAGAGAATGGTAGGAAGATAAGATTATTTGCACAGGGACACGTCAGAAACAAATCCTATCAAGTTGATCTCATTTCCTTCTGTGAGAGCAAGGCAGATACAAGGATGTGTTTTATACAGTGTATCTTCAATGTAGTCTCACATGACATCCCTAAGCARGCAAAGTAAATTAAATTCACATAAGGTAGACAGGTACTTGATTGGAAAGCAGGACTCTCAGAAGGGTTATTTGCTGCCTGAGAGGGAGAACATCTCAGTGACTTTCAGAATGCTGTCTTCTAGCTCTAGCACTATAAAGCTTTGCTATTAATTACTTTCTCAATGACATGGACAATAGGCTTACCCAATTTACAGATAATRCCCACTTGGGAGGATTTGCAAGAAGCATGGAAGCCAGGATTTTAATTCAGAAAAATTCACTTATATTAAAGGAATGGCTTGAAATAAATATGATACAATTGACTGAAGGAAAATACAAGGAAATATGATGGGTACAGACAGAAAGAGAATGACAATAATACTGCAGGTGAGAACYTGAGGATTATAGGGCAGGAAAAACTGAGTCTGAGTAGAAGAGGTGATGCTTTCAGGGAGATGTTGAAAGGAATGCTTATAATATGATGAAGATAATTACTCTTTTTTTCACTATTAGTGCAAAATCAGTGGCATAAATTGTGGGAAACAAATGGGAGATTTATAAAAGATGTAGAGGCTTCAGCATTTTCACACAGAAGATAAGGATATAAGAAGGACAGAGTAGAGGCACAGCAGTTTCTCTCTTCATAATGGACTATTATAAAGGGATGTTAGTCACTTTTTCATCTTTCCTATGAGTAGGAGTAAAAGAGATGGATCTAAATTTCAGGGAGAGAGATTTAGTTTGAATTTGAACAGGTACAGCTCTGTGAAAATTTAAGTCCCAAAAGCAGTTTGCCTCAGGCTGCTGCAAAGACAGGCAAGCTTCTCACAAGATAAATCTGATCTGCCAGCTCTCATCTTCTCCCACAACTATAGGACAAAGGATGTGTCTGAATATATCTTTTATATATATTTTAGGATTTTTTTTGGTTTGTTTGTTGTTTTCTTTATTTTCTGTGAAACTATGAATTCTATTTGTTTGCCAGATCATCAGATTGTATAAATTAGGAAAACTAAGATACCTTAGTGTGTGTCATGCATCTTACTAATCTGTATTTTTGACAAATTGTGTTCATACAAAAATCCTTCTTTTGCAGCCCCAAATTAGGATCAAGAGCAAAAACTGAATTTTGAAGCCTGTTTCTGTATTAAGAAGGAATCCACAGCACCAGTCTTATTTAAAGCACCATTAAAAAAAAAAAAAGCTTATGGTATGCTAGTTGCAAGGCAGTAATAACAATGAAATACTCTTTCAAGAAATAATCTTATGTACTAGCATAATTAACTCCAGAGATATACACATGAATATGCCATTTCTTGAAGTGCTTGCTGATTTAAGAGATGCCCAATATAACACAGCATATTTTCTTTAGAAATAATATAAATGTTGAAATTAAATAAAGCTGTATTTTTGTTGCAAAATGTTTTTTGTGATTCTTGTTTTTACCCCTGTAAATCTGGCTCCATGGGTTTCAATAGCTGAGAAGAAATGCCAGCATTGCTGGGAAAGGAATGCTCCTGTGTGCTTTTACTTGGTAACATTTTGCCACTACACAGACACTTGTATTTTGTGAGGTAGTCCAGGGATTATTCACATTGGTGTCARCACCCACAGCAGTCAGCAGTGAGCATGCCCAGTGATTTTCCCCTGCCATGCAATATTCATAGCCCCTGTGACCCTGCCAGGTGCAGAGTGCAGGCAGAATTACCCTCTGCACTCCTGGAGCAGCAGGAAGAAACAGAAACGTCGCTTTCCACGTTATGCTGCTGGCTTTTTGATCTTGTGCTGCTTCCACATGATGTTGTACAGGCCCAGATCTTAAAGATTTTGCTTTCAAAATGAATTATGAAAGGGTAAGGAAGCTGGTTGCCTATGCTTGCATGAGCTACCTGARTTCTCCCCAGTGTCTTGGTCCTTTGAACCACAAGTCAGCCCTCAGGTGACTCTGACAACACGCTCGGGACCTTTGCATCACAGCCCTGTCCCAGAGTGCAGAAGATTTTATCTCATGATGAATTGTGATAAAGACTGATAATTTAATGAGAATCCTCCTGTTTTCATTAAAATTAATGTGATGAACTATTTTATTAAATACTATGATAAGGAAAAACATTAAAACCAGCTTAAGTGGAATAGTCCATAGGCTACTCAGCCTTTTGYCCTATTGGAACTGATGTTATTTCAATCCAGGCTGCTTTTAAGCTGTTGGACTCTGTAGCTGTGAAAACAGAAGAAAAGGTCAGCAATTAGTGAGTCTTTCCCTCTATAGGTAATATGTAAATTTTAAAAAATATTGTGGAAAGATTGCTACAAATTTAAGGGTGGTGTTTTTTGTATTAGTTTCTTTCTCAATGGAAAAATAACAGAATTTAACTGTATAGATCTTGTGAATGGCATACCTATTAACCAGGTGGTGGAAGAAAACTCATTTCAGTGAGTTCAAGAGTTTTTGGGAACAGAAATCCTCACATACAAACAGAAAAAAAAAGTATAGAAAAATTTTGAAAATAGATAAAAAAATCATACATATAAAAATATCTACAACTATAAATGTGTTAAAAATACTGTAAGAGCTGTAATAGATCCACCCACTAAGGACCTAATAGTATTTCTTGGTTTCAGTAAAGCACTGAAGTGGGAAAAATTAATACTTAAAGCCATGTGATTCTCAAAAGACTWAGTCTGCTTTCCTGCTCATTTTTCCAAAGGCATTTGTTTTGTTCAGAATTTGTTCCAACTCCAGATTTCTTTTCCTCTTGAATTTCATTTTTGTAGAGCCCAAATCCATTCTAGCATGTCTAGCTGAGACAATTGTTCACATGACTTACATTTAAGTTTAAATTAACCCATGAGATAGACTGAAGCCCATAGGTGAAAGGAACAGAAGCAAGAGAAGATACTGCTGGGATTAGAGGAAGAACAAAGGAGAAATCCTTTTGCTTACCTCTGGRTTTGTGATTTTGTTCATCAGCGTGTACTTTAGGAAAGAGTTTCCCTCTCTGTTTAAAAAGGTTCCATCTATGAATGAAAAATGAGATTATATTGGCAATCAGTTTCCAGGAATTGTGTCCTGGGAAACCAATGGAAAAAGTATTAAGAAAAAAATCTTTARGGAGAGATTATAAAGAGCAAAACAGCATGAAAAGTGATTGCCTTTTCTGTAGTACTGAAAGATTAATGGATGCTGCTTATTCAATAGTGTAATATATTTAGTCCAGGTTCTGATGCCTTACCCTGACTTTAGTAATGATTTTCTGGTAAAATACACATTCCCAACAGGATCACATTGGCTGCTTATCTTTACTGAGGGCTTATGATCCCCTTTTTGCCTCAAGTTCTCTTGCAGTCCGACAAGCCATGTTCACCCCCCTCTGYGCATGTTTGTGGTGTTTCTTTTGTTGCTCTGTGCTACAACTCAAGCTATCAAGAAAATGACTTATTAAAGTTGGCCCAAGTGGTCAGAAGGGAAATGTGTCTGGCACAATAGGTGTATTTGGACAGTGACATAATTGAGAAAATCTGGATGCTGCATCAGAATAAGGACAGCCCTTGATCCCAGGGTTCAACTGGCTGACATCCAAAGCCTGGTTTGGTATGGCACAGATCTGTGGTCTGGACTAATTTTTAATGAGAACATTGCTTAAATCTCAGCGAGTTCACAAGCTGAAGCTATGCAAAATAAAAAAAAAGAAAAAGCACAGAGAGAAGGATTTTGTTAGGATGGAAAGATCAACAACTAAGGGATAGAAAAGGACAAAAAATCTGTACCTTAAAGTATAAAAAAAATCATTGAAAGCAGAGAAAAAAAATCATTGAAAGCAGAGAATCAGAAAGTGTCAACAAGGCAACACTGAGGATCAGCCTGTTAAAAGGATTAAGATACAGTCTTTCTAGAAGCAGCTGAGGGAGCTGGRAGTGTTTAGCCTGGAGAAAAGGAGGCTCAGGRGAGACCTTATCACTCTCTATGAATACCTGAAAGGAATTTGTGGCTAGGTGGACGATCAGTCTCTTCTTCCAAGTAGCAAGTGATAGGATAAGAATGGCCTCAGTTTGTACCAGAGAAGGTTTAGATTGGGTGTTAGAAAAAAATTTCTTCACTCAAAGGGTGGTCAAGCATTGAAATAGGCTGCTGAGGTTAGTGGTGGATTCACCATGCCAGGTACTGTTCAATAAGTGTTTGGATGTAGCACTTGGGGACATGTGATAGACTCTGTGATCTTAAATATCTTTTCCAAAATGAATGATCCTATGATTCTAAGATTCACTGATGCGATCAGATAGGAGCATACAATTAAGATGAACACCAACACSTGAATAACTTGCTTGCAACACCAGCACAATACTTTCTGAGAGCTCATRTTGTCAATGAAATACAGTACAATGCTTGTCTCCATCTTTGGTTGACGAGGTTTGGGATTGGCAAATTCACAGTAAWCATCACCTCTCTGAAGCTAAATGCAGCCATGCACAGGTTAATATGTTCACAATAGTCTGCACTGATGGCATAATGAAGGTGGCATGTGGTCCATTGAGATGCCAAAATTTCTGCACCTGATTGTGTTCCTTGAGAGGTTCCTATTCAGGTATGAGCCCTAGTGACTGCTGCTACCTGTTCTGTAAGTCCTAGTGAAACACCATTATGGAGAACCCCTGCAATTGTTGGGCTACACGGACACTGTGCTGGTTCATGCACAGGGTCCCCCATCTTCACAGGCTTCACTGGGCTGAGCCCAGAGTGGTCTGGCCTTACACAGCACAAGAGCATGGCTGGCATGGTCTGGCCTTACACAGCACAAGAGCATGGCCGGCCAGAAGAATGAGATGGCACCTGCTTCCTCAAGGCTGTCCAAGTGATGCAGCTGGCACAGGAAATATGCATGGTCAATTACTGCGGTGGGTAGGACAAAAAGGCTATGAGGCCAGGACAACCACATAATAATGATTATAATAAGAATGATAATAATAATAATAGTAGTAGTAAACCATGTAATGTATATTTATAACATCTATAAAGTAATTTCCTTTGACCTGCAGTTGTTGACTCTGAGCTCTTGGGCATTCATGTGCGTGCATCTCTGTGTGTGAGGATGGGATTTCTTTGGCATGCACAATTTGGGTCAGTTGCTCTTCCTCTACCTCCAGCCCTAAACTTGTTGATTCAAACATCTGATGAATTAGAAGAACTGGTATCAGAGACTGTGAATAACAAGTCACACTGTGACAGGGCAATGAAATCTGTCACATAAGTGACCATTATTCTGAGTTACATGTAGCTTGGATTAACATCGTAAGACTTGAGATAGGCAGCCCTGGAATTTTGGATTAAAAGTGTCACTGCTTGCTACCACACCAAAAACACACAGCAGTGAGCTGCAGGCTCTTGCCAAACAGGCACCCCCATTCCTAAGCCTGCTGTAAACATACAAATAGTGAATTGTCAGTGAGAAAATCACTTTAACACACAGCTTGCCTCTGTGTTATCTAGGAGCTARGCATTCACAATTTGGGAGGGTGAATCCTATTCTACCATTAGTATAAGGYAGAGACCACACATTGTGGGATAATCCTTTTGTTGAAGCAATTTTGCCTGGAAAACTTACACTGCATTGCAACCATTAATAAAAAAGAGGAGTAAGCATAAAATACTGTGGCCATTAGAAATCAGTGGTGCATTCTGTGCCACGAGTCACCAGTTAAATTTTCTTTTGAATTCAACAAAAGGGATGGATGGTATCCTTGCAGAGTTTAAACTGGAGATAAGAAATTACATGGATTCTCTGATGCATTGAGTTGTGYCTCCTGGAAAATGACTGACCTGGGCTCTGGCATTATGATTTCTTCCTTAAYTGGCCCTTCATTTTCCTGGCAGAAGATCATAGTACTGCAATTCCCCCTGCACAAGGATTGGCTCCAGTCTGCTTGGGGCAGCCAGGAGAAGGGAAGGTGTCATGGTTGTCTGATGGGGTGGGCTCAGCTGTCCATCCTGGGAATCATCTTCAGCACCAAGTCTCGCCAGCCACTGCTATCCTACACTTCTCTGAAGCTGATGAGATTTTTATGATGCCCAGTAGGTCAGTCAGACAAATTAGGACAGCTTTTGAAAGAAAGGCTGTGAAATAACCCTGATGCAGCTTTAAAGTGATTCTTGGACATTTTAATGTCCTTTTTTTTTATTTATTTGTTACGCCATCAATCATTCAGTGCTATTAATACTTGAATTTCTGCCAAATGTGTGGTGTTTCCTGAAGCTCAAGAATAAACATCAAGAACTGCTGAAAGAGGAACTAGACAAACATTTTTGCACTTAACTGTGCCAACTAGTACTAATACTAGGACCCTAACTCAAAATCTTAGGACAGCTGTTATGCTTGGAACAGGCTAATCTTCAACAGAGAAAAAGGATCACGTCCTGTTTCTAAATTATTACAGATAAGTCCTGTTTCTAAATTATTACAGATAAGTCAGTGCAAGCTTTCACACAGTGAAGACAGAGCTGCTTGCTTACAGAGGAAAATGCTAAAAAAAATCTATTTGCTGAAGCACAATGGAATAGTTTTGTGGGTTTTTAAAGATTTGATCAGAAACCATCAACTGAGAAAAATGGGTYATATCAACTTTGTTGGAAAACAAAGGGGCTTAGAACACAAGTTGATCTTTGTGTTCTTTTAAAGGAAATCGAACACCTGTGTAAAKGAGCTGAAATGATTTCCAAGAAAATTCCTTGCCTCTGGTTTATCATCAGCAGGCCTTTAAAGYTATAAAGAGATATGCTTGTTCATTTAATCTGACTGACAGACATTTACCATATATTCTTTCTTATGCTTCCAGAGCAAGGAGATAACTAGATAAAAGTGTTTCTGAAGATTTGTAATTCCAAGGAGATTTGAATTTTTCTAATGTCAGTGCAAATCAGAGGTCATTTTCTTGGAGCTGATAGAACTGCACAGATGTAAGGAAAAGAAATGAATTATAATTTCCAGAGAGCACTTCACTGTTTCCATGAATATATCCTTTCTCATCTCCCTTATATTTGTTGCATCATTGMAGTCAGTGACAGAATTAAGGTTGCACAAATTTTTCTACTATGAACAAAACAAAACCAACCAAACAAAAAAAAATGCAGAGCAAATTTGAAGGTTAAGATTTATGTACCATTAATGTGATGGACAGTGATTGCCTGTTGCTGACCTTGGCCTTTCTGATATCTTTCACACARAAGATTGCCTGCAAGAGAGAAAAATGAAACTGTGTGGTCAGAGGTAATTTTCCCTCATCTGCAGCTCCTTAGTTGTGACAAGGACAGTGTAGGAGGCAGGTCCAATAAAAGCACTGCTGTCAAGAAATTGTGTTGAAGACTTCAGTCTTCAATAAATGTGCACACATTCTGCCTCTTAATGTCTCTGTCATTCAGGGCAATGCATCCACACTGKCTGGGCTTTCAAAAGTAGCTGCCCTTCGATGCTGTGCCTTCCCAAGCTGCCCAGCTGAAGTCACAAAGGGGAAAACCCCCTTAATTCCCTAGAAAACAACCCACTATCAACTTCTCCAGGTTCCTTTCACTTATTAAGAAATGGAGACAGAAGGATGACTGGTTTTTACCTCTGCTTGTTCAGCTTTGGGGACTTAAACTGTCTTGTTCAGATCTGAAATTGTGTGTGGGKTTTTTTATTTCAGTTAAGCCTTTTGTGCCATCTCTGGTAGAAACTTCAAAGTTCTTTGGTACTTTTTTCTGAATCTTTTTTTGGAAACAGTATCATGTATATGTCTTTAAGCCCTCTGTTAAAAAACCTGGAGGTTACAGATCATGTAGCAAAGGCTGTTAGACTTATCCTTGATATCTGCTTTTTGGTTTTTTGCTCTTTTTTTGGTGAATGTATAGATACAGACATTTACTTCTTAAATAGAAATGAATGCTTATTAGTGGGTATTTATTATATTACTTAGAATGACTGCCAAGTTAATTTTGACTACAGAAATGCAAACCTTAAAAGAATACCTTTGAGTAATGTTTTATACTGAATATCACCTGATGTTTTTTTCTGAGTTTGCCCATAGTAAAACAAGTGAAAAAAGTGGAGCATATAAGGCTAAGATAGATCACTGGAAATAAAACTGAAATGGGGGATGCAGGATAATTTTACAGCAGTGATGTCACCCTGMTTATCAGATAGGAAAATTTAGGCAAGATGTTAAAGGTTTTGTAATCATGTAGAGCACATGCTGGTTATGGGAACACAAAAAGAAAGAGAGCTTCCTTTGACGCCATGTACTCATTCCTCACATTGTTTTGATTTTAGAAGTCTGAAGGACAGAACTAAAATACTGGATCATGTATATTTTATATATGTTGAAACTTTGCTACAAACTTTCTCACTTGCAAGAGATCACACCAAAGTTTCATAATGATGAATACATAGTTGCAACTCTGTTTCCAGTACCTCTGTATCTTTGGACAAATAAATCTGTTTACAACATATCTGACTAATAATTAACACATGCAGAGTCTTCCTGGAAAACTGTAGTCTGCAGCTTTCTGTTCAGATTTCTTTTTGATTGCTGACTGGAGGTACTACCTCTAGAGTAAATGAGCATTTGCTGAGAAAGCAAAGGACAAAAAGCCTCAAAAGAGGCTTCTAGAGGCACAAGAATGTGGCACAAAATTCAGATATTGCTCTTATATTSCATTGCCAGTGAAGTTTCAATGACAAAACGTCTTGTTTCTAGAAGAAGTTTCCCCCAAGGACTTTACTCTRTAAAAGACAATGGTTCTGCTAAGTGGAACAGGATTACAAGGAGTCTGTATCAGGGAAGTTCCTGCAGGATCCGAGGCTGTTGCACAGGAAGAGATGATGACTGCAGCTTTACCATTGTCTCCAGAGGAGCTGTGTGTTACTGTGACCAGTACTGCACCTCGGGCTCTCCCGGGCCTGTCGACTGCTGCACTGACTACTGGGATGTCTGCAACCGCCCCGTGGAGCCCACCAGGTCAGAGGAGCCTTGGCCACCTCCAGCATGGGGTAAGTGGAGAGAAAATGCTCAGTTGGCTTTAGTGCATCACAGTGAAAATATAAATGGAAGTAAAATCCTGAAAAACAGACTTAAGTCATAGTGGACAAAGACACCGAGCATGAAACTGGAGTGAGAATTATACTTGCTGTTATTTCTTTGTCTCTAGGACATTAGCATTGATTTGATAGTATTCCTCTTGGACAGAACCCCTGTTTTATTTGAAATTTCTCAAATAACCTCATTGGGTCAAAATAAGTGTAAACTGAAAAATTTCGGTAGGGTTCCATAGATTAACGTGAGATGAACTGCAAGGTCTAAATATTAGTACAAACAAATCATCAACAAAGCTGAGGTTTATCCTGAATGATACTGCCCTGAGATGTTCTGCAATGCTTTTGATCCAGCACAGCTTTTCTGTAGGACACTGTTTTTCTGGCAACAGCTCAGGTGCAGAACTAAATGAAGGGATGTGCTTAGAACAAGGAGTAGGTGAAGGGATGTGTTTAGAACAAGGATTTGTGGCATGTTTTAGTTTCTAACAAGTTAGTTTGCAGTGCAAGTCTCTCCAGGACTACTCTAAACTAAATCTAATTATTTCTATCACTAAAGATTCCAAAAAAATATTTTTTTTTCAAACATCTGGTCCTCCCTTGGCTTGTGGATAGGCCAAATCTCTGCTGGTGGAGAAAATTTGGTATTCTCTACATCTTTGGCCAGATTTGGTGTAGCTTCTTACTGTCAGTACACCAAATCTGGCCAAAGATGTAGAGAATGTCCTAAAGTTTTAAAATCCTAACATCAATAAAATACTACTGCGATTTAAAAAAATTAACTCTTTTTAACAACTTTGCTGCTTGCAGTTCAGCACTTTGAACACAAGCTCTTCAGGAGGCTGTGCTCTTAGGTGTGCAGCCAAAGTCTGATAAATGGGAGTGACAGAAGTGCTGCCAAACAAATTTAATTTTCCAAAGTGTTTCTAACCATTTAAAATAATTTTCTAAGGCTCTATGTAAATAAAGACATTTCATTTTTATTTGGTGCAGTGATGTATATTATTTTTGACATGAGATTTTTGTTGTAGGCTCTACTTAAACATGCAGTTGCATTTCTGCCTACAGCTGAGAGCTGGTGAGTCTACTTTGGCAAACTGTCTCATGGAATTGAATCATTACAAAACCTGCAGCAGTTTGCCACATGGTCCCTGCCACAAGTCTACCTCTGAAAGGTRGAAGTGTAACAGAAGGTTTAGGTAAGGGAATAGGTGAGGGTGCTTTCTTCAATTTTTTTGCACTTGTGCTCACTGTTTACAACTCCTAACATACCTGCCAGGGRTAGCAATTATATTTAAAGTACCTTTACTTGTCCTATAAATGATCTTATACTATTTTTTAATATGTCGTCTTTAAAAAGATGGAAAGTATGAATTTTTTAAAAATCTCTTTATTGGATATTCATAATGTAAGTAATTTAGACGGTAAAAGATGAATAATAAAGCCAAAATTAAGCAGGGGAAAAAAGGTAACAAACAAAACCATCTCTAAAGAATCTTTATAGAACTGGAATATCTGAGGAATTGGAATGAAAAAAAGGGGAAACAAGTAGGACTAAATGCCTAAGGATTAAGCAAATTAGGAAGCGTCATTAGAAATGACATAAGTATGCTAGCTGACTCTTAGCAAATGAGACTACACTTCTTTCTTAGGCTAAGAATTATTTAAGCACTTGAAGACCACATGTGCCAAAGTACTTTTTACCTGGAAGATCTTGATCTTTTGGTTGCCAGAGCCTCCTGAGTCATAGTTCTTTAAATAAACCAATAAAGTGAAGTGTTTTACATGGGCTGGAATGTACAGCAATAAAACTGCTCAGTGGTTTACTTCTGGATCCCCACTTATTCACTGAGAGGCTACAGCAGAAACCCTGACTTCTTGCATGTGTGTGCACCATGCTGGGGGTCAGTATTGATTTAACTGTGTGGAACTGCTTTGACTCTGCCTTTATAAACCCAGCCTTCAGTTTGTTGCTATGGCTTTCATGTGTAGTTTCAGAAGAAACTGCACATTCCTGCATTAAATACTGAATAGAAGTTCAGGGTCTTTTTATTATAGTAATATTTTAAATTCTGTTGTTAGAAGAACTTTTTGAATTTTATCTCAGGACTTTATTTATTATTTAWTTTATCTCTTWGTTTCAGTTATTCTGATGGTACAAAAAGCCCTGTGAAAGCCCATATACTGGGTCTCACCCTGTTGGTGGYGTAAAAGTGACATCCAGTGAGTTTGCTGATTGCTTTTACATGACAGATGTGATCTGACCTACAAGGGAGTGAACCTAGAGATATTTCACTGGCAGAAGTACTCACACTAATGCTGGGGAAAAATTAAATAAGAACCATTAAGAGTATATGAATGTTGGACTGTAAAGAAGTCTCCATTTCTCAAATCTTCTTTCCAATAATGATTTTCACATCATAAAATCTCATTCACAAATTCATCAAGCTGCATCTTCAAATTAATTTCCTACTTAATGTATTAATATTCCAACCTAATACATTCAGAGCCAGACAACCTCGCTGTATTCTCATGTGTCCTTTAGCTTAGAAAACTCTGTTGTCTCCCTGATGCCTCAGGCAGTACTCCTGGCCTGCAAGATATTAACTTGGCTAGGCTAAAGAAACTGCATAGTGTTAATTTTGAATTCCCTAAGCATACATCATTGTAAAGCTGCTTCTGTACTAGTCCAGGTTTGCATTTTATCTTGGGCRCAGGCAGTGAGTCCTGCCAGCAGTGCTCCAATGAGGGGCTTTTCTATCTCTCAAATGCTGCATCAATACTTTCTTTTGATACTTTTGAAATAACTTGCTTGATCCTCCTTCCAGCTACKGTCTGATGCTGACTTAGTTACATACTGTGACAAACGATGGCATTTTGGTAATTTGCTTTGAGTATTCTGTGAAAAATACCTCAGCTCTTAGCTGAAGTTGGATTACAGCAGACACTTTGGGCCTCAGATTGCCTYGGCGGGATCTCTTTTACCTTGCTAGTTCCCATAGCCTGCTGAATAAACAGCAGGGAAATAAAGGCATTTATAGTTAATACTCAATAATGACCTCTAGGTCCCTTCTGCACTTTGTTATGTAATCATGTAGGGCTCAGAGTGCGTTTCTGTCCTGGCAAGGAATGAGGCGCAGGCAGTGAGGGTGGGGTGCGTGTGTGCCAAACTCCAGCCCTGCCCATGAGAGGGGCATGGCCTCCCTCACACTCCTGCTGGGGGAAAAGCAGGGTACCATGCCAATTTGAAAGTTAACACCACATTAGAGCTTCTTGCAAATGGAGGAAAAGATCAGTCCACCTTGGGCTGGATAGGCTGCTGATCTCACCCTCCTGACCTGGATTCTGYGCCGTCCAAAAAGCGGTGAAGAAGTCGGAGGAAGCTGGAAGTCCAAAAGGCTGAGGTAGTCCACATATGAAGTACCAGCTGCAGCATGGCGTCTCACACCTCATGGGAGAYGGGGGCACCAGCTGTGAGAATCCCTGTCTGGCAGGCTCGTTGGGTCCAGTCCGGCTAGGTGTGCACCCCAGCCCACGTGATCTTACATAGGACAAAAGGCAAAAGACGAGAAGTGCTCTTCTCCATGYGGGGACAAAAGTCCTAAATTTATTTCCTTGATAGGAGACACCAKATCATCCAGGTGATCCCCTAGGTGAAGAAAAAGAGAGCAATGCCTCATGGTGGGAGACTTTTAAACCCGGGGGACTGGGGGGTGGAGGAAGAGGACCACAGCCAAGGGGATACAAGTGAGAGGGCATGAGGGAGGAGTAAACCTGGGGCAAAGCAGTTTAGTGCAAGTCCAAGCCCCCTCAGCAGGGGAAGAAGCATGGTGTCTGTAGCCTCACCTGTCAGGAYAGGCTGGAAAACAGACCCGTGTGATAAATGCACGGTGCTTGCTCCTGACTCAGTCCAACACCCTGTGCAGGCCTTCCAGATTGTTCTTCCACTGAAGCTTTGACAGTCAAATGCACTGATGAAGCAATTTATGTGGGAGATAATGAAACACACACAAAATCTTTCCYCAGTGAAGTGTTAGCAAATAAAAAAAAATGAGAGGGATGTATTTTTTTGGAGAACCCATCCCTCAATTTACATTTCATGGTGGGTTTTGGAGGGTGCATAAAACATACATTTGCCTTGAAGTGCAATTGATCTGTCTGTTTTTCAAAGAGGAATTAATCTGGCAAGGAAAAAGAGTTTATTACAATACTTTTGGAGTATTACCTAGTTTTTAAAATTCTGTACCTGTAAAAACCTATTTCTATTTTAATTGTCAATTAGAAAATCTTTATTAGAAATATTTTCTTTTTAATATTGGAAAATGATTTTATTTGAAGAATTTTTTATTTATATGTAAGATAGTAATTCTTCAGTGGTTGTTTGGAATCTGATGCTGAATTTATTTACTATGAAGGATAAGATATTTTCTAAAAAAAGAAAATACATTAAACTGCCTTCATTACTTGGAAGAAACTGGAACCATATTGCTGGCTTTCAAYTAAATAATTCAAGCATACTGCATAAAACCAATTAATACAACAGTAGCAAGAGTTTTCAGTAATTCACTTGAAGAATTATTTTATTTTCACACATCTGTATGTTATGTTGGCAGGTTGCTATAAAGATGGCCGAGATTACGGAGAAGGAACAATAATTAAAGACAACTGCAATTCCTGGTAATGTTTCAGAGAACTGCAAATTGAATTTTATCTAGCATATGCCATGAAACAGGAATTAAGGTAGAGAGCATCTTTAAATTCATATTAAACATGTAATCAAATCAAAATGGCTGCAAAAGTAGTGCTAAGTACTAAGGTTTTGTGGAGGTAGATTACAGCCAATTTAGAAGAACAGCATGAGGGAAACTGGAATTTCTAATCAAGATATGAGTATTAGACTATTCAAATCTCTTCCTCACGGGCCTAATTCTGTTCCTGCTCAGTCAAACCTAAATTGAARTGGTTTCAGTCTAGACCTGGGCACTGACCTGAATGCAGATCAAACATATAACAAATATCATTAAATTTTATTGAATTCTTCCTCCTTGGTGTTTTTTATTTTTCTTTAAGGAGTTATGGGAACTTATATTAACCTGTGTAAGGAAAGGATATATATATATATATATATTTATGTGGGAAGGGATTAATTGTTTGAGCACCCCTTTCTCTGCCTTGGGACAGAAGCAGACAGTGCAGGCAGGGGAGCTTTGCAGTCAGCCCTGACTGCCTGGGCCTTGCCTCTCCAAAAACCAGCCCTACCCTGGAGTAAGAAACCCAGGGCTCCAGCCCTACCCAAACAGGGCTGGAGTTCCCACTGTGCTGACTTTAGCCCAGGGTCCTTGGAGCACAATGTTTGGGGCCACAAAACCCTTTCTGGGTTTCCAGAGTAAAACTTCCTTAAAACATCACATTTTTTCAGGAATTCARCATCAACATTACATTCCCTGGTTTGGTCTCACAAAGATGGAAGCAAAATATTTCAGATATGACCTTTCTCACAAACTGTAAACCTTCCCACCTTGTTCCAACTCGTTAGACGGTGRAGTAGGAAGAAATTATGCTATGTTTTCATAAATTGTCTGTGACAATTATATTGTTCAYGCTTTTTTCCCCCTCTATCTGCCTTCTGCTGTTAAAGTGCATATTTTTCCTTTGACTATTCTTTTTTTTGTTGTTTAATGATATTCTTGTTCTTTCAGCAAATGTTTCAACAGTCTCTGGAAGTGTTCAACAGACGTATGCCTTGTTCGCCAAGACTTAATTCAGCACATCAATTCCGGAGATTTTGGGTAAGAACCCTTTTATTTTAAAGTTTTGTTATGCATCATAGTACTGCTCATTCTGTGTATGTGCAAATTACAAGGTATGCAGTCTTCCCCACCCCTTCTTTCTCCAAATACATTACAGCAATTTCACAGTAAGTATGCATTTGTGAAACTTTCCAAATCACTGGCAGATTATAAAGCTTTAAATGGAAAGATACTGAACATCTCATGCTGGTAAGAGAACATCTGCTGTAAACATCTATCTAAAATATGTCCAAATTTAGAACAATTTMTTTTCTCTCAAAACAAGATTTGCTTCATCTTCCTCTATTCTTCACTGTGTTTATTACTTGGGATAGATATTTGAAGTATTTTTTCCTGCTCCCTTGAGAGCACTGTTCCATGTAACAGGACTCTATGTAGCACTGGAAGTGGAGAAGATGGGTGAAATGGGGATCAATTATCAGAACTTGGGAGGCTTGGTGTTTTTCTTACCAACAGTCTTGTTCCTGTGGCTAGTGCACAGRGATTAGGGACCTCAGTACTGGATCTGTGCCTTGGGAGCCTGCTGGCTGTGTACAGACAGAGATACAGGGGCAGCCTCCCTAGGATCTGGGGTGCCAATTCACCAATGAAGCCTGCCCGGATTTCGAGCTGTCAGGAGTGCTGAAACATTCTGTACTTCATGGGAGTACAGCAACTGAATTAAGATTAAAAAATTTAAAGCAATTTAAAGCAACTGAATTAAGATAAAAAACCAAGTTAGGCCCCWGGAGCCTGAACCTATCTCTTGTCAGTTGTGACCCTTGAGATTTATCATAGGGTGACAGGTGAGATATGACTCAACTTCTCCATGTGCTTGCACTTTTCATTGACCTCAGGGAGACCAAGAACAATGAGACTTTTTTGGGCGGCAGGAATCCCACTCCTTGTTCTTACGAAAGCAAGAAAGAAACTGGTAAAGAGAATGCTCTCTCCCCTGTCACTCAGCCCTTATCCAGTAGTAAATTTCAGTATGCTCCAAATTTGTAYGGCTGCAAGGGTGGTTTTCTCTGTCTTGTGCACATAGTTTGCAAATCAACATTGCAATCTGAGTTGGGTCCACCTGAGAGTAGTGAGGGAATACTTAGAGAATCATGGGGAGCCCTTTCTCTCACAGTGGCTATTGGTATAAAACTAGGTGTCAGCTGGGCTTTTTGCTGGGTTCAACAGTATTTCTCTTTTGGTGCACCAGCGCTTCAAGGTGCACTGCAACTCACAACACAAGGCTGCTAGCTCTCTGTGGGAATCTGGGCTGGAGCATGGTTTGAGCATAAGTTCAAGAGAACARCAACGTTTTGACTGAGTGTCTTTTTTGCCAGTACTGCTCTGAAATATTGGACACTCATGTCCTGGAGGCTGATGTGATGCTGACCCCAAATCACCACTATTCATACACTGCTGTGTTGCTCCATCCTGCACTTATCTGCAGTGGAAAAGTCCATAGCAAGTATTTTCTCGTACATATTGAATGCAAGTTTTTGAGATGCAATTTCAAAAGTTTWTTTCTGGATGCTTTTACTGTTGTACTCTTAAATGAACAATGTGTTAATGTGAGTGTTATCTCTAACCTGGGTCTTGTTTTTTGGTTTTCATCTGTGAGGAAGATGGAAAGCTGACAACTACAGTCAGTTCTGGGGAATGACAGTGGAAGAAGGTTTCAAAAAGCGCCTGGGCACTTTCCCTCCATCTCATTATTTGCTGAATATGAAAGAAGCTCCTGTAAGTGTCATGTACACTTGTTTTAAATAACTTTATCACATAGAAAAATAAATGTGGACAATTATAAGAGTATGATTCAGGGTTTTGTCACTAAATGTTTCCATGTTGAACATGACGTTTCTGGAACAGTTCTATAAGTCATAGAATGTCTGGCCCTATTGACAGAAATCRAACAAGAAGGAGCAAAAGAAAATCCTAATCACTGTGAAGCTCTGCAGCAATATTAATTTCTCATTGTAGTTCCCTTCCTTAAGAGGGGTCCATATTAACTCTCTCCATTTGCTAATCTTTGCACACACAGCTGTAACCACAGAAAAATACATCTGGGCATAGTTCATTAAGGCATACAGCTGAGACTAAACAGCAATCTTTGACAGAAGCTGTGAAACCTTTTTTCAGGTTTTGAACAAATGGACAGCAAAATTATGGGAATCATTGCAAAATGAAATGGTTCTCTACCACCAGCTTTCTAAAYCCCTTGGCCATGACAATTTTTGTGACAGCTAAATTAAATTTCCTATCATTTATTTATGCTGAAATTAGTTTGGCATCGAGGCAAATATACTTTATGTACGTTGGTTAAGCAATTTAAGAAAACTACAASTTATTGAATCTAGAGTGATTTTTCMAATGCTTWGGATCAGTYACTTAGTTTCTTTCTTAGAGGACACAATTTATGGAGTTCACAGACCAAAAAACCCCACCTAACTAACTCACCAGAGTGAAATTAGAAGTGAAAGTATAAACAGATAGATCCAAGGTTTGCAAAAGTGTTAAGTGTAACAGGTGTTTATCTTTGCCTTCAATACAGCTCAGGCAAGTGATGCCATTTCATTATCTATTAGAAGTCAATTGCTGATGCTTGTTTATGTGTTGTGGTGCTTCTACAATCAAAAGAAAACTTTCCAAACAATATTAAAGGTGGTAATATAAGGAGCAGTTCTTTAATGAAAGCTTTCAGATGCACAAAATATCTTGGGCATGCCTGATAYGGAATTTCCACAAATTTTGTAAGTTTAATTAATTAAGATATCCAGCAAGTACATCCCATAGGAGACCAGTTKCTCTGGTAACCACCCTTGGGCCTCACTCTCAGTGTGTCTCCAAGGGGTTCTCAGCTCTATATTTTGTTATGCCTCCTGCGTGCTGGTGCAAAACAGGGCCTTCTTGCTAGAAATGCTTTTCTTGAAAATAAGACTATTTATGTAAACAGAACTTCAAGAAGTTGGCATAAATGTGTGAGAAAGGATGATCTACTGTTCTGAAGTGTGAGAAAGCATGAAAAATTATACAGCTGCATATTAAAAAATTGACAAAGCTGCAAATATATATGTATACATATATATACACACACACGTATATATAAACACATTCATATTTGAACGTAAAAATTTTTAGGCATCAGTGGCAGAAGGATTTCCACATGATAGAAGGCCTCGTGGTGAGAGTGCAGAGCTGCCTCTTGAATGAGTTTTGGGGAAAGAGGGCACAGCCTCTGTWATAATTTGAGCAGTCCTAACTCTTTTGCTTGAGTCAGACCATTCTTGGTTGCACACAATGTCAGCTCCCTGCACCAGCAGAGTAAGGCATTGTGTTCAGGCTCAGATTGGCCAGCTCAACCAAAATTACACTCTGAAGGGTCACCAGAGCAAGAAGTGGACAGGAATTAAACTTTGGAGTTTTGCCTTGTAGGATTTTGTGGACTACTCTTTGCAGCCAAAAAAAGAATCATTTGACTTGAAGATGGCAGGTCAAAATAAGACAATGGCATAACAGAATTTAACTAAATTTAGTAGGTGTCTACCTTAAGTTGCCAGTGAACTTCACTGAGGCTCAAGAGAGTTGGATTGATTTGTTGTTTTTGGCATTTTCCTTGAGGGATACAGTGTGAAGCTTATATAGYACAGGCAAAAAATGGATTTAATGTACCTAGACCAGAGATTGACATCCTCATTGCTAGGTACCTAGCTAGGTAAGACAAATCCCACCGAGGAAAACAGGAAAGGGGAAGGTTTCAAGAAATTCTTCCTTTCCTCTTTTCAGTTTGTAGTAGCTGTTTACTCTAGTCCTGCATTACATCCAGCTTATTGAATCATTGTTATTAAGCTTCCTGCAGCTACTTTAGCTACTACACTTCCTACAGCCTTTGTTCCACAGATACATTTCTCAGTCATATTTTCTCTGTCTGCTTTTTTATGAAATCTGTGAGCCACAACCCAACTCCCTTTGGAACTGCCAGACACCCAAGGAGATTCAATGCATTTTTCTCCAGAAATCCAACTTGGCACATTCATGCATTTAGTCATCACGAGACTTCCTTACATGTTGCTGGAATCACATACCTTTCACAGGATTCTAGGAAATCTTTCTAATTACAAAAGCTAAATATATAAAATAATACTCTCTGTATGATTTTGCCAACTTCTGCAATATTCTTAGGGAAATCACAAACTTCCTGAAGTTGCTCATAGAGCTTTTAAAAGTTCTGCTTTTAATAAAAGACTTTACCTGCTCAACAAGGTGATACATTTGTCTGGAAGGGAAGTTTGTCATGATGGTACATTAGAACACCCAAAAGACAATGATATGGAGCAAGAACCAAATCTGAACTGGGGACCCTCTGTTGTGCAGTATGGGTGGACCTGAGTAAAGACCAATAGCTAAATGCACCACTAAAACTGTTTGACTCCTGAAAAAGCTGAAACTCCTCCATCTGAGAAGGTATTTTCACTGCAGGAGACAGTGCAATCATTCTTGAAGTTCCATGTAGCACAAGAATAATTGCAACACCTTTAAAATCACTGTGATGCACTTTTGGTGGTATTCTGTCGGCACAAGTCCTGGCAAGAGGTACATTGCAATGGTAAGGTCTGCACCCCCAGCAACAAGGTGCTCACCTGAGTGCTATCTTACAAGAAGATGAAATTCATAATTCAGTAATAAGGCACCATTTTCTCAAAAAATATCAAGAAGCTCAGAAAAACAATTGGAAAGTAGACAAAGTACAGCCTCTGTTCCACTGGTATATGGCTTTTCACAGTAAAAGCCCACAGCAGTTGTAGTTCTCTTGCAAATTGAAGGTCATTCATGCCCATTTAGTCTTCACAAAGCAAGTGATGTCCAGGATATTTTTGCTACATTAAAAAAAAAACCAGAAAAAAAAAACCCGAAAAAAAAGCTATTCCGCAGGGAAACTATTTCCACTTTTGCAAATTCAGTCATCTTTGGCCTTTTCCCTCTTATTGGTCATCTATCTTTTCTGAAGAAGTCATTGTTGAAATTTGAGTGCTCTTTTATGTCCTCTTACCTTCCTGCTTTAGCCAGGCTGCTAACTTCACTGCAGAGAGTACATATAAAGGTTTAAAAATAGTTCACTGGTCATTTTGCTGATTGCTTTGTGCTGTCTGATGCTGGTCCATGGAGCATACATTGAGAAACAGTTGTCTAGACTTGATATTTGCCACAGGCCAGCAGCACTTCTCAATATCAGGGTAGAAACTTTTTCAGAAAAAAGGCCAATGTTTCTGGCTACAGATCAGTCTTGTATGTCTAAATGCAAAGGCTGAGCGTTAATGAGGAATTTGCTCTGGGATTTAGAATAGCAGGCTAATAAATACATTGACAGTAAGTTAGGAATACAGAAAGAAATACATTGTTAAAACTGGAGATCTATTTAGAATTTTGCTTTTCTCATTGGCCTCATTTGTAATGAGGCATCATAATGAGCGTTATAAGCAGCCATTACCCACACAATTGTGCTAAATATTTGCCAAATTTTGCTTTTTTACTGGTTGTTAGTCTCATAATATAAAAGAAATTCTATCTGTCTGGGATTTGTCCTGTATGTTTCATCTTCAAAGTAAATCTGGAGTGCTTTCTCACTAATAATGATAATTCATCAAGTTATTATTTAAATTAGTTGCTACTTCCTGAGTGTCACTTGATGTTGCAAGTCTCATGTATATAAAACTATGAAAAAGAAGTCTTTGAAACTGATTAAGCAAAATAATGAGATTAATATTTTAGCAGGGTTTAAAAAATTTTTTGCCTTGTACGTGTGGAGGTGAGACTTTCAAAATCATTGAAGTGACCTAACAGTTTGCAGTATTCCTTCATGGATTCAGGACTCGCAGCCTGCATCTAACCTGCTCAACCTAGTACTGCTGGGTCTGGGAAAACACATGGACTGTATCAATTTGCCTGTTGAGGCTGTATCCCAACCTAATGTCAGATATAGACCCGAGGCACAAGCTTCCTTTTCCTCACCCGCTCTTTCTCGGCTGGGGATTCTCTGTGGCAAATCCGGGTGCAGAAACTGAATAGAGGCACTGCTGTTCCACAGTGTACACAACAAAGTGATCTTGATACAGGCAAAGGGCTAAAATTTGGTTCTCCAAAAAGTCCTAAAATAGTTTGAAAGATCTGGCCTCAAATGTTTAAATAATCTTAGCAAAAGGTATGTTTTATCATTATAAATCACATAAACAATTTTGAAAAATGTTTTAGCAAGGGTACCCAGAATTTAAACAGGATAGAAGCCATTTTGCTTCGCAATTTCAGCTTGCTATGAGAAAGAATCATCAGTGAGTGTTTTGCTCAGGAACAGATTATCTCATTTTGTATATTGTATTTCCTTCTGGAACTGAGGTTATCAAGAATTTTTTGAAACAGACTGATTGCATGGCCTAATACTGCAATTCTCTGTGGCCATTCCTATTTCCTTGCACAGCATAATCCATCATTCCATGAAGTTCAACAGTAAAAAAAAAAGGGTCAATAATTTTGATATGTTGAACACAGAGCAGATTATTAGCAATTGTACCAGATGGCTCTTGCATATGCAAATATTTKTTCAAAGCTTGGAGGACTTTGGAGAGGGACATAAATTTAGGCTGAAAGATTAAGGTGCCAGAAATGGCTGGCCAAATTGCTTTAGTGAACAGACAATGAATTTTCATGAATTCACTATCAGACTGAAAAACAGAAGAAAAATCACTGATTTTTATTCTGGAAAGGGAATAATTGCTTCAGATTGAATAACCWCTATGTGAAAGACAAATCAATGATACACTGTACTTATTCCTTTCCCACAGTGACTAGAGTTTCCTACCTACAGCCWCATGTCTGGGAGGACAGGGTAACAGGTATTTAACTTCAACTCTATTTGTAGCAGAAGGCTTTTCTTTTCAAAAATGCCAGCTGGGTCACACTTAGCAAATTTCATAGGGAATTATTGTTTGAGATAAAAATCAGAGAGGAACTGGTCAGGTTATTCAGGTTGGCAGTCAGGAAGCTCAGCTTTTCAACTCAGTTAATGGAATGCCAGAACCCTCCTGCTCTCAGGGGTCTGCAGCACTCACCCATGGGGAAACCACCATGGAGTTTCTTGGGAAGTCACAGGGGCCAATGCTTTAGGTTTCCTCAGTCTAAAAATTAAGAATTTTACGAACAAAATTATGATAAAATTTATGATAAAAAATAGGAAATTAAGCCTTTACAGATCTTCTGCATTTTGTTTTAGGGAAAGTCACTTCCAGAAGAAAAGTTTCCTGCAATCTTTTCAGCCATTTATGAGTGGCCTGATTGGATTCATGATCCTTTGGATCAGCGAAACTGTGGAGCCTCCTGGGCTTTTTCAACCGCAAGTAATATTTCTTTTTTGCTCCCTTTGAAAGTATCAGTGATGTTAGATGTGTAATGAAAATTGTAGTAGTTTGCAACAAAATAATATCGACTTGCTTTTCACCTTTTATTACCAAATAGGAACATTTGAAATTGCTACAACTTTCCCTCTATACTGGCCCAAAATCTTTAAATGTCAATCTAAGCTGCAGCGCTTTGCTTTTCAGAAAATTGTGTAACATAAGCATGCGATCAATCTTTGTGACTTAATTTGGCCAGTGAGTCCTCACAGGTGCAGATTTCTGCAACTGCTTCTTTAAATCACAGCAGTAAGAAAAGGAAAGCAGCTTTAAGGTCAGCTAATCCCAGCTCCCTGAAAAAACCAGACTGAACGTGCTCTTTTTCTGATATATCTTATCCACTGCAGTTTTAAAAAGAGAAAACCAAGAGAGCTTTTAATAGCTCTTTTTACAGATAACTGCAAAAATGAACAGAGATCACTGAGGGAAACACTTTTCAGATATTGTGTCTAATTTTTCCTTTCCAAAACCAAATTTTTAAATTTTAATTCACATAATTATTTTCAAAGCTATGTAGTGTGAGATGCCTTCACATGTTGTTTAGGTGCATCTAARGTTTTCAGTCTGAGTTTTCAAGATTAGTTGTTGCTCAATGAACAGACAAGCATTGCTGTATAATTTTTTTCTTGTCACGAACAATTTCTGTAAGTACTCCAAAACTTTAGAATAAAAGGCTTTTATACCTATGAAAATGAATTCATTATCATGGGACACTTTGCAAAAGCACAAAATACAGTGGCCACCTGACGTCAGCAACTTTGTTTTCTGAAGTCTTCCTCAGAGTTCACCAAAGTTAGTGTTGATTTTGATGGGGATTTAGATTTCAAAAGATTTTTTAAAATTTTATTTTAAAATTGAAAAATGTGGGGCTAAAAGTAATACAAATAAAATTTAATCATAGGTAATGACTTGCAATGAGGCTTAATGACTGTTTCATTGTCATTTGATAAAGTAGAAGCAGCTTAGTTTCACCCACAACTTGGTTAATSTAGTCTGCCTTTAAATCAGTTCATAAATATATAAGTACTAAGAATCATGATTATCTGATTGAATTCAGATAATATATCTATGTCTGAGGAACAATTTTGTGTAATAAGGCAAGGAGGTGCAAAGAGTYCCACATTTACACTTCTATATGAACATCTATAAATATTCTTTATAATAAAACCAAAATATACTTTCAGTCTTGAATTTTCTTCTTCATAGGACTGCTCTTTTTTTTTCTTTCCCCTCACATAAAAGAAAGAAAGGTTGAAAAGAAAGCAGAGACTTGGAGATTCAGCTGCAGAAAGTTGGGAAGTATTTGTTTCTTCTGCTGAAGACAACCAGATGGGAATATGCATTTACAAACATGATACAGACAATTATGCAAATGTCTCATCTGATATTTAGGTATTTGTGACTTCATAATAGCCAGTAAATCTAGGAATTTGTCATATAACAGCAAAGTTGCTCATGATGCTTTGCAGTTTCACAATCCTCTCTCACAAAARTCTGGACAGATTACATCAGTATTGTTTAGTGAAGATATCTGCACAGACAGAAAATATTGAGGTTATATTTCTGTCCCTCTTTCACAAAAACAACTGCAAAGTTGTGAGTAAATACTTGATTTTGATAACAGAAAATTTATTTTCAAACAGGTGTTGCAGCAGATAGAATAGCAATTCATTCAAAGGGTCAAATCACAGACAACCTTTCTGCTCAGAACTTGATCTCTTGTGATACCAAGAATCAACATGGATGTAATGGTGGAAGCATTGATGGTGCCTGGAGATATCTGAAAACACATGGGTAAATATTTTATCTGTCTATTTAGATTATTTTAAATTAAAACAGTTGCTTAATTTGCAACAAGACAATACCGTAAATGCACTTAAAACTTCTGTGTTCCTTGGGACACAGGCTCTTCATTTAAAACAACCTTGAGTAAGCAGCCAGTTGCATGAGGCAGCACTGTGAATATTCAAAAGATTCAAACATCTTTTCTCAATAAAGCAACTTGTAATCATCTCATTCCAAKGTTGCTCCAAAGTGCAACACTCTATTAAGGATTGTACCCAGGTCCTTCTTCCTTCAGATCAGACTAAGCAGAGTTAAGAGCTATCAAATTCCCCAAAAAAGCTAGAAACTTTAAAATGGGATATAATCATTTATAGAATCACAAAATTATTTTGGTTGGAACTTTGGGGGTGACCTGTTCCAACATTCTGCTCAAAGCATGACTTTAAAATTAGATCAGGCTACTTAGGCCATGTCCCTGAACACATTTGGAGTATCCTCAAAGATGGAGGTTCCACAACCTTTCTTACAGCAGGCCAGTTTTTTGACTAATGGTCAAACACTTTTTTCTTATGTCAGCATTTTCCTAGGTAAAACTTGTGGCCAGTACCTTCCTTCCAGCTTTTCACTGTGCATCTCCAAGAGTTTTGTTCTGTCTCCTCCATACCTCTCCTTATGTAGCTGAAGACAGGAATGATATACTCTATTGGCTTTCTCTTCTCTAGACTGAACAAGTCCAGCTGCCTCAGCTCCAGTTCCCTAAGTGCCTTACGATGGATTTGCTTGGTTTGTCAGTGTCTTTCCCAGGGAACACATAAGTGAAAATACAACTCCATCTGCCGAGTAGTAATTTGAGAGGAAGATTAATTTTCCATGATGTCTTGGTTATGTTCTTGGTAACACAGCCCAATATTGATCACCCACATTTGCCAAGAGGGCTCACTGCTCACCTACATTCAATTTGCTGTTTCCCAGGACCTCATGTCCTTCGCTGTTAAATGACTTTCTACACTGGCARTGCCCTGACAGAACCTGGGCAGCTCTGGCTCAGAGGCAAGATTTGCCATCTGTCTTTGTTGAAATTCAGGATATTTCTGTCAGGCTCGTTTCTTCAGCCTATTAACACTGCTCTGAACAGCAGCCATGCATACTAATCAATCCCTAAAAGTTTTACATTCTTCAAAAACTTGCTTAAGATGCCTTACATCTGGCTGTCCAGATTGTTAATAGAGATACAGAAGTGTTGCATTTGTGTTGTCTCCTGGGGAATGCCATTAATAAACTGACACCAGTCACTTTGATCTGTTGACCTTTCAACATGCCAGTCCACAACTGACCTTGTAAGCCATTCACCTAGTCCAATAAACTAGAGGAACACCACAGCAACCTATGCTGAAAATGTCACAAAAGACAAGGTAAATGRTAGGTACTGCTTTCCTTATTCTCTCTGGAGCCAGTCATTTCATCATGGTCAGACTGTCTCAACATATCATCATTACCTGTCATGGTAAATCCTCACATCCTGCTTTCAGTCCACCCCTTGAAGTGTGGATGCCTGGAAACGGCTTCCAGGAGAAGTTCAATAACTGCATTTTAGATACCATATAATTAAATCCTGCTGTTTCTCACATTACCAGAATTTTTTTATCCTTTCTGTTCCATACCAAAATCTATTTCCTGTCTCGCTTTTGTACAATCTCATMCCTTACTCTGATATATCTGAAAATGACAGACAGAGGGATCTCAGGTGTTCTCTCTGTCAACTTTTGMTTTTATTTATAACACAAACAAACAAACCATGTCAAGAGCAGAAGAATTTCAGATGTGATGCGTGCTACTTGACATGGCACTCTGGGGATTCAGGAGAAGACCTGTCACATTATAGAAGTGACAATTCTGCTTTCTGCAAGTGTGTCAAACTACTTCTAATAAGAAAAGGACTTTGTATTGGTTTGGGGAGAGTTTACTTCAAGTGCTCCTCTATCTTTTTCTCTCAGGGTTTCAACACTAAACTGGCTTTCATTTACGTTTTAAGAAGGAGATCTTTCAGCTGAGTGATTWGCAAAGGCCCCTTAGCACCTCAGGAGCTAAGGGAAAAGGTTTCATTAATGAAGAAATGAAAGTTACAATTTGACATTTTAATTCTAAGCTCTTTTTAACTGCAATACTTTTCTTTAACTAGAAAAACAGTCTCATTTTACTCAGTAGTTCATGTTTTTATGAGAGTAATTGCAACTCTCTCTCTGGACGGTTTTCTTGCCTGTTAAAAACAGGAGCATGAGAATTGCTGGTATAGATAAGAGAAGTGAGAATAATTTTTATGAGCATTATCTCCAGAACTGTTGGAGCATCTTATTTTAGAGGAAAAGCTGTAAGCGACAGGACAACCTCCTAGTTTTCYATTCCCTCTGACTGTTACCTGTAAGTGTACAGGCACAATTACCATGAGTCCCATAATAATAAAATTCTTCCTGTGCCAGAATGTAGTATTATTTTGACCTTAGCACTGTGGTTAGTGACATGGCCTGTTATACAGAAGCAATTTAAGTATAAAAGAGTTAGCTTCTTTTTAAAAGAAAAGCAAGGCAGGCTYATGCTCTACAAGGCACTTCATTATCAACCTAGCTGTACCCTCGCAGGAGCTTGTTCTGGGGTGAATGCAATAACATTATGTTCGACCTGACAGAGTAGCAGTGTGACAGTGGTGTGCTGAGCAGGCTTTCTGCCTGWTGTGAGCCTGGAAACACAGAGCCACAGCACCTCAGCTCACACAGCACRTCTGTGAACTGTGTTTTCACCTTCACACTGCCAAGTACTTGCTTATTGCTCAGCCTCATGTTAGGCACCAGCCTCTTGCAGCTGATCATCTCAAAAAAGAATCTGAAGGACAGTTGTGAAAACCATCATGAATTTTTGGAAGCTATCTAAATTTCCAACAAATCTCAGCAATCCAGGATTATTTTCTTAGTCATTTATTATGCTTTTTTTATGCCATAGAGCTAGCTCCATCTTGTATAACATCACTGTRCTATGACAGACCTTTGCTTGCTACCCATTTTTATCCCTGATCATTGATTTGGCATCAAAGTACCACACATGAAAGTGTGGTACTCCCCACTTACCTATTTTTATAAACATTTCTACATTCTGCTTTTCTTTCCTCAAGTTTAAATGATATTTCAAAACCCATTCTAAAATTTCCAGATGCAAACAAACACATTAAGGGAAATATCCAAATATCTTTAGAACAGATACTGGAAGAACACAGGAACAGCACTTCTGGGTCCATCTAGCCCAATGTTAAGTCTCTGACAGTAACCAAGAGCAAATAATATCAAGAACAACAATTAAAAAAAAGTTTTGATTCACTGGACTCATAATTTAATCAGTTTTGTAGGTAAACCCCATAATCCATAACCTTTTACCTGTGACAATGAAGAAATATCAGAAATTTATGGCATACAAGTTAGAAGTGTCTTTTGAATGAGCCCTGTCAAATAGTGCTTGCTTCCACACACTTCCAGGTGACTTATTTTTAGGAATTGTKATATTGCAATCATTGTGTCATTATCTGCATACCCTGCAACAGGGAGAAAACACATTGATTTTCTGTGGGGTCTTGTAAATTATCACAGCAGGCGTTCRATGCTGTTAAAGTTTCTGCTGTTTTGATTTCTGGAGTGTGCTCGGCTCAGGTTTTTGACAGATGTTCAGAAAAATCAAGTGCTGACCTAAACTATACCCAGTGAAGTCAGAAAAAGATTTCCATAAAGCTCAAGGAAGCTAGGCCACTGCTGAGACCTGACTTTTCAGAATCACTAAACACCCAATTAACAGTGAAATCTGCTGTAAGTGGAGCTGAAACACTGTTTAAATATCACTTTCTCCTGGTCTTCCTCCATTAATTAAAGAATAAATATGTATTCTATTGCTAATTATTATTAGTTTTAAGTGTCTCAGTTACAAGTCATAATTTGGGAGAAATAAGTGTTCTTGAAAGCATCTATTTTAACTAATAAGGAAAACAAAAAGGTTATATTCATCAAGAATGAGGAAGAAATACTTCATTTTCAGGTGATATAAAAGTTAGACATGAATGTAAATAGTGCTTCCAACCCCAATAGGCTTCATCTGATTTGTACCTTGGGCTCTTGGCAGCTGCAGGGTGTGAGAAAGATGTTATTGTTATTAGCCAGCTTGCAAATAATATAGTCTAATATTTAGGATTATTTTCTTATCTCACAATTCAAATATATAACTGCAATGAATCCACAAAAATTTCATTAGATTGAACACATAGACATAACTTCAAATGAATTCTGTCAAGAATGTATGAACACACTACATTGTTTTCCTAGTTGGCCCTGGATTCTGCTTGTTTCTAACATAATTTTTGTATATATGTATCTATATTTGTGCATATAAACATATTCACATCTATTTCTGTTCTTCTTCTACGCCTCTTTTGGAAGGGTCTTCTCCTTGAAGTGTTTTTGATGTTTACTGGTGTGCAGATGCTTCAGCACATATAAAATTGTGCTTCAGCAGAAAGCTGTTCAATTGTGGTAATCAAGGCTGCAGAAACTGTGGTTGGTGAAAAGATTCAAACGTGACTCTTAGTTCAGAGATCTTATCTGGATTACCACTCAGCTCCAGCATGCTACTGTATGTRCTCTACTTTGGGCAGAAAGAAAAAGATTTCTCAGATTTTCTATCAYCAAATGCTAATGGTAAAATGCGATTTCTTATTCAAAACAGCTGAAGGATATATTRGCTTATCTCGTAAAACTCCTGACAGCTAAGTATTCACTGGCAAGCATAGTTTACTCCATATTGTGTAGAAATATAGTTTTCATTTCCTCAGGTTCAGAAATTCCGKTATAATCGATGAGCTACTTAAATACAAATGCTTTTTATTGGACTGACTATTTTAAGGTATTCTGCTTCGGCAAAATATTGGATTATGCTCTGTAAAAGAAGCTCTCTCCTAGGCCTGCATGGCATTAATACAGAAATGTGTATATTGTTTCAGAAATGTCTAACAGTATTCCACATAACCCATTTCACAAGCCATTTTTGATAAATGAAGCCCATTGACAACATTGGTAATTTMTTGATCTTCTTCAGTGTGAGCTTTCATGCATCATTAACGAGATGAATGTACCAGGTCACAATTACTAAACATATTTTTTACCCTATCTCTCTTTGGAGAAGGGTGGGAAGAGGACTACTGTAATGGAAACTTAATCATAAATATCACGTATATTAATTGAAGGAAATGCCAKGCAGCTGAAAATATGCCATCTACATTTCTGAAGAGTATTACTTGAAATACGACAGTTGCAAAATAATTAACAGCTTGAAGTAAWATGGCAACATTTTTTGAGTGAGCTTCTTATCAACTCTTTTTTTTAACTACCTGAACAGGGTTGTATCATATGCTTGTTATCCGTCATTTTGGAACAAACACCTGGGGCCATCAGCTGAAAATCGATGTTATGTGTCGAGTGAATATGGAAAAAACCATACAAATGGGCCATGTCCCAATGCTTTTGAAAAATCCAATCGGTTATACCGGTGTGCCTCTCACTACAGGGTATCCTCRAAAGTAAGTTAATGAAATTCATCTATTGTCTCRACAATTTTGCTCCTTTGAGGTTTGGTTAAAATACGTTCACTTAACTTCAAGACTAGAGCTGTGAATTTTCCTTTATGTTCCCCTTGAATTTTCCCATGAGTTGAAATTCTTTATAGTTTCTCAGTTGYACATCATCTCTTTAAAGCTGATACTTTGTGGTCCCATAGAAATTTGAGATAGAAAAGAAAGTATGCTGTCATAACAGTGCAGTTGTTCTTCTCAAACATGTTTCTGAAGGTTTTGTTAATTTGCTAAACCAAATATTCTCCAGCAGAAATACAAATACAAAGGTATACCTATACTATGTATGTGTGCACACAATGATTAATTAGTATGAGTTTTAATTTTATTTAATAAATGTCATCTTCCATTGCTCTCCCTGTTGCTGCTCTCACCTCCTGTCAGGAAACTGATATAATGAAAGAAATCAAGGAGAGAGGACCAGTGCAAGGTATGGTAAGTTCAAAGGATGATAGCATTATGGAAATAGTTAGACTGTGCAATGACCTTGTATCAAAATATTAGAAAATGCAAATTATATATCACAGTGAAGAAACCAGTCATATGGGCTGTAGTCCATCCAGGGACATTTGGTGGGTAAATGGTGGCCCTAAAGGCAGCATGACTGCATCAGAACCTGTAAAGAGTAAAATGACCTTGAACTGGATACATTGAAAATTTGTGCAAAATGTGTGTGTGGGAAATCTGCGTGCCTTTTTTCATGAAAGTTCTTTGGTCATTGTTGAAACAGCAAYTTATGGAATTAAATGTTAGCCAGATCTGGTTCTATATGGCTGGGGTGGATTCCCTCATTGCTAAGGCCAGCCCACTAGACSTGCCCTCTTCTGAAGGTAATGCTGAACTATATGAGCCTTCCAGCAAATCATTCAGTRCTGAAATACCCCAGAATTTCTCATTTCAGAGCCCAAATACTCTTTTTGATGCCTACMAGTTTTGAATTATTCTGCTGATTTCTGCAATGAAGATCCCTGACCTCAGAAGGTCAGAAATACAGAGACTTCACTCAGAGAYTCAGCATTGAGTAGGGAACTGCAAACTTTTTTTTTACCCTGGATACTATGCATTTGTGRCCATGTATCGTGCTGGCACCAGCTGAAAATGCAGGTTCCTGTTCACAGCCCAGGCCAGAGTAACTAGAGAGATTGATGGATGTGGGGCTTGGGGTGACAGAGAATGGTCATAGTGCAGGATCTCCAGCTCTCTTGGATGGCTGGCTGATGAAAACCCAAAGAATTTTACTTCAGGTGACTTCTGCATTTCTACTGCCTTTAATTATATAAGGAATTATCRTAATCTTCAATTTATTATTCAAATGGTTTTGATTATGAGATAGAATTCATTTTGATGCATCATGTAGTTGAAATTACTTCTTAAAGCTCTTTATGTGGGCAGCTGCAATTAATCTGAAGTTCAGAGTTAAGATCAACATCATCAGTCTTTTTTATTTTTTTTGCTCAAGGAAAATATTATTTCCCACATTGCATTTGATCTAGATTGAAAACCAGTAATTTCTGCCAGTTTTAGAAAATGATAAAAATTAGGATCCTCAAGATACAGTTTTAAACCTCAAACAKTCTTCTGGATTAAATCTGCTAGTACTAAATTTTACACATGAAATAATCAATATTCAGCCATTCTTTAGGATTTAGCCACTCAACAATTAATTTTTTTTTTTTATTTAATGCTTTTGTGTATCAGGTTAAGGTAATGTTGTTTGTAGAAAAATCAAGATCTACATAACGGCATATAACCGAGACTATGCATCACTGACTGAAATCACTTGCTCTTTTTTCTTTTGGCTATAATATGAGTTTTAAATTAATGACAGTTATGACCCTGTAATTTGTCACTGATCCTCTCTTCTATCTTCCTATATTACAGATGCAACCAGGGCAAAAGTCTAATTTTAAAACCATATCATACTTTTTCTGCAAATGATCTTCAAATACTSAAGGGGTTTTCCATTATTCATTCACTTGTCATTTCTGACGAACTTACAAAAAATGCTCAGGGACAGTCTTTTCTAATGTACTGAGCAATGTTTAATAGCTGGGAAATGTTCAAGATCCCTTCAAGATCATGATGATGAATGGATTTGGATTATTGGACATATTCAAAGTTAAGAAAAAAAAAGTTTTTTTATCAACTGTGAAGCAGTAGGTTTAGGAAYGTAATTGAAGATTTTATGTTATACAGCTTTCAAGTTTGAATGACAATTTCTCTTTGACCTACATCATAGTCTTACATGGTACAGAAACTGAGCAATTAGCAATTTTGATTCAAAGATGAAATACTAGTTTTTTTAAGAAATCCATTTTCAAGTAAACATAGTGAAATTTCACCAATAATTTCAAAACATTCAGATGGACAATCCTGATATTGCCCATRCATTTTTTTTCATGGACTTTAGGAAATACTCTGACAGTTACAAGTTGATGGAGGAAAATTATCCTCTCTGACACATTAGTCAGTCTCGATTAAAAGACAGGCTCACACATTGCTGGTAATACATCACAGTTTTGACCCCACAAAACTTACAATTTCAGCTGTTATGATCTTGGGAAAAATTTATATTTGCTAAAGAAAGTAAATCTGTAAAAAGATGAAGAAAATGATCTGTAGAAAGTGCTTGACTATATTAATGTATAAGCTAAACTTTGTTTCCTTTTGTAGCAACTAGTTTTAATTTCTCATGTCAGTATGATTAAAAAGAGACAAAAAATCCTATTTAAGCATTTTATGCAGGGGAATGCATAGTGGAATCAATCTTTTAATCTGCTGCATCTATATGCATAGATCTTACAAGCTCAGCATGACTGAAGTAGCTCATGCATGAAGTATAGTAAATCTTATGAAAATCGCTGCCTTTTCTGATTCATTAATAATGAATCTGTTCATTTTGGGAAATGCAAAGCCTTTCCTATGTGAGAAGGAACAAAATTAGGTGGTGGACTGTGATCACCTTGCCCTGTCCAAGTCACAGTCTGTATCAGGACAAAGCCACTGGATAAATAAAAATATCTCAATGCTAGATCTAGAATTACGATCATCCTTGTMCATCCTGTGCTTCATGCACCCAGACCACTCTAAATCCAGACCATACCATTTTTTAGGTCCTGATTACAAGGTATTACATACACATGAGTATATACATTTACACACATATAAAAATGTGTGCGTACACATGTGCCCAGGTGTGCAATGTATATATAATATACAATCATGGATAAAATTCTATCACATAAACTAAAGTTATTCTGGAAATACACTTCAAAAATTTCTACTTCATTTCAATGGAAAAAACTTAGGTATGATATCTCTTGACAGACAAGAATGTGTCTCATTTGGGGCACAAGTTATATTCTCCTTTGCACTTACAGTTGAAGGCAGCAACATTGGAAGCAACAGATGGGCTGAGTCTATTAAGACATCATGGCTCCATGGCTGGTGTCACAGCTCAGATGTTGGGGGTTTTGACAATGGGATGGCCTAAGCACCAGGCATGCTGACATCAGATGGGACTCCAATTGCCCAGAGAGGAAGCAGAGCCTTTGCTCAGGAGCAGCGGGTGTCCTTGCCACAGCTTCARCCAAGCTGTGATGGGGAAGGGACACAATATCAGGCTTGTCTGTGGCAAGGCAATTGGCCTCATTTAATCGTGTTTTGAGAAATCTCTTTCATCCCCTAAAATTTTTGACTGTTTCATATCTTCAGCCAAATATTATAGAGGTTCTTTTAAAGATAGTTAATTTTCTTCAAGTTTATGAAAATGTTCAGGTAGGAAAAAGAAACTTATAAGTATGCCAGACAGAAAATATGGCAGCATGATCTCATCTTACTGGATACTGCAGATCTATACCAGGCACATATGTTATAAATGGTCCAACCACATAAAAAATGGACAATGAGACTTGTACTTTATGGGATTCCCAAGGTGCAAGAATTTAGGAAATTGGATTTCACTAATTCTCATGTTACAAGCTGTGTGGAAATTAAAATCATAAGCTAAAAATAAAATGGAATGAAGCTTATAGTTAATGCTTCTAATTCACTAGAATCTAAAGGTAATGTAGACCTGAAAAATASTTTCATTTCTCTGTATCTGGTAGACCACCTTAAAGCAAATGGTACTAATAGTGGCAGAACATATGTGGAAAAGAAACCCAGAACTATTTTCTTAATAAACAAATAACGCTCCTAAGAAATAATAAAGAGGCATAAAATGCAACTTGTAATCTTCATYTTCTTGCACGAAATGTTCAGTCCATCAGCTCTTTCACTTTACATTTTTATGAAAAAGGGTGACTTTTTCCATACTTTTAACTAGCAGTCATGATTTATGTGCATACAAACAATTTAGTTTTCTTTAAGGAGATTACTGTGTATTTGATGAACTTTAAGTTTCAGAAAAAGACATTTCACTCCACTATATTTCACAGGATATACATTTTCTGTTAAATACTTTTCTTGAATATGCAGATGCTAGTCTGAACTGAGCAGTTTATATATGAACCTTGGGGAGATTAATTTTATTGAATTAGATTTCAAAATTTATGTAAGCCTTCATGAGGCAATATTTCCTCTTACTGCATTGGAGGAAGTCAGTGAGAGGGAGTTTCCGTAACAAGGAAAACTGACAAATTGATAAGAGACCATAGAGAGAACTTTGTTGAAGTATTTCTATTGGTTCACTCACAGCAGGACACTTCTGAGAAATTGATGCTKTTAGTGGAATTACAAAGTGCACTTAATGCAATCCAACACACAACAAGAATTTCACTGGTAAAATGCAAGGAGCAAAGAATAATAGAGGTTATGTTTGCTGACTGTGATTTTTCCTACTGTTTTTCAGCTGTAATGAAAGTGTATGAAGATTTTTTCCTTTACAAAGAGGGAATATATCGACACTCCCAGAAAGCAGGATCTAAATGGAAAACTCATTCAGTCAAACTCCTTGGGTGAGTAAAGCATATTCTTTTACCCTTTTTCTCTGCCAGTCATGAGTGTAATAAAATGTCAATGACCAGTCTGTAACCCAAAGATTTGACTGTCACAGATGGAACACTGCTAGCTCCCAACATAAGACTGATGTTTAATTTTTGCCTTGTCTATGAATTTTAGAGAGTATTGAAAAGAGGTGTAGACCCATCACCTCTTAATCTACTCTTATATTTTTTCAAAACCATAAAATATAATGTTTATAGAATAAACCATTTAACCCCATATATATATATATATATATATATATATATATATATATATATATAAAACCCACATACACACACATATTAAAAAAATTATATATATATATACCCACCTTATAAAAACTTAGTTGGGTATTCACAAGTATTCCAAGTTGTGAACAAAGTTGATAGCATTTTCTTCAAATGTGCCACCAAACGGAATGCAAATAGCAACATGAAAATTGACAGTGACCTCCCACTTAAATGGCATAGTTTACTGGCACAGCAATCTAGGCTTTCTGTGCCCTGAATAGAAACCAACGTCTGCTGAGATGCTGCTGATTTTATTTGGGAAACTGCTTCAGAAGCRTGTGGGTAGTACACTAGTGGATTTCCTCTCAAATGTAGACCAGGCCACTATGTTAAGAAGACAAGTGTCTAGTAATGCATATGCTTGAATTACTGAACACACCACAAGGCTTTATTCTTTGCCATGGAGGGAATATGCAAGGATGAATTTTTATTAAATCAATWAGTGAATACACAGAAAAATGACTGTAGAATCTCAAGAAAATATTTTATCGGTGGTCTAGAATATAATATAACTAATGATTCCATGTGTGCTAGGAAAATTACTGAGAATATTTTCAACAAGTACTTCAAGAACAGAAAATTGCACAATAAGGTTAATTTTGTGCTTGTGATCTTAGTGAAGACATCTTCATGAAGGGTGTGGGAATGCCCTTCATGGTTGTGGAAACTGCTGTCTACAGATTACAAGAGTGTGCTTGATGGTGGCATAGAAGCAAAGAGATGCAGCAGGCTTATGCCAGATCATCTTTGATACTGCTGCAAAAASTATTGACTCAGGCAAATAAAGGAAAAACTCCCAATCATATGATTATAGAGAATATTGTGCAGCAATGAAAAAGAGAAACTGGAATTTACTGTAGAAAAATGGGGCACTAAATTAGGAAAATATATTTATGGCRGATAGATGGTAAGTGTTGGTTTTTGTATCTGTATTTAAGGTAACAGCCGTGAGAAACCAATAACATTAGACAGTAAAATGTGCAGTGCAATTTGAATACTTTAGCTCTGGAATGAGCTGCTGTGAGGCTGAGTTCAGGTGCTAGGAGGGCTGTGAAGTACGCTCGGTGCAAGCATAGGGTGATGACAACTCTTTCTTAAGACAAGCTGCTCCATATTTGTGCAGAATAACCTACCCAGATGAGTGATTATGCAAGAACAGCACCAGGGGACAAAGTGATGGCTGAGGAGGGAGAGAGGAGGAGATAAATAAAGTGCCAACCATATGTACCAACCATACGAARCTCAACAGGGGAAAGTGCCAGATTCTGCAACCAAGATGGGGCAACCCGGGATGTACAGACAGACTGGGAAATGAGAKGCTGGAAAGCAGTGCCACAGAAAAGGACCTGGGGAACCTGGCTGATTGAAAGTTGAATATGACTGAGCAGTGCCCTGGCCAGGAAGGCCAACCCTGGGGTTATCAGGCCCAGCACTGCCAGCCAGGCAAGGGAGGGGATTATCCCTCTCTGGTCTGAACTGGGGCAGCCTCACTTCAAGTGCTGGGGGCAATTTTGGGCACTGCAATATAAGAAAGATATTAAACTATTAGAGGGCAACAAAGATGGTGAAGGGCCTTGAGATGAGGCTTTATGAGGAGCAGMTGAGGTCRCTTGGTCTGTTCAGCCTGGAGGAGACTGAGGGGAGATCTCACTGCAATTACAGCTTCTTGTGAGGGGAGGAGGAGGAGTAGACACTGATCTCTTCTCTGTGGTGGGCAGTGACAGAATCCAAGGGAATGGCCTGAAGTGGTGCCAGGGAGGTTTATGTTGAATATTAAAAAGAGATTCTTCACCCAGAGGGTTGTTGGGCACTGGAACAGCTCCCCAAGGCAGTGGTCGCAGCWCAGCCTGACAGAGTTCAAGAAGCATTTGGACAGTGCTCTTGGGCACATGGTGTGACTCTTGGGGTGTCCTGTGCAGGGCCAGGAATYTGACTCAATGATCCTTGTGGGTCCCTTGCTAGTCAGGATATTCTACGATTCTGTATTTCTGTGCTGAAGTGGATGCTGATTTAATGGAAACTGACAGGCTGTGCAAAGAAAATATAGCAACCCTTAGGCAACGGATCACTATAAGCAAAATCTGAACACCTCGACKGAGACACAGGACTGTGTTGAACGCTCACTGGTGAAGACTGAGAAGGAGGAAAGACAAGTGATCTGATGTACTGAAAAAGAACTTAAGTAAAGGAAAAACAAGAAAACTGAAGATGATATTATATATGAAACCCCAGACTTGTTCAGAGTTTAATRTGGGGGAATGCATTTTCTTACTAACTCATTTATTTAATTTGGATATTCCTGAAATATCCAATGGATCCAACAGTGTRAAGATTTACCAATCTTGAAATTGTCTAAGGCACAAATGTTGAAATGTTGTGGCCTCCAAGGTTGTGCCATATAAAATACTTGCAGACCTGCTTAACTGTAAAAATTTAATTCGAACTTAGACAAGTTGGAGGCTGTTGGAGCCTTAAGCTAGGTGCTTCTAGCAGTGATAAATCCAGCCATAAAATGTGACTCTGCATCATGAACTTTAAACCACTTCATTGTATAGATTTTAATGTCTTCAGGATTAAGCCATCTCTTTTWAATACAATTTATTAGTTTCAATGAATTTGAATGCAAAATATGTGTTGTGGGTGTAAGTTCTTTGTCACTCATATATAGCTTGGAAGCAAAAGAAAATACAGACTCCTTGACCTCAATAAAAAACTCATYTCATCATAGTTGTACTTCAGATAAAAATACTGATGAATATTTGCATTTTGCTTAGCTGAGATGGCTCCTGGGGAGACAAAAAGGAGCAGAGACAGGCTGATAGGATAAAATACGCAGTTTTTTGTGGGTTGAGATTTATTGTAGGCTTATTTTTATTTACAATCCCTTCCATAAAAGACATTCAATACTTGTAAAAGACAGCCATAATAATGACAGACCATATTAAGCTGATATTTGTAATATCTCAGAAATATTTTTGAAAATGTCTTAAATTGCTCGTGAATTGTGCAACACATAAGGCAATGGAGTGATAAAATGCACATACATTTTGGTGACGCTTGCAAGAGCTATTTGTACAAAACCAGAAATGCACATACAAAGTGCTTAATTGATCATTGGACCGGAAGGATTTTAAATGTTTAAACTGGCTTCCCTTGTTCTGCAAAGGGGAAATTGCAAGCTATTTTCTATCAAAGGTTTATTTATAAAAYCAGCTGTGACAAGACTGAGAGTCTATCTCCCAGTGTGGTACTGTGAGGTACTGTGGGACCTCAGGCTCAGGGAGAGAATATGAAAAGACAGAATAGCATGGAAGTAGGAGAGAAAAATGYGGAGGCTGTTGTGGGTAGCAGAGTGTTTGGGCTTGGTCACAGTCTCTCCAGTGAAATAGAGCTCTCAGTAATCTGAAGGCAGGATGGACTGACCCACTGATACTTGAAGAGTGCAGGATCTCTCAGGCAGTTTCTATGTCTATTCTAGACACAGGAAGATAAGCAGAAAAAGTGAGTAATGGAGACTGGGATACATAACAGCTAAGTTTTGATGTAGTAAAGTTAAATTCCTATGCCTCTGCATGTTCCCTTTATCTTTTATAGATATTCATCTGCTCTAGCTCAAGTATCTAAAGGTGAGCTGAATTGCTGGGTTGGATCTGATATTTCCTTTTAGACTATAATAAAATCTGTGGGATAACATCACACTTAAATAGCTAAAATGAAAAATTCTAGATTAGATTACAGAAATCCCACATGCAATAGCATCCTAAAGTTGCTTAAAACCAAAATGACTGGTGCGTAATATTCATAGTAAGACAGTATTTTCAGAATCTTGCATAGGTACATGTGTTYGTCCTTACATGCATTCATGGATACATACATCCACAATTACAGCTCTTAATGACACCAGAATGAAAACCTGTTAAAGAGGCACAACGAAACTGCAAATGGCAAGTGGGACTAAAGAGGACAAACTATCAGTTTGGTAATTTTCATTTTTTCATTGGCATTYTCCTATTTTAAGAAGATTGATGGCTGAAAAATTACATACAAAACTGTCATTTTTATCTCAAGGTCTCTTAATAAAAAAAATACTAAATTCACATCAAAGATGAACTCAGTGGTAGGTCTGTAGATTTAAGCAAGGATTTCTGATCAAACTTGCTATATTTGTTCTCTATCAGATTCTCTGCAATTTTTTTTGTTGTTGTTGGTTGGTTGGCTGGGTTTTTTAAATTTTATTTTCTCTTCTTTCTAGTCTTCTGGCTTTCTTAGTTCCAGCTAGGAGAAGAAATGTAATGTCTATAGGAAAAGAAAACCTGGGGCAGATTTGYTGGTATAAAATGCCATAGTCTGTTTGGTAAGGAAAGTACAGTTCAGTCAAGGAAGTACATTGGGTGGAGTAGCTGACGTTCTAGTTCAAACAAATCTCTTTTCAAAGTTAGTGAAAAGTATCCATCCAGTATGTTTGTCGCTTGCTCAGGCAAATCTCTCTCAGACTTTTATTTCTGAATCACTTTAGTATCAGTGCCAAGCTAAAATATACGATCCATACCTCACTAAAAAGCTGCAACTGCTGAAGCCATGACACTGAAAAATCCAGGCRGGTCTCAAAAGCCCATGCCTTTGGCTGCAATTCAATCTATGGACTATCACTTTAAGGCTTGGAGGAAACAAACAAATGTTATTAAAAGMCTTGATAATCTTTCATGAACAAGATAGATTTTCAACGCTTGGAATGAGTTCAGAATGACAAAAGGCTTTAATAAGAGGACACTGAGATGTACATTAGCTGGAAACACATTTCCCCTCTATTTTAATTAGCAATTCACAGAAAGATTTAAACAAAATAATGCAGCAGATTAAGTGGCTTGGCCAACTACTAAACTGAAAYATCTATGCCCTGAAAAAACATTGGTTGAATGTTTAACACAAAAAGCCATACTAATGGACATAAAATTGATATGTGAGGCAAAGAGATTGTGGTTTAATGTTGAGGAGACAGCCAGACAGAGCAACAACATTCTGAGATTTAATACATAATTAAATTATTCACCTATCCAACGTCCAAAGTCTTGACTTCTGTTAGTGATATCTGGGGTTTTGGCTTTGGAGACTGTTTTTCTCTATATTTTTCTCTTAGTTGCCCTCACTTGATCTTACACCCAAAATACTACAAACAAGTAACATCTTAAACCTCCAAAAGTCATAACCCAAACTGTTTTGTTCCTGAATAAATAAACCTGGCTTGAGTTCCCTTCTTCTTTCATGGGGAAAAAATAATTACTTTTTCACTGTCAGACAATCAACATCAGGTATTAAACTTAAAAATTAAACAGCAACACTCAAACATTTTATAGCAAAGAGAAATACATAAGGAGATCATGGGGAAAAGATACAGTGTCTGATGATTCATGCAGTTAAATCCATGAGACTATCTCTCATACAATTCATTACAGTAGATCTGTGGGATCTGAGGCATCTGTGGGAGTGATTTAAGTCTTGGCTCACTGGCTCAATTTGACTCATCTCTCATGTTGAAAAGTCTATGCAAAACTACAATTTCAAATTCCAGCAACCACTTTCCAAGAAGCTTTTTCTTGTGGTGAACATAAGTTAGTGACCCCCAACCCTTCTTATTTTTAATGGAAGATTAAGAATTAAACTCTTATCTAATTGAGTAGATAAAATTGCTAATTTTTGAAGTGTACTAGGCTGTTGTGATCCAGCACTAAGAATAGGACATGACCCACAATACTTACAACTTTTTTCTCTGGTGGCATTATGATAGTTATACAATCAAATCCAGGAAGAAACTGAGATGAGAAGGACTGCATACATTTATGTCCAGCAAGCARTTTAAATTCTTGGTTAATGCAAAGCATTGACTTCTACTAATAACAACTATATCTGCAGAAATTAGCTTGAGATCTAAAACCTGCCATTCCTCTTTATTTTTAAAGCCATATTTGTTCTCCGTTCATATCTTCAGTCTTAAGGAGACAGTTTGTATAATATTATTTAGCATAATCTTCAGAAATCTTCACTGTCTTTGCTGTTAAGAGCAKTTTACCTACAAATGTGAGTGTAAGCACCCTTGAACCTAGTTCCTGTTATCTGCCAAAACACCTTAGTTTTGAAGCCATTGCTGATAACCCTTTTTCTTGTGTTAGGTTATATTTCTCATTTTTTATTATTTTATTTGATGATTAATTACCAGCTTACATTTTTTTCCTGATAGCTTTCTTTATGCTTTCCTTGTGAAGTCCACCTAAATTTTAGTGGTGTAGTTTATTGAAAAACAAACTGGGAAATGCTAAAATAAACCCAATTTCCATTCCCKGTAATACTACTGAAACAGTCTCTGTATTCTAGTTTTTTACCTGTCAGGCAGAGTTGTGTATTCAGGGCTTGCTCCTACAGAGTTAAATGTCAAGGGAAAGTTATTACTGAAAAGGACAGCTAAGGTGCCTCTACTATATAAAATTGGACACAAAATTATGAAAATCATTTTATATGACACCACAAGAACTCATCCTTTTATCTGAAAGAGCAACAGAATTCTTTTCACAGAGTCACTTGGAGCAGGTTTCCTTGGAGTAAATGGAAACACATTGCTTACTTTTTTCCTGAAGGGGATTGAATGCRGTTTTGTGAAATTATTTTTTTAATTCAAGGTTATTTTTGATTGAAGATCATGATAATTTCTTTTGGAAAAGCTAAGTGGAGTATATCTCACAGAATATTTTTGCCAGAGAGAAGAAAACTCCATTTCAAAAGTAATTTTCAGTAATTGATAAACAGATCTTCTTAATGATTTTTAAAAATCTCTTCTTTTTCTTCTAAAYAAAAACAGGAAGTTAGGATATGAAATAGTGTCATGATTTAAGCCCAGTTGGAAATTAAGCAGTCACTCTCTCAACAACTTCTCTCCCCCCACACATCCCAGTGGAATGGGGGATAAAATCAAAGTAAAACTTGTAGATTGAGATAAGAACAGTTTAATAATCAAAAATAATGTAAAACACAATAATAATGGCAAGTGATAACAAAAAGGGAAAAAGAAGTGCTGTATGATGCAATTGCTCACCCCCTGCTGACCAACACCAGAACCCTCTTGCTGAACCCAGATTGGATGCRTTTCTGGTAACTTGCCCCAGTTTATATACTGGGCATGGGTCCTATGGTGTGGAATATCGTTTTGGTCACTTCCAGCCACCTGTCCCAGCTAGGCTCCCTCCTAGTTTATTTTGCATTCCTCTTCACTATTAAAGCACGAGACAAAAGGATAAAAAAGTCCTTACTTAGCAAAACCCAAAAAATCAGTGTGTTATCAACATCACTCTCATTCCAAATTCAAATCACAGTACTGTAACAACTGCTGAGAGAAAAGCCAAAACCCTCTATTCTAATGGAAACCAGGACATAAGGTTGAAAGGTTTTCTAAAAAATACCAAAGGTATTAGTGATCTAAAGCTCTSCAAAAATAACCCTGAGAAATTCCCTGTCTGTACAAGTCTAGTAAGATCCAGCATCTCTTTGCTTTTAAAATGGCATTCATTTGGAGTAAATATCAAGCTGGAATAATCACAACAGCAAACAAAAGARTGTGATTAGATTATTTTGGTCATCTTCCAGAAAATGCAATATTGTTCTCTAATAGATGTTGTCCAAGAATGCGTCACTTTAAAGTCTCTGTCAATTCCACTTGGTAACTAATTCCACTGGGAGTTTAGTTACTTCATTAAACTCCTCCAGGATTATGCTTTTTTTTGTGGGTTTTTTTTGTTTATTTGTTTTTTTAAATTTTGGTTTTGAAGATTTTGAAGGACTGATCAACAATTTCTCTGAGCTGCTGCTCTGCAGCGAAGATGATCTGGAATGCTATCTAGAGTAAGCTGGATGCAGCCATCACTAGCTCCACTGGAGGCTGAGGTTCAAGTAGGCGATGTGGAAGGGGAGCAGTGGGGGGCAACCACCAAAATGCATCAGGGGAGTCTGTTCTATCTTCTCTTTACTCACCCTTTGCAGAGAAGACAACAAATATCTGCCCTGAGCCTTCTCTCCTGAGGCTGAACAAAGCCAACTCCCTCAGCCTCTCCTCATACATCATGTCCTCCAAAYATCTCAGTGGAATCCTACTGGTCTCTTTCCAGCCTGTTTATGCCTTTCCCGTGTGGGGAAGCTCAAGACTGGGTGCTGGACACAGAATGGCAGTCCCAAAAAAAGGAAATCCGTCACTTCTCTTAACCTGTTGGCTGCACTCTATATTTTAATTTACTTTAATTTAGAGTATTTGATGAATACCCATAGGCATTGATTAATGAGAAAGCAGCTCTTCTTTCCAAACTGTAAATAAAATGTATATCTCAAGTGCCTATGTATCTATGATGACACAAACCCTGGGAAACTAAATTCATGGATACATTATAGTCAAGGATAAAAAAAAGTTTCCTTTTCTATCATGGCTTATAAATCGTCTTTTATTTAGAAACATTTCTAAGAATCAATTAATTCCTGTCAATGTATGAAACCAGAAGTTGACTCTTTTAGAAAATAACAAATGTTAGAAAAACATTTAATCACAGGAATGTGACCCTGTGGGATATCRTCATACTCAAGCAAGCAGGAGAAATTAAGTGTAGTATGAAATGCAGGAGTACATGAATTTCAATTCAAGGCAATTTTCTGTCTTTGAGACTAATGTAAATATTGGACTTTCACATTAAAGCTGATGTATTTTTTTAGTAAAATGGCCACAAGTAAAGAAGTAAATCTTAATCTGATATGAAATTCACAAGCCTACAACTTTTTTAAAAACATATGATAATGACAGATTGTATCTGAAATGTTTGSCAAAGAAATGGCAATTATTGATAATCCCTGAACATTTATGTGGTAATGAAAAAAAAATGCATGATGAGGCCTCTTTAAAAAAATTTAAAATTGCATTCCAGGCTCATTATGGCAAACMTTGTTTTTATGATTCCTTGAATTTAATGATCAGTAGCTCCAATTTGTGATTGCAACTACAATCCACACTTCATCTCTCTGCTAGTCACCAATTTATCTTCCTTTCCTTTTTCCCTTTGGCTGAAAGCACAGGTATTCCATGTGAATGATGGTTCACTGTTAACCAAGGAGAGTTGACGTCACTGTTGCTGCTCAAACAAAAAGATGACAGAAAAATCCCATTTTCCCTATTCACAGTGTSGGATTACTCATCATATTTTTGCTGGTTCCCTTTGAAAATGGCTGGAGCACTGCAAATACAGCTCAAACAGGGAGTGTTGATGGGATATACACCAGTAAACACCCTGTCAATGGCATTTGATATATCCTAGGATTAACTTCACACTGGGGAAAACCATCTRAAAGTTCACATCTTTGGTTTTCTGTTTATTTGTGCCCTTTCATAGGCACCCAAGCATGACGAGCTGTGAATAGTAACTAGACAAGCATTCCTTGTATAAATTAAAAACAAGACAGAGCTCTTTAAGCTCCAGCAGAAAACCCATGAGGACTTAACTACCTAAGGTGCGCAGTGCAATTCTTGCTTACTGAAATACATCCAGGAGATTGGGTTGGAACTTCTTCCCTGTGTATAAAGTGAGACCTAAAAATCAGAGCACTAAGCAGTTCAGCTACAGCTACACCTCTGTGAAAATCCTATCACCTGGAAGATGGGGAAAATTTCTTGTATGATTTCACAGATATTTCCAGAAAAGTAAGAATGTCCTCAAAGATGACAAAATCACCAACACTCCCCTCCCGCCCCCCAATACAATGAAACAGATTAGACTGTCAGCAGTCCAATTTAATCTGAGAAAACCTAGGAGTATTTTCAGTCCCAACTCACCAGCTATTTCTGTAAAGGTGCTGGATGAGACTTTTAACAAAAACGTTGCTAGGGATCTTCAGTTGATTTGAAGAAATATGCTCACAATAGTTTCAATGTTTCTACACAGTTCAGTTCAGCAGGCAAGCTCTTCAGAAGAGAGATTCTGTCAATGAAAACAAGTTTTTGCAATGAAAAACTAAAACTAGACTTGTGTTAACTTTTTGTAATAACTAATGGCAATTGGACTTGTGGTTAGCAAGTYAGCAGGTAACCCCACTTGAATCAGCAGAGTTTGTTACTCGGGATTCGTTCTGACACTGATAATGATTACAGCTAATGCTTGTGTTTTCTGACTGCTTGTTTCATCAAAGTACCATTCTTTTCTAAAAGGTGGGGAGCATTACCTGACAAAAATGGACAGAAACAGAAGTTTTGGGTAAGTGAATACTTGGGACAGTGTTTTGAAGCAGATGAAAAAATATCTCAATAGCAGAGATCATCTAAAATCTACTTCTTTACTCTCTCTGCATTGATTTTTTTCCTTCACCTTAAAGTGTCCCACATAATTCTATTCCCTCTCTGGCAACTTTTATCATGCTGACCGTTGAACTGTTGCATCACCTACCTCAAATTCAAAGCCTGTTTCATCCCACCTATACCTGTGGATTTTCCTACACTGCCTTTTCTGTTTCAAGTCTTATTCAGTTTTTCAAATCTTATTAAAAATTTCTATGAAGAGTCAGTTCTTTTAGATGTCTGCAAATGAAAGTCAGTAAAATTAATCAATATTAATTGTTAAAATATTTGGAAAAGACAAATTTTCTGTTTAAACAGTGTTGGAAATTGTTAACCAGCCATCAGAATAAGCCCCCAAAACTAAAACCAATCAAACTGAGAACATTTCCTTTAAGCCATTTAGAATATTTTATCACTTGAACTATGACTAACAGCTCATCCCATTATTTCTACGTTCATCTGAAGGTACTTTGGTGTTTACACAGCTGATGGCAGGGCTTATGGTAGGTAGTTTCACTACTATAAAAGGCAAAAACTGCTGAGACTACTGAGACTTCATCAGAAAAAAAGTTTCTTAATATGTCAATAGCTACCTGAATAAAATGTCATTCTTTAAAAGTCAACTTACATATCTATCTATCTATCTATCTATCTATCTATCTATCTATCTATCTATCTATCTATCCATCTATCTATCTATCTATCCATCTGTCTATCTCTTTGGTGCATCTTTGACAGGTTAGTTGGAATTCTGACCATTGTTTCAACCACTTTCAGCAGTAAATGGTTGAATATTCATTTAATGATTTCTGTTTCAATGTGTCAAACTGTCTTGTAGAAATACTATTCCATTTTTACTAACTCTGTTTTTGGAACTGAAATTTTGATCAAACCAAAAAAGGAACAAATTATTTGAAATCAGAAAAAGATACATGCTAATTTTCAGTGCACCCAATCTGAGAGACTCTGTTCCTTAAAGAGGAAGCTAACACAAAAGATTAATTTTGCATTTTACACCCTGCATTTTAAAATAATATTTTAAAATTAAAATAGATATTTTTTTTCTGTTTTACTTTTAGATTGCTGCAAATTCCTGGGGAAAATCCTGGGGAGAAAATGGTTATTTTAGGATTCTTCGTGGACAAAATGAGTGTGATATTGAGAAACTGATTTTAGCTACTTTGGGACAACCATAGTTTATCTATACCATACTCTGCTYGATGTATCTATTCTTTCCATCRTTGTATATTGAGTCTTTATGGGGGSAAAAATGATGTCTTCTCTCTAAAAGCCCTTTCTAAAAGCCCTCATGGAGTCTTCCTGACTTGAACATAGACATCATAGCACTCTTGGATCTCACCTGGTACAAAAAACCCTTTAGACTAAAAGCATGTTACATCCAGGACTACYGAAAACCTTGATGTCTCACAGAGCAGGAAGTTCCCTCCTCATTGAACAASGCCTGAAAAAAAATGGAGTTACACTGTTAGCATTAATCTCTTTACAATATATATACTCTGACCAGAAATTATTTCAGAAATATTAGGTGCTCTTCCAAACAAAATTGGCCCAGACAGCTCATGGTTGTACTGGATAATATATTCCAAAGAMATGTAAGCAGCTCTGATCTTGTAGTTGAAGAATTATTTCCTATCCACCTTTACTTAAAACTAAGTAGATAAGTTGTATCTATGTATCAATATCTCATCCAGGAAATTAATTTTTTCTAGTAGATCCCACAAAGTTGATGCATTCAGTGTAATACAAAAATAGCTTGTAATGAAAGTGTGTTCCTGCTCTTGCAACCACAACCAAAATGGTACAATTTTAATAATGTTTTAATTAAATAAAATGAAGAAGAAAATGTAATTTCTTCTCAATTCRGTCTAGACTAGACTAATTCCTGAACTGCTTGCCTTCCACTCCCTGTTTAACCTGAGAACAAGCATGTGCCAACATTCCCAAAAGCCTGTTGCAAACAGAAAGAGATGGAAAAGGTTTTCTGGTGTTTGTCTCCACTGACATGTCTGTAATCCAGGCTCAGTTCCTGGTGCTGGTGATCAGGATCACTAGTGCAAATGAGACACACAGAACTCCTGATGCTTCTTCTGCCTGAAGAAGCAGCTTTTTGACCCACGTTCCCTCCTATAAGCATTGCTGCAAATCTTGACAAGTTTGAGGACTGTTTTGCTTATTTGCTAATTAAAATATCAATATTGAAACTATTGGCATCAGAAGAAATTAAATAATTTCTAACCCTTTCTGTTTCAATTAATCCAAAGGCCAAATGCCACTTGGAATAAAATTATCTATGAAAGAAAACATGGCAYGTTAAATAAGCAGGGGTAAAGAGCTGCCATGAAATATCAGTGAACAAAGAACTTCCAGGTGTAGCTTCAGCGTGTTTAATAATGTTTATTCTTTCTAGAACAAGAACCTGTTTTCTAATGTCATCAGCAAGCTCATTCAAGAATTTTTCATGGCAGTGGTATATGACAAATGTCCATGCCTCTGAAATAACCTCTCTTAATCTAAAGCTGAGTGACAATTTATGTTGCATCACTTAAAGAAGCTATTGTTAAAACGTCAGTACCATATTGCAGCACAACAAGCCTTCTGTGGCCTTTAGTGTCAATAGTAAACTGAATTTAGACACAAAAAACCCTTTATCACTTGGAATTTGTAGCAAATTGTAACACAWGCAATTTTAGAAGCTTTAAATGTTGTGAGAGAAATAACTCTTCTAGTTTTAGTGAGCTAAGCCAGTACTTGAGAGAAAAGTATACTGAATCATCTGCACACCTATTTCCCAACCACTTAGTATGTATTGATTCCATAAATGTCAAGATTTCAGAGGAGTATAATTTAACTTTGAAGTGAATGACACTGTAAAAACAYGTTCAGTAAACTCTGGAGGGGATTACTTATTTCAACTGCTGTGGTTTTTACTTTTACAGTGGCTGTTGCTGCTCCTGATTTCCTTACGAGACCTTCTTAAGATCTGGTCTGTGATGTTAAGCTTCTAATTTCAGGTAGTTGCTTTGTCCTGGATGCTCAGAGTGAGATTCCTCAAGGAGAGCTTCCCCTGGGTGTGCTGAAATTAGGAAGGCTTCACAGCTTCAAGCTGGCAGCCAGCACTGGGACTCACAGCTGCAAAGCTTTATGTGCAGCTTAGTCCGACATGTTTTATAGGAACACAACCTGAAACAAGAGGAACAAGAACTCCCATGGACATAAGGAATTTGCATCTTGAGCAGGGATGAGACAAGCCCTGAGAACGACATGGGAACTGTTTTCCTGTAGTTGCAGGGTTCACGGAAAATTGCCAGACTAAGTGCAATCCTGAAGAGAGGAGCTACACTTCCAGAAATCAGAATAAAAGAAAGATATGTTTGTAAATCTTTTCAGTGCAATGTTTTACTAGAGATGCGACAGGAACTTGCATTTGGTCACTTAATGCTATACCCACCATTTGGAAACTGTTTCCTAAATGAACTTACACCTTTGCACCCATTCCTCCCTGAAAGACCAGGTCTTTATCAGGATGGAGGATGGGTCTCTSCTTCAGTTAACAGAAAATTGTAACATTGCTTTATTCTTAAGTTCTCCTGCATCCCATCAGTCCAGATACACCTGTATCCAGTTACCATGTTTGTTTCCAGACAATGTGAAGACTCCCAGCTCACAACATTTTCTTGGTCCCATGTTGTCCAGCAGTCACCCCAGATCAAGGATGGTGGCAGAGGTCAGTGGGTGAGGGCTGTAGAGCAGGCACCTCTGACTCAAACAACTTTTAGTTAGTGCATATTAGAGACAGAATGAATGCAATGAAAGGAATAAGTTTTCTCTTTTCTTTATAAGTCTAGCTGTCAAATACACACACCATAATACAGTGAATGTTATTGCTTCATCTATAACAATTTATTGTTTTGTCTTTATCATGAAGCAGCACTGCGCAAAGCTTTTCCTGGAGAAGGCAGCTGASGAAGAAGCCTGAGGCAGGAGGTCAGACTAAGCTCACCATTGAAATCCTCTGTGCTTTAAAGTCTTTGGGGCTCTTGAAGCTGTGGGCTGCCTCAGGCTCTGTATGAAATATTTTAGGCTTATCTRGATGTTTTATTCAGCTCTTCCAACAGTGACAGCCACACCAACACATAGATGGGAACTCATTAATTTAGACTACTGCCTTRATATAAGCACAACTGCAATTCCATTGCAAAACTCTGGAGACTATAATCTTTTATTTCTCACTGCAGCAAAATGAGCATAAAAACACAAGGACAGTTCATTATGTCTATCAAATAATGATACACAGCCCAATGTGTTATCAAAGAAAAATTTATAGAAAACTTATGAGTAGAAGACAAATATTTAGCCCTAGTGTGCTGTATTGTCATACTGTGAAGGACTCAGCTATTGGTCCAAATTAATCAGCAATATTGCTATTGCATGTAGTTATAACACTGTTCTCTCAGAATTATAGAATTAGAAAGGACCTCTAAGGTCATCAAGTCCAACCATTGACCTAGCACTGCCAAATCCCCAACATGCACCCTTAAATGACACATCTTCAGCTCTTTGAAATACTTCCAGGCATAGGGACTCAACCACTTCCTTGAGCAGACTTTTCCAAGTCTTGAAAAGCTTTTCTGTGAAGAAATTATTCCTAATATCAAATATAAACCTCCTCTGACACAACCTGAGGCCATTTCCTCTTGTCCTGTCACTTTGCAGAACAGATTAGCTCCCCACTTTTTGATAAGGTGCTCTTCCAGCTTCCTTTTCTTCRCGCTAAACAAATCCAGTTTCCTCAGCCTTGTAAGAATTGTGCTCCAGCAGAAGGACTTCTCTTCATCAAGAAACTTGGAAACAGCAAAASTGGATAATCAAGGTTTTAGAAACTGCATGTCTTCATTTTTAAACTACAGAAGTAGTTTTTTAGCAGCACTGTGTGCTACTAGCTAGCAGGATCCACTACACGTGAAAAAGTGTATTAAAAGTGTGACYTCAACAGAACCCAAATTGCTGAAATCTGTGCAAGTCTTGACATCARGAGAAAGGAAAAAAGTGTAGAAGAAGAGGGAGGGGAGAAGTAGTTTAATAATTCTTTCTGGTTTCCACCAGATGTGGAAGCAAAAAGTAATTGCACTTTTGTCTTGGAAACAAAATTCAGCAAGTTTTGCAAGGCTTCAGCTCAATCTAAAGCAAAAAATAAGGACCTATTTATAGATTTTTCAGCAAGTCTGGGCCAAACTTCAGCGAAGTCTAAAGCAGCAATATGTTTTGACTAGAATCATCATCTTGTTATAGTTCCACTCCACCGAGTCTGGTGTGAAACTCACCTGTTTCACTCTGATTTTCTTCTTGGAAAACTAACCAAAATCAAAATGGACTGTGACAGGAGATTACCTCAACTGCACTGAAGRAATGCACCTTCCTACCTTCCTTCAGAACTAAAGAAAAAAAACCAAAAAAAAAAACCCTCAAAAAAGCCCCTGCGTCTAAATCTTGACCCTGCCAAATTTCATACAACACTGCTGCAAACAAAAAATACTAGAGCACCACAGTGGTAGCTGCCCTAGTGACATGTTCAAGRTAAATAACTGCATAAGGATTCATCCAATAAAAAATGAGGGGAAAAAACACAACTAATCACTCATCTTTTCAAGCCCTGAAGAATTTATCGTTCAATTAAACAGGAAACCTTCCTTCTTTGAGTGCAGTTTGGAGGAACAGATGGCATTTCACTAGTTGGCTACTTTTAATGTGGATTTTTTTCACTGTTCTGATGCTTCTTTTTCCCTCATGGTGTGCTGCCTTTTAATGTGTTTGCATTTCTTGTGTTACCTTTGTTATTACTGACATGTTAACGTTTGGGACACTGAAGGTGATATTTAAATAATGTTGCAGGCAAGCCATCTATGTATACTTAAGAACTTGGGTTCCCATAAGTTTCCATGGTATTTTGGAAAGGCTGGTGGAAGTTATTTCAGGAGAGCAGAAGAACATGGAATTTCTGTGTACAGATTTTCTCAATGGACAGGCTGCCCAAGTGCTAGTAGCAGAAAGGGAAAGAGCATAAATGGGCAAAACTACTTTGATTTCAGCCTGATTCTGTTCTGCTCTTTCATAGAATCATAGGATCATAGAACCATCAAGGTTGGAAGAGAGCTTTAATATCATCAAGTCCAACTGTCAACCCAGCACCACCACTGTAACCCCATAATCATTAAACCGTATCATCCAGAGCAAGATCGAGATGCAACCTCTGGGGTTGGTGACTCCACCACCTTCCAGGGCAATATAACAGCGAATTTTTTTTTCTAATATCTAATCTGAATCTCCCCTGTCTCAGTTTAAAGCCATTTCCCCTCATCTTCTCACTGCAGACACAGTAGAAGAAACCAGCTCCCACCTCACCACAACCTCCTTTCAGGTAGTGTAGAGAGCAATGAGGTCCCCCATGAGCCTGCTCAACACTTAAAAATTCAAGCTCCCTCAGCCAGTCCTCATAAGACATGTTTTCTAGACCTTTCCTTCATCTAAGTGAGCCRGTTTTTCACAGAAGGAGATCAAGTTGGTGAAGACAGACTTGCCTTTGTAAATCACAAAATCACATTGGCAGGGCTTTATCCCACAGTTGTCCTGCCCATGCTGTGGGACGGCACTCAAAATGATCTGTTCCACAACACTGCCTGGAACAGAGGTCAGGCTGGTAGGTCTGTAGTTTCCCTGATCATCCTTCCAACTCTCCTTGTTGATGGGCATTACATTTGCACTTTTTTTCTCCCATAGCACTATCTTGAGTCTAGAGCTCCTCTCAAGAGAACTTCAATTCAAAATGATGGGTAATACAGGTAGTCAGAGTGTTCAGAACTGCAAGAAACTTAGAGAAGAGAAGGAAGTTTTCTCTCTAAAGGCATTTTGCTCAGTCTACAAACTGTGAAGGTACCCGTACAGAAGAGATGAATTTGCTTTGCTGAGAACATTGACCTGTGTAACTCTTTCTTGTAATTTTTTAAAAAATACTCTTTAYAAAACAATAAATTTGTAGCTAAAGGTCAAGAACTTTAACTCTTTTTATCACACAGAAAGCTCTGCAAAAGCATCACACCCTTTAGTATCAGGAAGAAAACAACAAGGAGGCAATCCCGGTGCAGATCCCACAGTCCTGCAAAGCCCAGGGCCTGGTAGCACACCCTAGCAAAAAGAGTACTAGTGTCAGAAATGGTACTGCTTCACACCAAAACTGCTCCTGCAAAAGTCAGCTGAGGAGTAAGAAAGGCCTTGAATGGCCTGTTTCTAAAACAGAACATAGCACTGGGTGTGAAAGGTAAAACCTGTGAATTTATGTGAAACACATGGCAACAGAGTTTGTTCAAGAGCAGGTCATCTTGTGACATGAGTTATCTGGCAAGTTTTTGTTCCTGAGGCTGRAGCTTGTGTCTTCTGGGTGTGGTCCCTGAAAGGCCCTTGMTGTCACCAGGGAGTCATTGTGACACCTGTGACAGCAAGGCTTTTGGTTCTACAGGGCAGTCCTGAAGGGCCACAGTGCCTGGCCTCCTCCATCAGGGACAGTCATCCACCTGTGTGCTTTCTAAGGGTGCAGAGAAGATTTGCTGGACAAGGACACTGGCAGGGCCTGGGGCATGTCTGTGCCTCTTTGGGGAGGAGTGAACACCATCAGTGGGACCGCCACATTTGTTTCCTTGAGCTGCAGGGGACAGGGAGCCAAACCCCGGGGTGGTCCCACAGCACCTGGCACCAAATACCACAGGAGAAGCTAAGGAGGATGGAACACATTGTGGGTCAGGCTCTAAGCTCTGAGCACAATGACGCAGCGTCAGGGAGGAGAGAGCGCCGTCAGCGAGGACGCCGGGTTTCGTTCAGCGAACCGCAGACGTCGAGGAGCCGATCCCCACAGAGGTCCTGCAGCACCTGGCACCAAACACTGCGGGAGAAGCTAAGGAGGATGGAACGCGATGAAGGACGAGCTCTGAGACCCGAACGGGACATCCCAACCTCCTTGGGGTGGAGTGAGCACCATCAGCGGGGACGCCGGATTTCTTTCACTGAGCCACAGGTGGCAAGGAACTGATCCCCATGGAGGTCCCGCAGCCATGCTGGGCACGAGCCTGGTAGCACACCCTACCAACAAGGRAACTACTGTACGCCCTCTTACCAGTGTCAGGAATGATACTACTTTAGATAAAATCAGCCCCTATTAACAATTGCAAAAATAAAATCAGATCCAATGCTCAGGCCTCAGGCCAAGTATCTATTCTCCATAAAAAAATGCATCTGAAAATCTGAAGACATTCTTGTAAGGCCTTTTTATGTTAAGAAGATAGCAAACWTGAAACTTGAGGGCTGGTTTTGTCATCACATTCTATTTTATGCTGTTCTATAAAATGTGTACTGTATCTCCACAGTGTTATCAACTGAAGACGTTTTATCAACTGAAAGACCACTTTTTCTCCTTTCTGCCCTGATATCAACAACTCCAATAGCTTATTAGAAAAAGCTTTTGTCCTTCCACACCTGTTTTCTCATGCTTCACTCCAAGTATCACTCAGATACTTTTCCTATTTTTTACCATTCTCACAAGGTGGCAGTGAAAAGTGAAGTCAATTTACAATTACTCTGTCTCACACTGCCTATAATGCCAATCTAAATCTAATACCTGGTAGCAAGCCTCTGAAAAGCTTTCTCTTCTCCTGCTTYCTTAGAGACTTTAAAAATAACCCCCAAAGCCTTCAGGGAGAAATTTGCCCCCATGCTATGCCCTGTACATTGCCTCAGGTTTAATGCCCAGCGTGGCACTACAGGCTCTTCAGACCATGGCTAAAGACTACCAAAGTCATCAAAAAACAGTGTTGCACCAAGAACTGTTACTTTCAAGTAAGACTGGAGCAAAAAGCAGAGTCTTCTCAAAAGACAAGCGTTACAAACGCCCCCTGTATTCCATTTTTGTATTTAACTGCAGTTGACCTCTAATTTKTACACTCCTCATGTCCCTCCATGACTACTACCACCACAGAAGAGAAGCTTTAAGATGCCACTGTGAAGGAATTCAGATGAAGATCAAGCTGCCATCTTCTGGCTCACAGATTTGATGCGCAGCAAGTTGCTWCAACTAGAAATTGCAACCTGCCAGCCAACAGGGAAAACTACAGTCACCTGCAATGCATGCTGAGACAACAGAGCCAATGATTTTAGAGAGATTTTTCACTCATTGCAGCCCCCATATTTTTGTTTAGCATGTTAGTTGTCTATGGGGTCACTAATCAATCTCCTAAAGGGAAAAAAATAGGGTGTGAAGATCTCATTGATGACCAGCTTCCRCAAGGCAACTTCCAGCCTGGAGGCAGAAGTCTGAGCCCTTCCTCATAGGAGCTGCTCTAGTCCCTTCATTGTCTTTGTGGACCTTTGCTTGAGGCTCTCCAGTATGTCCATCTCTCCTTGTGCTGGGGAGCCCAGCACTGGCCAGAGTACTGTAGGTATGGGCTCACCAGCACCAGGCAGAGAGAGAGAGAGGATCCCACCCCCCTCTGACCTGCAAAGCCTGCCGAGGAGTAAGAAATGTCTYGAGATTGTTTATTGCTAAAACAAAGCAGAGTGCTGGGCATGAATGTGAAACCTGTGAAATTATATTAAAAAAACAGGACAAGAAACACTCTTTTTTCATATGTCTTCTTAAATAGAAAGTACTGAACTCTTGTGGTGTTATAATTTATTCACCAGCTTCTTTTCCTGTCCAGAAATGCATGCAAAAACCCAGAGAAACTGTGTCACCATACTGAGCATGCACAAAAATTATTCTCTGACTAGACTTCAGTAAGACTGATGATGGGACTTCAGACCTAGTTGAACTGGGAAAAAAATATTGCTTTCCCTTTTTTTAAAACATCTTATTCTTCAAGCCTGAAAGCACTTTTGATTAGTGCTGCTCATTACTTATGTAGTTCTGAAGGGATTCACAGAACAGKGAATCAGAACTGGACAGTGCCAGTCTGGACAATAATATTTGTCTTTATTCAGATGGGTCGAGCTCTGTATCAGAAGCAGCTGTAACAACCTCTAAAGTTCATGTACATCTACACATGTGAAAGCTATGTCTTGGGAATGCTTTGATCAAGGAAGTGCTTTAAAGTATCTGATCAAGGAAGTTAATAATTTTGTCYATTTAAAAAAAAAACAACAAACTTTCATCTCCTAATTTTACATCCATCAGAGCAAAATTTACTAACTCACCATATACATACAGCATCTTTGAAGAATTATAAAACTCCTAAGGAAACAGCAGCACTGTACCATGTTTTAAACCCAGACAGAAATTAGGGTACCATGCACCCATTTGATCACCCTGCCCCTCCCACTCCCCTGCCTCGGTGGGACAGGAAGGAGATTCAGAAAAAGGTAAAACCCACAGGTGGAGATAGGAACAGATTAGTTATTAAAATTATAATGACAACAACAACAACAACAACAACAATAACAATAGTGATGATAAGGGTGATAACGAAAAGAGAGAGAGGGATAAAATCCGAAAAAAGAGAACCAAAGCAAAAGGTAACTGCTCTCTGCCCACTGGCCAATGCCTATTTTACTCAATGCCCAAGCAGTGACTGGTACCTCCTGATGACCCTCCTCAGTTAATAAACTGAACATGACGTTCCATGGTATGAAATAACACTTTGGCCAGTTTGGATCAGATACTGTGGTTATGCTCTGTATCAGCTTTTTGGGCAGCTCCTCACTGGCAGAGTATGACACACTGAAAAGTCCTTGACTTTATGCCAACACTGTTCAGCAACAGCTAAAACGTTAATGTGTTATCAACATTATTCTCATGATAAATCCAAAMCACAGTACTACACCAGCTACCAGGAAGAATATGTCCCAGCTGAAAGCAGGACRCACTATAACAGTATGGTACAAGTCATGTCAAATTGTAATTGTTGGAAAATGAAACTGTTCCTGACCTTTCTCTGATCAAGCAGACATCTCTGGATGTCAGTATGCCTTCTTTGGCTGAACTGCCCTCCTGTAATCCTCTCCACTCCCCTCAGGGTTAGGTAATTGAATAGAATTTTCAGAGATGCAGTAAAACTTCGGACCATTCCAAGAGTGAGGTAAGGAAGGAAGCACAATCTCTTTGTTAATTTGATTTCCAGGGCTGATATTCACTCTGAATGGGATGAAGCACTGCCTTTGCTCAGAGCCTGAGCCAGGACAACCTGACCCTCGCTGCAGTTCCCCTTTGAGTTGTAAGGGCTGGACCCCCATTTCCATCTGTGTTTTGCACTGACCACGTCTGTTGCACTCGAGGTCAGTTGTGTTAAAGCACCTTTTGGAAGCTGGGTAGTGGTGCATCTGGCAGTATAGACAGAGCTAACAGACCCAGAGGCATCCCAAACCATCATCACATTGGTCAGACCATCTTTTTTTATTCAAGTACACTTTCAAATCATCTGCTTTCTACACAGAGAAAGTCTTTGTGAGTCATTGATTACCTTTTTATTCCCTCACAATGCTGTTTCTCTTGCTCCTGTATTTAGAAACAAATGGGCTGTCTATAGTATAACAGTCATCATTGGTATATTCAATACCAGACATGTGGCTAAGGTTTTTTGGAAGTGCTTAAGAAAGCTTCAAATCAAATTCTACTGATGCACAGGAAAGTTGGGTGAATTATTTATGAGTGCTTATGAAAAGCTCACTTATGTGTATTAGAAAACTGATTTGTGTTCATAAAACTCCACTCTTTGCAGACACAATGTAACTTAAAAAAGCATCTTAATGGAGTCTAGCTAGAACCTAAAATCAATATTTCATTTATCCTAAAGAGAGCCTTCGCTTTCCAAAAGGTACAAAAAATAGTGTCTAGAATAAGGAATTGAGAGCTTTTGCCTGATAACATCATGCAATCCTTCATCCACTAGAATTATCACATGATATCACTCATTTTCTTTACTTTTCACTTTWCATTGTCCTTCCTTTTGATATCCACAAATGGATAAACATTTTCCAGCTCATAATTAAGCATCTGATTTAAACTTAGAGGTACACAATTTTGTGTATGAATTTACATACAGGTTCTTGTACAAGTGGTGGAAATTTAGATTGGGGTTGTTCCATACTTGGTGAGTCAAACCTCAGATCTCCTGTGATCCACCAGAACATTGTCATCTTCTATAGACAATGGCAGGTAACCATTTATTTTGTGTTTCTGTGTGGTATGTAGGACTGGTTAAAATGAGGGATAGTAAAGGAAATTTGTCCACATAATATCAACATTATTGTGCATATAAAATTCCTTGTGGATTACCAGGTGCACACAAGGCATATACTTTTTCTTTATTCCTATTTTGACATTCCTAGGCATAGTAAATCCATACGTCTTAGATTCTTCCACCTCYTTACTCTTTACTTGTGATCTTTACTTGCCAGACACATACTTCTGGAAATTATGACTGTGCCTTTTGGAAATTCTTGTTCTGAGAAGGAGATTATTTCAACACACATGTAGTGAGCATTCTCCTAAGCTGTGTGAGGCTAAGAGAGAAGATAGGCATGCATGCAGATTCCATAGTAATTCACAGGGTCCTCAGTGTGTTCTACAAGGCTGGAATTGTTTATTACATGACCCTGACAAAAATAAATTGTTTAAGATTATAACCACTCAGAAAAAAATCGTCTCATGCAGGATTAAAGTTTCCAGGAGAAATTAAACTTTACACAAAATGAATTGTATGGAATAAAAAAAAAAAAAAAGAAACAAATATATTCTGAGTCTAGAGTAGCACTTTTTCCCTTTGGAATTTCTCATGTGCAAATCCCACAATGATAACAAGACACATGGATTTAACTTCCTTTTCTTTTTTCTGACAGATAAAGCTCCTTACCACARAGATGAATAGAGGGTCCTTCAAAATGGTTACTATAGAATTTTTTAATACCAGAAAACATTGTAATACATTGATGTCTTTCCAAAACATACTTGTAGCTACATTTCCATTTCCTTTAGACTCCAAGAGGCAYGGGCATTACATTTCAAGCTGGGGTTTCTATTTTTAGAATGGCATTAAGTTTCTTTAGCAGTTTCTCCAGGCTGGCTGTCATTCTGTCTGAGCTAAATGGAGCTGAGAAAATGAAGTCATTCCATTCATCTATTTCTTTGCATGTTCGTGGTATAAAATGGTGCTGGTTTGTTGGGCTTTATTTAGCTTTACTGCAGCTTGCACTCAGTATAGCAGCAATGGAAAGACAAGAATGACTGCAATGTTTCAAAGTAAAAGCAACATTCACCCATTGCATCCTTCCTCAGATGTGTCTTGCAAAATCCTACAGCTAAATATTTGTCAGATCTCATAGAATCAAGAGATTAATGAAAATGAGTCATCARTTTTAAAATGTTGGAGACCTTTTTSAGTTTAAGAAACTTTTGGTTTACATGCATACCAGCTACTTCAAACCCTTTCTTGCTAGATATGTGAGCTTTGTAATACAGTTAAATATGGTAAAAATTATCTAAAACCCTCCCAWGGACGCTTCACTTCAGGAGCATAAAACTCTTGCTAAGTCTTCAGGATGTGAAGTATAAAATGTAAAACCACGTATCGCTCCAGGTGTGTGCATTTCCTATATACATATTTATTTCTTAAGATTCAGTAAAGACAGTATTCTTAGTGTAAGTGAACGTGGTATGCTCATTAGGAAATAATGTAGTAGGCTGTGGCAAGTTGACTTCTGWCAATAGTTATTGGCATTTTCATTTATTTTATTATTAAAAGATTGAATAAACAGGATTTTAAAAATATATCTTTGCCTAATTTGAGTGGTACTACATTGCCCTTTCTTCAAGATGAATTAAAGTGATGCACCATTACTTGGAGTTCTTATAGGCTTAGACCTAGAGGAAGCCTTCTTACTGTAATAGAAAAGGGTTTGTTTAATCACCATGATCATCTCTTCCCCATCAAAATATAATAATACTTTCCCATAAAAATATAATAATCAATTAGAATTGGAAGTTTCATTCCCAACTCCCTGCAATAAAATGATCCTGTGACAGCTGGATTTAGGTGGCAAGGTGAGTTACTTTTCAGTTTAGAAGCTAAATGTATAATACGATTACTGGAATTAATTTCTGTCCCTGCTCTTTGTGTCATCCTGCAGAAGGTTCAGCATTCTTCTGCACTTTCATTTCCCACATATAGAAAGAAATACTTACTCTCTAAACTCACAGCGCACAGATACATCCCAGGTTACAATCCTAGCTCATAAGAGTCTGGGTTTATTTGAGAGAGGTCAYATAGGTCTGAAAGATTCTGCTGTCATCCAACTGAGCATAATTTTTCTTATTATTGTAATTTTGACTAAGTAGGAAAAATACTGTAACATATAAATCCAACAGCTGTGATATATAGGAAAGAGAGGTGTTTCTTGTTTAATATGTATTTTAATATTAAACATGTGACACTTCTGTTTCATCTTACATCAAGGTCTTACAATTCACACTTATGAAATATTCATCAAAATGAATGAAACAGGGGATTGCCAAAAGGCACTAAGCGACTTATTAAGATGTATTTCCTTTAAATTCCAAAATTCTTAGGAACATAAATAGAAAGTCCTGAAACATGAGAACATGTTACGTGGAACATTTGTACCAGTTCAAATGGATTTTGTCTCTCATAAAGGTAATATTATGTGCCCTGGAGGGATATACATCTATCTATATTTTTTTAGCTATGTATTTTTGAGAATTTATTGAGTGATATTTTTGGATGAAGAGCTGGGTGTCTAAGTATTCAATATTCCCAAGTGGAGTTCTTAATTCTGATTATTAAATATATCAAATTGCCAAATGTCAAGTATATAATCTTCAAAATATCTTGAAGATATTAAAATGTTTTGATAAGTAAACCTTCATAAGGCSCAGAAACATGAATGTTATTTCAAAATGGAGGAAAAAGTGAATAAAAGTGACTTTTCTGTCACTCAGCAGTTTGGTAGAAAATAGATAATTCTGCTGTAATGATATGGGCAAGTACACTGTCAGTAGAACACCCCTGGAATTCATCTGGCAATTAAATGAAAAAYAGTCATATCTTACAATGAATTTTTAAYGTTCAATTTAAATTAGGGTTGTATTTTCTTAAATAGTCCTTAATTATCTAAAACACCATTCTCCTGTAGCTGATTTTACCTTGGTTTTTTAAGTGACGAGCTTAAATCCTTCCTTAATAGCTTATTGCCAGTTGTAGCCTATTTTGATGGTAGAAGATCCACAGAGATATTAATTAAATATGTAAGAACTTAATCTAAAGATGCAAGCAGAAGCAGACCTTATTTTACTTCCTGTTAGGGTAGAAGAACCCCTTATTGAGCAGTGGATAAGTCACACTGGGGGAAATTATGAAAAATGCTTTGAGATCTTTCACTGAATATTTGCTGGACCTCACACATTTTTTAAAAACAATTTAAGACACACTGGCACCCTTCCCCCCCCACCAAAAAAAGTAATCCAAAGAAAAAAAATTAAATGTCCTTAATTCTACTGTTCACACTGAGTCCACCTGCAGAGATATTTTTGTGAGTTTCTAATGAAAGAGAGTATGGCCAAGACACAGCTCACTGAGGTGCTACCTTGTATGTTAGCATTTGCATTTAAATAATAAACCATGGCACAGTAATTCTGTGGACAGAAGTCTATTGCTGAGTGAGGCCCAACCAGCTGCCTTTCTCCCTCTTATTATACTGTTTCAGTCACTTCCCATCCTACCAGTCAGGCATTTGCAGAAAAATCTCAGTCGTTTTAGATACCCAGGCAAGGTTATGTTCAGTAGACCTCTCTCAAATGTMATTTTCTTTTTCCAGCCACACAGAGCTTCAGTCACAGTGCTCCTTTTGCAAGCTCTGTTAATCCATTTTCATGTAGTTACTCTTCTTACTCCATCTTCCCCCCAGCCCTCCTTAGTTCCAAATTCACTTCATAGCTGTTGATCACTTTCTGCTTGGGAAGTCCAGTTTCCTGTTGTGCAGCAAAAAAGTGCACCTGTGACTTGAACAGCTGATTGCCCTGTAAGCAGCAGTTGCTTGTGCTCTGAGCTGTTTTCCCACCTTTATTCTAAGAGAAGGGATTCATAAAGTCTGTTCAGAAGTATGGATGCRAGGTTTCCAAATTGTGTAGGGCTGGTCTGCGTTTCTATGTGGGCACCTGGATGGTTGCCTCAGGTCTGAAAATTATTTGGATTTAGCTGTTTGTAGTTTTTCTTGCATCTGAACATTAGTTAGATTTAAATCCTGAGTGTGAAAATACAGATGTATCTCTTCCAGGCTGTATCTGGAGGGAACTTTGAGGGTGTTTCAGAAATGTTTGTCTTTTCTCACAGACATGACCAAGTGACATTATTAGTTACTGCATTTCCTTCCTTCCTGTTCATTGATGTCTGACTTGTACTGTTGCATCTGTTGCAATTTCCCTAAGGATCCCAAATATCCAAGTTTTATCCCTCTTCTGCTTTTGCCAAGGAACTCCCCAGGATGGTGACAGTAAGCAGAAGGCTCCTCTTTTACATAGCACCTGTTGGAAAGTACCCCTGAGCTAACCTGAGCATGCTAGCACACCTTGGCTGCTCTGAAAAGTACTGCTGGGTATTGTCAGAACTTTCCCTGTGGATTGTCTCAAAATCAGTGTCCTGCAAGACAGTTTGTGGCAAGTATAAGGATGTAGTTGAAAAACTAAATACAGGCATGTATCTGGATAGGAGATGGCAGCACTTTCTTCATTCCTGAGGCTCCAATTACAATACTCTAATTGTATTAAAACCACAAAAAATGGAAAATTTTTCTCTCTCTTCTTACACTGAGAAATTTGACTTTAATGCAGACAATATTCCTCTCCTTTCCGATAATGAGTAATATAAAAGTTTTCATGGGGCATTCGCCCCACTCACTGCTTAGTAACAATTATATTATTTCTTTATAAAGGGTGTATTTGACAAYCAATTATAAAAAAAGAATATTTCTTAATAGAAATATAACTAATAAAATTAATAAGAGAAGAAAGCATACTAAGAGRAATCACTRAGTATACAGTTTCTTATGCTTCTTCCTAATGAACCTGTACTGAAACCTGCCAGRARAGATGCTGCATTAGGCAACTGGATCCATTAAGAATGTTGGAACACAGCATATGGGATTGCTAAGTGATTATCCATTATGCATTTCCTGTGGCTAGAAGATTCATCCTGAGCACTGTTTTCTTTTTATWCCTATGAAGGCTGGATTATTCTTTTGAATGAAACGTGAGAGAGAAAATTTTATTGGCTTGCATTATGCCATTTTCTGCAGCATGAGACATGAGTCAAATTATGTCAATGAATAATAGTCTAAAGGTTTTGAACAAATATGGAACACTATTCTTCCTAATTAAAAAGCAAAACAATGTGGAGCTCTTTGTTTCTGTAATGAAATTGCCATGAGGACAAGCACATTAGAGGTACAGAAACAGAATTCACAGTCAAAAAGTAATAACTGCCTGCATGCTATTGAGATAACAAAACAATGTGTTTCCAGCTGAGTGACCATAATTCTTTGTAGAATTAGAGATCCATTAGAGGCAAGCAGAATTTACAGCTCACTCCAGCCTATGAGCACTTCCAGTAAAAAAACCCCAAAATATTATGTCAAACCCAGGAAGTCACAGATGGCCTTAGTACAGCACAGTAAGAAGCTCAAGTGGGACTCACAGTAGTAGGGAATACTGCTTTAGACCTCAAGGACATTTAATTCAAGTAAAAGTCTTTTTGAAAACATTTGGGATGACAGTGTGATTGATTAGTTACACTGTACAAGGCCTATACTGTACTGCATGAGAAATGTTATCAAACTCTCAGGACCACAAACTGGGTTGTGCTAAAAGGACAGAGCTGAGCAGTTTGGAATATATGCTGTGGACCAAGAAKTTAATGCCAAATTTTAAAATATACATAAGATATCAATAAAGCACACATATTTTAACAAGTATTTTCTCTAATGACACTGACACAAATTATCCAATGTAGCCTACTGTTTTTAACATGTAGGCTCTTTTTTTTTTTCTTTTTTTTTTTTTAGAATTTTTCTCAGAATCACAGAAAATGAGATGAGAATCAGAAGTTCCATCTCATTTTTAGTCCCCAGTTTGAAGCAAGACTGGCTGTGTCTCAACTAACCCTGACAGATGTCAGATTCTTAAAGTCTTAAAGCCTGCAGAGGAAGATGTAGTACATTACTGCTAAGCAATTTACTCTGGTACTTACCTGTCTTTTCCATTAGATATTTTCCACCTTTCTGATGTACGCTTCCACTGCTKCAATTCTAGTCCATACTACTTGTTTCATTCTCAGTAACCATGGAAAAAGCTTTTTCCCCTTCCTTCTTCTTCAGCCGCTTTTTAAGCTTGCCATTATGTTTCTTAACAGATTTCTCCTGAAAAACCAAATCACATTTTTATGGTTCCACATTTATTGTCTAATAATTCTCAAAGGCTCACCTCTTTGATTGTCTAACACCCAAATTGGAAATGGCAGTCCTGGRGAGGTCACAACATTGCTGAGAAGAGCAGAACGATTACTTCTTGTGATTCATTTTAAACAATTTYATTTAAATCTTTCAGTATTTCAGTAACATTATTTAATTACAATTGAATATCTTTTTGTAAACAATAATTATTTGAATTCTTATTTGCACTGATATGATATGCCATTGACTGCTATGTAAACTTGATTTTTATTGTCACTATTTCCTGTCTAGGACAGGTTTTTTGTAGGTTTYTTTTCACTATTGTTTGTCTTGGTATTTTTGTTCATTTGTTTTTGTTTTTGTTTTGATTGTTGCTGTTTGCTTTCATTTCTCTTAGCAATATCCTTCATTCTAATATTCTACTTACAGTAAGCTCACAACCACACATGGCTTACACATTTGATTGAATTTTGTTTAGGTTCCTTAATAAATAAAAAATTTTGAGAATATGGAACCATAAAGTCCCCCTGTAGTACTTATATCCTTTAAGTTTTGACCTATTAAAATATTTTTCTCCAATTACTTATCCATTTTGTGAGAAGCTAATCAGGAGTGTGCTTTTGGAGGAAGTCAAGTGAATTGGACAGGTGAATTGGACAAGTGAATTGTTGGACAGGGTCAAAAGTCCTATTCAATTCAAAATACCTGCTTTCACCCATCTTTCAGGTTTCCTGTCATGTCAAATAATGAAATTGGTCCATCAGGATTTCTTTTTAACAAACCCATATTGATTATTACTTATCAGTTCGGTGTCTTCTAGATGACAATGTTTTCAAGTTGTTTCTTTCTAATATTTCTTTGAAAATTGAAGTTGCAATTATTGCAGAAGCTTTTAGGCCTCTCCTATTGTTTGGTCTCCCTTTTTTTCTAGGAATGAAACACTGAATGATGTTATGATTAATTTCTGCCATATGGCCAGTTTTCCAAAACTGTTCAAAATAATTTTGTTTGAAGAAAATGTTATTCTTTGGCTATGWCTTAACTTCCTGGATCTAAAGACATGTCCTGCTTGCCTGTTGTATAGTCCTACTCTCTTTCTTCAGTGAATCAGGAGTTAGAACCCTGCCATTAACATCAAAGCCTATCTGTCAGATGATGGTCCTAACATTTTCCCCCTTTTTTTTTTTCTAAAGGTTTCTTCCACTTGATCTTGCTAATTTAGAAGCCAGCAATAGACCATACCTGACGGCAATATTCTTGGGTTTTTTTTTTCCTTTTATTATTGCATAGAGATTTAATAAGTCTAAATGTCATTACATTTTGGATTCAGTGAAAGTGCATATAATTTGATATATAAAATTCTACTCTAAACTTCTTAATGTGTCATTATTCACCAGCATTCATGTTAGAGAAATGATCAACTGAGTGATAGTTTTGGTGCTGAAATAGTGTTGCTTACATTCCTATATGTGTTTCATACACACATTTTTGTTCTTTTTACTTTGCTATAGTTCTCTTTTCAGTGTAGGTGCATCTAAAATCTTGATGATAGTGATGCATCTTTTCCTACCCAACCAATTCCCCCTTCACTAGAGATCTGCATGTTCATTATGTTGATGAGCTCCTGGTCTTCCTTGAAACTCATTAACCTACAATCATTCAAGTTCTCCCACTCGATCAGTTTAATAGGACACATCTATCACACCAGATGAACTTCCTGACATTTTCTCTTGGCAGGAAAAAGGAAGACAAGTTGTGTGAAACGTGGGCCAGGATACAGTCTGAGGATCCTCCCTCTGTCAGACAGAAGGCAGTTTGACAATACAGCAGTACCTTGCCAATTTGCTTCTTCCTCCTGGAGTCTTTGCAAACTTGAATGTTTGYTTCATGTGTTATTGTTTTGGGATCAATACACAGAAAAAATTAAATGAGTGTCCTCAAAAGTGCTCTAAATGAATGAAGGGCAGCCTATTAAGCATGTGTGTAACATCATGAACCCCACTGGAAGTGTTYTAATGAAAGTCTCTATTGTATATGGGGCTGGAGGGGGAGAATAATTTTTTTTCAGAAAATTATGAATCCAGATCCACAGTGTTAATTTTTTTTTTTAGACCAAATAGTGCTAGAAACATAACAGTTCAAATCCCTATGCATAAGACTGAATTTCTGAAAATACAGAAAACTATATGACAAGAATACCCAACAAATGTGTAATAACTGAAATGGATAGCCATTAACCATGATTTACTCTCAGCTAGAAAACTGGTCTCCTTATCAGTTATAGCAGTTATAACTCATGGCATAAGAGACACCACCTCTTTACAAAGAGTATAATTGCTCTGGGGTTTTTTCTGATTATGAAAGGTCTGACTGAGATAATTTGCATCAAAAGTCCCCCAAGAAAAGTACCTATAACAAATAAAATTTATATTTATTTTGTTTTCTGAGGGATGTTTTAGTCTCTAAACTTATGGAAAATACCTTTAGGAATTCTCTGTAATTTTAAACTATACAAATAAAATTTGATATTAGAGGGATGATTAGTGTTTCTTCATTACAAATGCATTAAAGTAAATGCAGTAAATTTTGGTTTTGAGAGCAAAATGGTGTAAACAAAATGTAACAGAAACTCTGGTCTGATTGTGTTTATCCCCTCTTGCAAAATAAGAGTGAAGGCATTAAATAAGATCCAAGTGCAAATTTTTATGTTGTAACCAGAACCACAGAATATAACCAAGTAAATGCATAGAAGAGCTGCTTGTAACTGATGAAGAATACAATGCAGAATATGCACTGATGTTATAGCATAGAGAAAATATGYTCCATTGTTGGAAATAGAGGTCAAACAAGCTAATCTATGTCTTAAAACCTGTGGGATCTGCCATGCAAGGTCAAAGATAAGGGCTATGCTCAGCAGGCATACAYCAAAAGTACAAATTACTGCAGCCACTCATTGGAGTGATTTCTGAATAACTACTACCATCACTGTGGGATGGGTCAAAACAATTATCATTGTGARCTCCTCAGATAGCTGTTATATTACTAAGTATGTCTTATATATCTAAGTGCCAGACTCAAAAGCATACTTAAGACTTAGAGGMAAAACAAGCAAGGAATATGAATCAGTGAATTAGTGGTTAAATCTTTTAGATAGATGGTAAGATAGAGTCATGCATACAGGTCGAGCTCCCAAAGTCCTTACTGTTTCTTGCTTCTCATCCACTGCTAATGTGAAATATATCCCAAGGAGAGGATCAGGGCTCCTTGTTTCCTGCTTCCTCCTCCTGTTATCACTGCCACCCACTTTTAACTCTCCAGAACAGGATCTGCAGTCGGCAGGAAAGACATCTGACTCCAGAAACTTCTTTGAGACTTGCTGTAAGCCCCTGAATGCTCTTCCCTTCTTTACCCAGGGAACCCAAAAAGAAGGATGAAATATGGGCAACTTCTTGTAAAAAGCTACACRCTTCCACTCCAGGAAAGCTGGGTAACAAGGTATTGTGAAGTGTTAGTGCCTGAATCCTAACAGGGAAATCTAGACATAGAAGCTGTTTGTGCGTTGCAGGGAGTTGAAAAGCATTGGTTTGTTATAAGCTCTAAAGGCAACATCTCAATTTTACAAGTAATGTTAATGAGGAAACTGTTAGGGGAAAGAGCTGAATTGTTATTAAAAGTCACTGAAGCGTAAGTAATTGAATTTAATTTACTCAATCAATAAAAAGCCTTCTAGCTAACTGTAGGGCTTTGTCACAAGCCCTTACAATCTGTGGCAATTTCTTTGTGTTTTTCCAAAATGGAAAGGCAGAGTGAAGACTTTTCTCCAGATCACAGAGAAGAATCAATGAAGCAAGAGACCAAAATTAGTACAGGATTTCAGCTGAATTTGGAGATAGGCTTCAAAACTGATCCTGAAAATGTCTTATCTTTTTTGGATGCTGCTGGACCCTTAAGGTACCAAGATGCCTCACCTGCTGCCAGAGCATTACACACCTTACAGACATTCACAGGACCGGCACTCAGAACACGCTGAGTGGAATCTCCACCGGAGCAGGGAAAGTTGACCTGACTGCAAGAGAAAGGTCATAACAGTCTGAACAGTCATCCAAAAACAAGCAACCCCAAAATCAAAACCCCATTTCCTCAATTTTATATATCTTATCTGCTGACTTTTTCAGTCATTGGCCACTGGGTTCTATTCTGGCATACTGTTGTCCTGGCTCTCAAGGGAAGCAAAAGAAACCCTACTATCTGTGAAATTCCATTTCTACCTTTGACAGAAGGCAACCCTTAGTATTTCAGAGGCATTGTATTTAGCTAAGTTTAATAAAGCTGGTGAGGTATTTATATTATATATATGTCTATGTCTATGACATTATATTAATTATATAGTATGGTATAGTATAGTATAGTATAGTATAGTATAGTATAGTATAGTATAGTATAGTATAGTATATAATATATAATTGAGGGAAGATAATTGTCAAAAGGAATGGAATGGAATGGAATGGAATGGAATGGAATGGAATGGAATGGAATGGAATGGAATGGAATGGAATGGAATAGAGAGGGATGAGAGCATGAGATGGCTGATAGAGTCACAGAGCAATGTAATTTAGCAAAACAGATGAAGCAATAGAGACCAACCTACTCAGCTCAGGGAGCTGCTGGCAGCTTGCTTACCTCATGCTGAATGCTGCTCATTGTTTAATCAGTCAATATATGACTCCCCTGACTGTGTTTGGGGAATCAAAGGAAGAAATATTGAAAACATGTTTTGCTGCATTAATTCTAAGGCTCAATTTTGACACTTCTTTAGTACCATCAGACGTGACTTCTATGTGTCAGCTCACCAATAAAGCACTGCTATTCAGTCTCAGTGTATTTTTTGACAGACTCACAAACTGAAAAGGGTGTGAAAATAAGGAATCAGTCATAGGACTGGCCAAGCAGCAATTTTCCATCAGCACCCAGGAATGGAATAGTTGTTCTGTTAGCATACCCCAGCAGGGTGTTTTAGAGTGTGATCCTGGTAGATGACATCAGTTTTAGGAGTATGGTTGCACTGGCCAAGTCCTGTGTCCTGAGCATGCAGCCAATGCTGCTGGCTCTTAGGTTTGCACTTCCTACTCTGAAACCCTATATTGCTGCCTCTGAAACACRATATTGCATTGGAGTCCAGTACACAAAATACTGTGAGGGACATTAGAAAATTCTCTAACAGCAACACAGCAGGAGAGGGGCTCCCACTCCTTATGCTCACGCTCACGGGCAGAAAAKAAAGTGGTCCACCAGTTGTGGGACATAAAAGAATCAATGGGGAATGGAAAATGTTTTCATTTCATTCTAAAATTAAAACTCTTGATAACTTTGTTTCACCTCTGATTAATTTAAAACTTCAATTAACCAAGCCTGGCTTTTCCTTAGTAGAGACTAGAATTATAAATAAGCTGGCAAGCCAAATGAGTCAATGTGGTTTCTTAAGTCCAGGTCTTTATAGATCCTGGCAAAAGTAAGGTTTACGCATATTCCAGCCAACATGTTCCCATTCCAGTAAATTCTGAGTACTTCAACTTTTATGCCCTGTCTGATTCTACTGTCTGCTTTGTCCCACAAAAGGAAGAGATATATCTAGTTAAATCATAACCATTCTCACACTGTGTCTCAGTGCTGTTCCTCCCCCTAAAAAAGAAAAGACCAAAGGCTCTTTCATTCAAAAGCTACAAAGATCCTAYGTGAAATCCCAGTGTTATTGAAGGCAATGTCAAAACTCCCACTGAGTCCAATCAGGTCAGGATTTCACTGCTTGGTTTTGTTAAGCAGATGAGTAAGAGGACGTGGGAGATGCGTATATAAAACAGTCACAAATCACACTGTGAATCATGCACTGTTAGAGCTGAGCTTTTATATTATAAGAAATAGGTCTTCCTGGRAAAATAAGAGGTGCAAATCTAAAGCTGATAAGAGCAAAGTGTTTTTATCTCATGCATAGTCACTTTTGGAACAACATAGCACAATCTTCTCATTGCTSAGTGAAGTGCTTAGATTAACACATTAGCCACTGAATAAAATTTGACTTAATTTAAAAGGGGCTATGTAGTAAAAAATAAGCAGTATAGTTGTCTATGATCAATAAAAGAAGATATAAAAATCAAAAACAGATAAGCTTTGGCAAAACATTTAGGGAATGGACAATTATTGCAATACCTTCTCCAAGGTATTCCTATTTGCCATCTTAGCTGAAGGATACAGCATATAGGAGAGATTCCATAAGTTCTGTTGGAAATAACTGGTGTTGTGAGAAGAGATGATTCTATGAAATTAGCCTGTGCATTATATGCCCCAGCAACAGCTACAAGAGTTTAATCTCATGTCTACTAAGTAATCTCATGTCTCCCCATGTGGACAGGAACTGCACTCTGTGCCCTGTCTCTTACTGTCCCATCTTTGCAGTGTGACAGCAGCTTAAAGAAAAAAAACAAATTTACTTGAGGCAAGCAAAAACCAAGACCTTATCCAATAATTTAGAAAGAAAATTTTAAAGGAATGAAAAAAACCAAAACAGGAGTAGGGGGGTGGAGTAAGTGATCAGAGGTTCCTTCTGACCTGAATTATCTTTTTCTCCTGTGAAAACACAAGAATCTGTAAACTCAAAATGTAAACTCATAATTTCTCTATCCATATAAACCTTTTTCTCCTAGGAAAACAACTGAGTTGAAGCTACAAACCCASAGCTGCAGTATTTTAGAAATTATGTATCTGAGAGGTATGTTCATCCTTCACAGTGGTCTTTCTGTCTGCTGGCTTTTACAGGGACAGTTAATGGCACATGAATTTACATATTCTTTTAAGGCACCTTGTCACAATATAGTATTGGTCTCCAGATCAATAATATGTTAATAACTTCACAGTGTTAAAAGACAGATACTTGGGTTTTGGACAAAAACCCCCAAAATTAAAATAGCAGCAGCAATGACAACAACAATATCAAAACATTTTCATTAAAAAATTCACATTTTTTAAAAACTTGAAAATTCCAGTATCTTTCAAAATTCATTGMTGAATCCACATGATAATATGTCAGTTGCCTTAATCAGTGATTGCATCTATTGAGTAGCAGCTCTCAATTTTCTTTTTTCATTCTTGTTGGATTTTTTCATTCTTTCAGAGGAAGAAAAAAAGATGAAGACTTTATCTCTGTTTTACCTGCACTTAGAAACTAAAATATTTCTCCAAATTGGGCACTCTAGTGCTTGTTCCTACCTTATAACATTCTACAAAGGAAGTTCCAGCACCGGGATTTTATCTAAAGACTTTGGGCCAGATCCTGGAACACAGAGCCTGTAATAGCAGACTTTTTATATRACTGATTCAGCTTTGATTTAGTTCAGTGTCTGGCTTTTAATTGCATAGAAATCCATAAGCCAGGAGGGAGGGAAAAAGAATCATTGTGACTCATCTAAAGGCTTAGATAGCAATCATTTTTGTGGTTCCTCTCCACATGAAATTAACCTTTGCAAAGGTGAATTGATATAATCCTCTTGCCAAAGTAAGTCCTCCTCTTTAACCCAGGGAGAACCTTATCAAATTATGGACAACACCTCCACTGCAGATAAACTCAGTAACTGAAGCTACTGACCACAGTTATTTCACAGTTTAAGAAAGAAAATCCAAGACGACGCCAACATGAACCAGTACATAACAAAAATGTCTGGTTTGGCTACAGCCTCATTTTGGTATCTCTGCTTTAAGAGCTTTGATGGGGAATATTCCTTTAGGAAGACTACCTCCTGCAGTAGGATTGAAACTTAYTAAATTTATTTCATAAATTAATGGTGTTCATTCTTTTAAGTGCATTATAGATACGGAAATATCATGTAAGGATTGGGAAATTTTGCTTAGAATATTYATGGATGACTTGAGAGAATTTGTAAAAGAGAGAAGTATACTGATCTTACCTGAGCCTATGACATCAAAACAAGTGTTAGAGACATTATTTTATAAGAACTCCATTATTGACACTGTTCAATAACAGGTAAGCCATTTATATTAAAAAATTAAAAACTGATTAATTTCTTCTCATTCACAGAACCAGAAATCACTTTATGCATGCTTTTCTCAAGCAAATAATTGAAAGGAACCTTGATTTAGCACCTTAAGCTAAAATTGATAAGGATTTTTTAATTCCAGAATATTTTGGAGCTATAAAAATAGTGTCAGATAGTCCAAGGTTTTTTACAATTTTACTTGTTATTGCTTAAGACATGACTAAAATTTTGACATCTCATACTTTCACGAAAGAGGAAGCCCTAACCCTAAAACTCCTGAATGTTTCATTAATATCTTTCAGTAAAGAAAAAAAATACAYTTCATAGTTTGTCAGATCCTTATAAGTTTACCTCCTCACCATAAAATAAATAAAGTCCCAGTAATAGTCTCTCCCAGAATATACTTAAAAAATATAAATCTYAGTAACTGTAAAAGTAATTATAAATATCAAATTTCTGTAAAATTCTATTGTCTCAGGTAGTGAAATGAACAGAAAACTAATAATTGAAAAAAATTTTTTATTACTTTTTTTATCTTTTTGTGCAAAGAATAAAACTTTGCCCTCTAAGTGACTGTATCCTTTGAACTAACACCAGACCTTCACAATGTTCTAGTGGTTTTTTGTTTGTTTGCTATTTTGACATTTTCACAGAAAAAAGTGACCCAAAATTTGGGTAAATATTAGGTATTTAGTATATTTTTACATGTAACATATAAATAGAGGCAAAATTATCACTCACTGAGGGGTCTCAAATATCCTTGCAGCTTGGTCAGAGTGTTTACTCTCTTTTGTTTTTTCTAAATTAAAACGTGTGCACAGTCCTGTTTTAATGTTGATGACATGCTGGCTACCATACTGTAACTGATGCCATTAAATATGTAACAGTGTCAGTTTCAATTTTTTTCTCTGTTATAATAATTGGATGAATTTTGCACAGGAGTTACTATTTTTATATTTGAGGTGAAAAGTTACCTATATCAAAGCCTTCATAAAATGTCTGAATGCATCTAAAATTATAAATGACATCTTCAGCTTCTATCCATGTTGAACAGTAGAACTGAATCAAATATTACTGCAGGATCTGGAAATAGCTGGAAGCTTCATCTTTAGACTCCTATTTTCCAGTATGTTTATGACATCTAGGATTTTGAGGCAGAATATATTATCTCTTAGAGGTTTGGTCTTTTAACCCATGGTAACCAGTTCATGCAACAATCGAAGTTTGGTCTCTAAATGACCTATGTCAGATGTATGTAAACTGTGTAAACATATTACATATGAAATCTGACCATGATCTTCTGCAACCTTCACAGGAATATACATAGTGTTCAAAATTGGAATAGATATTCAAAATGTAAATATTTTCCTCATCAGATACCTGCATTTTTGGGGCTGTCTATAAAAATTCAACTTCTCTGTTTTATTTTTCTCTTCTCTTTCTTTTTAAAACTCTGTTGTAGTTCATCTCTTTTATTTGGTATATCTTGAAAGCCAGCCCAATTCTAWAAAAACACCTTTCTTCCTGCAACTGGAGTTCCAAGACTCCCCATCCTTGTCAGTGAGTACACTGAAGCCCAATCTAGTAGAGATTTAAGCAAGGCAATGAGCGTGGGCAAATTGTTGTTTTCTAAGGTTCTGCCAGTCATCACTGCCTTAACAAAATGAATACACTGTCTCTTTCTTTTACAGTTGCCCTTTTCCTCATGTGCATTGCACTTCAGATGTTTGTACATTTAAAGGCCAAACTGTGCCTTGACATGCAGCTCGTATAGCTGTGACCTGTGAGATCGTGAGTTATGACACATTTACAACTGTTTGCCTCACTCACTAAAGAATGATGACAAAAAGAGTCACCATTTTAAGGCAAAATCTTGCATTAAAAAACCCCCAAATCTTACAATGTGCAGGCAACTCACCACTGGTATTTGCTTACCACCAGAGAGCATTGAGCTGAAAACCATCAGTGCTGACTGAGTCTGTGTCTCTGCCAAAGGGCACAGAGCCATGGGAAGCAGAGGCAACCTCCCCTGAAAAATTATACCACAGAATAAAAATCCACTTCCAGTGGCAGAAGCAGAAGGCAGGTTAAATTAATCTATGCTTTTAACTTTAGTTTGTTTACAGGGATGTGAAAGACAAGACAAGATGTTTCCTGAAATCCCCAGAATGTGGCAGACTGTTAAGCATAATGAAACGTCAAAACACCAAACAGGGGATTGAGCAGTGGAAAAGGGGTTGTGAGTGCCAGCTTTCTATTTGGAGCTGGATGGACGTGGCCAGGCAGTTGGTGGGAATAATTCATGTCTGCCAGACCATCCAACAGGTGAGCACAGCATGTGAAGACGAGATGGAAAAGCCACAAACGAGGGCGTGAATAACACACTGGGCACTGGTTGCAGGCTATGCTCCTTGAACRTGCTTCAGAGACAAATGCCTGAGCTTTGCAAACAGGACACATTTTCAACTTGTTGAGAATATCAAGGATTGAAAAGTTTTTGTGCTCCTGTACCTAACAGCAAGGGCTAAGGAAATCATATATAACTGGGAAATTTGTATGGTTTTCTMTGAAATGTCTTACTCATTTATAAAATCCTTTCTTTAAATTTCAAAACAAAATGAAGCACCACCATATGCTGAAAGTCACTCTTACATTGCATTTTGCTCCTCAGTCAAGTTTGGTGTCTCATTAAGGATTGCTATTTAAATGTTTTATTGTTAATGTGCCACTAGGGATGCTATGATCACTTCTCCAGTTTTCTTCACTGTTCTCAATAGTATCCTTTTCTATATTTTTACTTAAAGAATTTTTTATATGCAAGATGTTCCATTTGATTAAAAMAGATTAAAATTAAAGATATTTCATTCACATTTTTGTACTTTATGACTATAGAACACTTTAGGGAACGTATTAGTGACAAACTTTAGTCTGTTTGTTTCCACCAAGGATGTCTGCCGTCAAGTACCTCGCTATTAGAAACAAGAGTGCTTTGCCCTCTCTTTTGTAAACCTAGAGAAAAGTAAATCTTAAAAGAGCAAGCTAATAATGAATATATTTGAAACAAAGATAATTCAATTTTTCAGGGAAACAGATGCTACCTTGTAATTCTGATTTCCTACAGCTATAAAATCAAGTGGAAAAAAGATTGCAAGCAATAAAAATCAATTATATCAGATTCTTAAATAGACCAGGACCTGTCAAATATTCTTTGATGGCTGGTGACCTGGAAATCCTACAGCCTATTTTATCTCCATTGGTTTACTCGCACAGTACTGGAAAGTCAATATCTATGTCCTAATTCAGCTTCTCTATATTGTTCCTGCTTGTGCTCCTGGGACTGCAATAAGSCACTGCATTTTACAGTAATATATAAAAGAAAATCCAGATCCTTAAGTACATCTGGTTGMTCTATATTATGTCAAAACAAAGCAGATATGTGGGCTGATTTTTTTCCAGATAATTTGTATATAAATCCTGTCAAACATGGAAAAATAAACAGTTTGGGTTCTGGAGGTTTTTAGAGTAATCAAAAACAAATTTGGACAGAATTAGCATTCAGAAAATCAGGAAATGAAAAAATAWATAAATTGAATGAAACAAAAAAAAATGTAATTCCTTTAAAATGTCATGAAAATGGAAGAAAACTGTAGGTCATTCCAAAGACTGGGATCTCACATTCTTAAAAATAACTGAGTTATTTATTTGGGCTGTCAACCTGACTGATGATCAGCACAAAACCTTGTAGKAAAATTTTCATTAAACTTTTTATCWTCAATTCAATCATTCTTCAGAAAGCTATATTGATTTAATTCTTCTTTTGTAAATTAATTTTTTCTTAGAGAGATGCATTGAGATGAAAATATTTATTGTTTTATTTTAAAGCACGGCACTTTTAAGTGGGATTATCCTTTCAAAATCACTTAATTTATTACTATTTACTATTTTACCTTTCTGTTTCCTCATGACAGTATAGAATAGCACATCAATCAGTAGTAATTCACAATAATATAAAAATATTGTTGGGCTTTATCATGTCTCAGATTTTAAAGGGAAGCTGATACTTTAAACTGGTTGAAGCTGATTTTCTAGAACTTATTGTCTTCTCTGTTCTTGTAAGAAAACACTTAAAACTCAAAGGAAGATAAACTGAAAATATGCCAATTACGTGACCAGCAACTTTCAAAGCCTTTTTTTTGGGGTGGATTTTTTTTTTTAATTTTTAGAGTGATAACAGTTCAGTGTTTATTTCACTTCTTCCGAGATAGCAGGAATATTCATGCCATGCACCATGAACCCCTTGATTTATGAAGTCTAGTCTCTCTTTCTGTCAATATAATTTATGGACAGAAGTGCTTAACTTCAGTCAGTAAGAAGACAAGCTTGAAATTCTCTAAAATGCTTGTATCTCACTACTGACTGAAAGAGATCTTAGGATAAACAGGCTGCCAGTTTAGGGATCTAAACTGAAATGCTTAATGTAGGCAGGATAAATACCATCTTCATCCAGTATTGACAAATACCTAGCCAAAATACTTTGAAAAAATGCATAAATAAAAAGAATAATTATATTATGCCACAGTATATTATTGGAGATATAATGAGAAATTGGGTTACATTGCTCAGAACAATGATCTTTAAAAGGATGCATTGTCYATTCATGTCAACCATAGACAGCCCAAGCAGGATTCAGACTAAAATATTCCTCTTAACATCCATAACATCCATTAAATGCTAGGATATGTTTTATAGGGACGGTGCAGYGGAGTCCTGGGGTAGACCAATTTCTTGATGCTGTTTAAGAGCAGCACAAATTAAAAAACTGCTACTGCTGATCAGAAAATATAATCACAAATTAAAATCAGATGGTGAAATTATTTTAAACACCTGCAGCAGCACAAATATCTGCTTTTAAGCTACATTATAGTTTTTGATGTTTCACAGGCACAATACACATTTCAAATGCACTGCTAGACACAGTAGAGCACTGACAGTGGTCAGGCCACACATCCTCTGACTAGAAATAGTCACCAATGTATCTGTTTCAAAAMCAACTAATTTAATGTTTATATTTTTTCTGTATTTTTGAGTGGGTGGTTCTGTGGGAACCCAGGAAATTGCTCTAGCTGCCCTGGAGGGCTYGAGACCCTGCCCAGGGYGCTCAGAGACCTTGGCACAGAGCCCAAGATCCCTGTGCCTTTGATTTAGCTCTTGGAAAAAAAAATTACCAACCTTGTATGAAGAATTACAAGCCACGAAAGTTTAAGTAGAATGATAATGAATTTATCATGGAGTGAAAAAGTAGATTTTGGGTTTTTCAGCATGGGGGTTCAGGGGGCAAGATGGAGGAATCTGGGCATGTCCAGCTTTTCTSCTTCTTCTTCTTGGCCTCCATCTTCTGCTGTGATGTTGGCACTTTTAAATTGGTTTAGAGTAGAAGCTCACTGTCTAACATAGGTGGTAGGTATTGGAAAGTAATTGTAAACATTTTATATGTAATTTTTAGTGTAAAGACATAACACTGCCCYGGGGGCAGGCAGAGTGCCCTGGACTGCCTTGCTGGGCTGACCTCGGCAGGGCAGGAGAAAGAATTGTACAGGTAAAATACAATAAACAACCTTGAGACTGAGAAATGAAGAGCTCTGACTCCTTCTTCAAGCGCCAGGCTGGGAAAAGAGACTTTCCAACTTTTCTTGGGGTCACTCTGACCAGCCAGAGACCCCGAGATGGTTCCACTCTTCCAGTTTGGTGTGCCAATGTGAACTGTGAGTTGTCAGAGAGAGGGTGTCAAACCAGCTCACACCTTAGCTGTTATGCTTTAGAGTCATGAACACAATCTTTGTACTCTGTTGCAGTGTTGCGGGTCCTCAGGATGAGATGAGAGATGAGAATTGACTCCAAGTTCTGAGAAGGCTGATTTATTACATTATGATATTATATTATATTATATTATATTAAAAGAAATTATATACTAAAACTATACTAAAGAAAGAGAAAGAAGACATCAGAAGCTAGAAAGAAATGATAATAAAAACCCGTGACTGACCAGAGAGTCCGACACAGCTGGACTGGGATTGGTCATTAAGTAAAAACAATTCACATAGAACCAATCAAAGATGCACCTATTGGTAAGCAATCTCCAAACCACACTCTAAGCAATCAGATAATTATTGTTTACATTTCTTTTCTGAGGCTTCTCAGCTTCTCAGGAGAAAAATCCTGGTGAAGGGATTTTTCAGAAAATATCATGGTGACAATACTCCACTATGATTTTCACCTGTACCCACCAGATTTTCCAGCTAGCTGYTCCTCAGTAGATGTCTTCTTGAATCATGGTGGTTTATATGAAATTATGGGAGCATTTTTAAAAAAAAAAGTGGAAGTATTTATTTCTTCTTAATGTAGCACAATGTTTGATAGCTTTTTTGACATGTACTGAATTGTTTTATCTGGAAATAATAAAATCTGTCTGATTATTTAACAGATCTATCAATGATTCATCAGATGTGTACTTTTTATGTTTAAGAATAAAGAAAATTCCTTTCTTACCATTGTAACGTACTGCTCTTTTTATCACAAGACTACTGTGCACAAATTTGTGATTTAGGAAAAAATTTACTCCTTGTCAAGCATCTGAAATACATGCCTTGTAAAGTGTAATATGAAAACGCATCTCTTTTCAGCATACTTGAAAAACAGAAATCATAAATTATAGTATTATTAGAATAAATTGTTACTATTGTGTAGACAAGCATTTTGGCCAATGTTCAGTGGAATAAAATGCTTTCAAACATGCCTCATGCCATCACAGCTTCACAGGATTATCTTTTAATTCTTCTGTATATTCAACACGTCCATTTGTAAACCATTGCATTCTGTAAGCCTTGGTAACTCTGAAAGTGATCCCCACAGAAATTCTTAGTGCCTTTAAGGGTACACTGGCAAGTCCATTGGCATAAGTATTTCTTAGGAGCCATATTCACTAAYATTTTCTTCCATGTATTGAGGATACAATGGTTGCTGGTTAATGTACATTTTCTGCACTGATGGCTGGTTTTCAACCATAATCATAACTATGTCTTTTCTGACCAGCAACACTGATAGGTAAAGTCAGGATGTGAATAATATCTCTCAATCTCAATTTAAACAAATGGTCATGGTTTATAGGAGTGTGTGAGACTGAGTCAGGAAACACAAAGCAAATAATTACACAGTCAAGGTACTGCAAAAAGAGTGCAGACATGGCTGTTAGATTGCAAAAGAAAGAAAAAAGAGGATAAGGTGGTTTACCCCATTTCAGATGTAAGCAATACTGGGATCAGTACGTGTATAAYGTCTTAATTAATGGCCTAGATGAATGGAAGGGTTGCCCTCTTGGCAAGTTTGTGGGCAACACCAAGTTAGAGGCAACAGTCAATAAGTGGAGGCTGTAGAAATGGGCTGACAGGGACCCACGTCCTGCAGCTAGGTAGGGATAACCCCCATGGCACAGAAAGCTGGGAAGCAGCTCCGTGGGAAAGGGCWGGAGATCCTGATGGGTTACGAGGAAAGCCTGAGCCAGCAGTGAGCCCTAGCAGCAGATATGGCCAACAGCACTGGGGGCTACACCAGCAGGTCCACAGGACGATCCTTTCCCTCTGCTCACCCTATTGTGATTCCTACCACAATTTCTCAGTAATCTTTAGCACTCTGAATTTGCTGTACAAACAAAAAACATTTTTCGTAGACTTTTCTCCATTTATTTGAATGTTAAAATTTTACTTTCTTCACAAATCCTGGTCCAGAATTCTGATACATTAATTGAGCTTTGGTTTAGGTTTTTTTGGCCTCTGTGTCATTACACTGTCACTCAATATAGAGTTCTGAATTGGCTTATGTCACCTTGTATTCAGTCTCCTCTATTCTGCAGTCTGACAGCTGTCAAGAACACTTTTTTTTTTGTGTTTTGACTATCTGTATTAATTTACTTTGCTTTTTGTTTCCTGATTTTGCCTCCTACGACTTCTCCCATAAAACATCACCACCTGCTCAGATTGGAAGCAGTCTCTCACAAACCACCAAATTTGGGCACAGTCTGGCTGTTCAAGCAACAGGTTCAGGAAAAAGTCCAAAAYGTATGAACATAGAGATCAACTTCCCTAGCCAATATACTCCTTAAAAAAAGTGACAGATTATACTGCTATTTAAAATGAAAGACAAAAATCTAGGAATTTGGATGAGGTTTGAATATCTTCATCTCTCTTTCCTTTCAGTTGCCAACAATTTCTGAGATGGCTTAGGTGCAACTCTCTTAAACTGCAGTTCACCACTTTAAAGCACAAAGCAAATAATGCCCCATCCTTGCAGGGAAAGATGACAACAGACCAGGATTTCCCAGTGACTGCTTAGAAATCTAGCTGTTTAAAAGTAGCTAATTTTAACATCATTCAGGTTAGGTTTCCATAGTTTTGACTGGAAATTACTCCTATGAAAAATTCACAGGGCTAAAGGATGYAATATAAATAAACTAGTACCTGTGTAGCAGTTTGTATTGAGAGGCAAAATCTAATACAAAATACTTCCCTAAATACTTTTGCAGGATTTGATCATTTTCTTGTTGTGAAAGRTAAGTGTCCTGTAGAAATTAAACTTTGCAGCATAGTGGAGCAAGTGACTGCACAGCAGCAGCCACTGAATTTATGTGAATATTTAAAAATGTATCTTTTGAGATTTCCATCTGCCACCTTTTCCTCAGAGAGTAACACAAAGCAGTAAAAATTTTTTATTTTCAAATCTTGCTTGATGTTGTCTGTCTAGTCCAGTGCAAGTGGCATTCAATTCCACCTCCATTTCTGTGGTTTCTTTACAAGGCAGTGATTTGCCCTGCTGTAGCAGATCATGTGGAAAGCTACACAGCTAAAAAACCTCATTGCTAGTATTCAATAATTGATAAGCAGCCTAAATAGTACTAGAGATAGCTTTCAAATATAAGAACCAATTATGCACTACTAACGCAGCAGTAGTCACCTTTGAGTAAAGTACCTTTGAAAGGCTGCCTCTAGACAGATTGTTTTGGATACGCAAGACTGACYAGACTCCTTCTCGACAGCCCCAAGATAGGAGATAGGTGACTTTTCCAGTGTTTGATTGAGAAGAACATGGATACTGATAGCATAGATGAAGGGGAAAAAAAAAATCCTGGCAGAAAAGTCTCAGCAGTGGAAGATGCTGCTTACCACTCACTGTAGCTAGTTAAAACACAGCTGCTCAAACCATACCTTCACACTACTCTGTACAGATGTCACATAGTATTACTTGTTGATTTTATTTTGCTGGTATTACTCAGCTGTTTATAAACTTTGGAAGTTTGAAAGAAGCCTTGAAAGAAACAGCTGCAGTTACACCTGTGATGGATGGAGCACCTCAGAGACTGCAGGGCCAGGAGGGACTGCTGAGATCAGCTAGGCTGACTCCCGAGGCCCTCAGCACACGGCAGGTATCACACCATGAGGCAGCCCCAAAACTCAGMGTGACTGCAAAGTAGCCCAAAAAAACCAAGACACTCTCCTGATTCATCAACAACAAGAGCACTGGGTTTGGGTGCATTGAGCATTGTCAAGAGAATAGGACAGAGAAATCAGAAACAAGAGATGGTGTTTTGGAACATATTGACCTTCCTCTTTTAAGGCTCTGTGCTCAGCGGTACCTGGAGGCTGCAGTCAGGGTCATTGGAGTAGCAGTGACATAAAAGAGTCCCCAGCCAGGCTGATGCTGAGCCTGCCCTGCACCCTCTGCAGGCTGAACCATCCAGCCAGGAGAGAAAAGTTTATACAGGAATGGTTTAAGTGTATAAGGGATGGTTTCACACCTTGTGGAAAAGAACAACACATCRTATTTCACACACAGCCTGCTATGTCATGTAGCTGGAAATGACAGCTGCTTAGATTGTAAAATTCCCATTTGAAAAGAAACCAGACTGGTATCAATCACAATAGATARTTTCCTTCATTTTTCAAGTAGACAATGCACATACAAATACTATAGAGACAGTTCAAATTTAACTGAAGACTAACTCAATTTAGTTTTATATATTAGGCATGCAATCATTYTTAACACCCTTCCAAAGACCAATTCTGTCTAAAGAATAAAAGACCAGTTGAATATTGCTGTTTTTCCRCAAGATAGAGTTTTCTGCCTTATTTTTAACACAGACACAAGGCAACTGCTAGTTTGTCTTTGCCCTGTATTTCATTTCTGTAAAATTACTTGACAGCTGTGTATCAAGAYGAATGCATAATCTCATCTCAACTACAACATACAAAAACTGAAAAGCTAGACTTAAAAATGCATAGTAGATTTTCTTTTGAGACAGTATAARGGATTTAAATCACAGTGTCCCACTTAATGAATTTCTGAGATATGTCCATTTCTTCTGTAGTTCTAATGTTTCTCATTTCACTTACATTTATTAGGAAAAAAAAGGAAAAGTTAWGTTTATAATTTCTTTTTAACAATAAATTCAGTGTATAGAAAAAGTCAACAATTTAAAAAATCTTAGAATATAAATGTTCATAAATGTCAAAATTTCACCTGCTTTGGAGCAATACTGAGATAACTTTCATCTGAAAATACAAAACAATACATATGCAAGCTTTTGCCATCTCAAACTAATCAGAACATTGTCCTCCTCTTGTCTTCAAAGCAATCAATTAACCACCAGCCTTCACCACAAACAATTGATACATATTAAATATGGTGGTCAGAATACAGATTAGAATCTTTTATCAAAACTCATCTTAGTGTTGCACTGAAAGCAGAGCCTTTCTCTTAATAAAGCATTTCAGTCAATATCTGAATATGCAATAAGCACAGGAGGCTTGAATACTGATGACTGGAGCATTGATTAACATTTTTTTGGAAGGCTTATTTCCTACTGAGACAATGTTAATTTAACATGCCCCAATTCTTGCTGGAAACTTGAAGCAAGCAAGGGGCCAGATCCAAAGTGAGGCTTTCAGTAATTAAAATAGAACTTATAATATTATAGGAATTCATGTCTAAAATTATGTCACTGAATAACAGCTCATGATCTGCTTAATTTAGAATGTACATTTTTTACACCTAAGCAAATTAAATTCTCCAGTGTTCAAAGATGTTCACATGCTCAGACCAAGTCTGGCTGAAGAAATCAGTCTCATTAGACTTTACAAACTTAATGCACCTAAAGGGCCCAGATTAATCCAGCMCACTTACAGAACCATAGCCTTCCCTCCCAGCACCACGACTCTTTTTCTCTTTGCACTGCATAATGCTGCACCTTTGCCCAGAGAGGCCCAGGGGGCCCAGCCAGGGCTCACCACCTCTTGCACCTGGGGGGCATTTGCTGAAGGAGAAGGTCAGATCTGACTAAAGCAGGAAAAGCTGAGGACCTGCTCTCCCCCTCCCATGCAGCTAACTACACATGATAATTGGGAAATGGAGCACCTCTGACTAGGTCTTTCACAGAGTTGTTGATGGTACTTATAGTTTTGACYGGCTCAGGGAATTTCAGAGGTCAAATTCATGTGGATTTTATGCAGGCAACACTTCACTCTTTGACTGAACTCCAGAGCTGGGCAACAGCTCAGGTGATCACTGAGAAGCATTTCYGAGCCACAGGAACGTCAGCATGATCAAGGAACAGGCTTGCATTGGTCTCCCATACTATAAATGAGAGATCTCACACTGTTTTTGAACAAGGGTGAAGTTTCTGCACTTCAGAAAAATTCACAGACAAATTTACAGATCTTAACTAGAAGCAGAAAAAATGAATATAAATTGATGGACTTTGAAACAAARTATTTTAAATCACAGTAGTGGTGTGGCTTTTCTTCCCCTCCTTTGCCTCAGGGAAGTGAGATCTTATGGCTGTATAGACAAYTGGGGTGAATTTCATGTTTATTGTCTTTATCATGAACATATGATTTAAAGAGCTATCAATTAGGATTGACTTCAACTTTGGATAAGTAATCTCCATTTTTCATTGTGATGTAAATACTGAGCCACTACACCAGACAGACCTGCTGAAATTAGTGTTTTAGCTCCCTATCCATCTTACCAATGACAAAAATGGCACTGTTTATTATTATTACTGCTATTATTATTTATTATTATTTTTATTTTTATTRTTATTATTATTATTCCTGTAGGTCACCTAAYGTTTAGTTCTGTATGATTTAACAAAACAGAGTGGACTTAAACTCAGTTGGTGAGGACAGACACACTTAGTAAGAATRGCACATCCTCATGTATAACAGATCTTGAGAAGCTTCTGGTTTGTTACCAACTCCTCACCATTAAATTACRATTGAAATGGGTCAGGTTAAACAAGCAAAGAAAGAGCAAAACCATGCAAAACCACATGCTGTGTGAGAATTGTGCTAGCAGGTCATTAATAGCCTACAGTGAACATTTAATTATTTAGATACAAAAAAAAAAAGGAGGTTAAGCACTCTTAGCAATTAACATGAAACAACACTGTTAGCAACTAACATGAAACAACATGGATTTTCAGGATTTTGCAATATGGAAAAAAGCCTTTCTCTAGATTTGTCACCTTTCTCATTCCTCTCAGGTCAGTGAACATACTGCTTTGCACAAAATGACATTAAAGGTGACCTTACAAGAGCATTAAATCAAAAGCTAAAATCCGCCTGATAAAATTTGGAAGATTTTTTGAAAATAAAGGGTAGCATTCTCTTGTTTCTATCTCCAAAACACAGTAGAAGCTGACCTTGACAATTAGAGCCTATAGAAAACACTTGTGAAATTAAGAGCAGTTGGAAGCAATGTAGTACAAGCACATGAAATGAAGAAAGACTTGCTTTTCTTTACACACATTTGCATCATACCTTTCTTCAGTTTCTCCAAATCACTTAAGAACTGCAATGCAGCAAATTGATAGAACCACTGACACTGTCTCTTCACCTCATAGCAATGCCTGTGAAATGGAAAGAGGATTCAGAGCCAAGCTTGCAATGTTCTTTACCTGAAAACTGGTGTGATAGGTGACTAATTAGCCCTTTAAAAAGGGATTTGGGGAATGAAAGCAAAACCCTTCAAAAAAGATGAGACAAAGCTATTCTTCATTCTATTCTACTCTATTCTTCCATCTTCCTAAGTTGACAGACATTTATGCTTTTAAAAAGGGCAATGAGTATTAAATTTGTATCTGTGCAGAGCAATGATTGTGAACTGAAAAGTGTTGTAATTTGTACTCAAGTCTTATGAGATTTCGGAGCAGGAGCACTAAGCAGGAGCTTTYACTGACTCAGTAACTGTCACTGCATTACCATAAGAAATTAGTGGGATAAAGATTTAATGGAGATTATGATTCAAAATGAATGCAGTCAGAWTTTCCCAGGTACTTTACAAAGTTTAAAGACAATTTTTTTTCTGCTTTTAGCTGCTGATGATAGACAATCCTTGGACTGAAGTAGGTGAGAGGGTGGAATAGAAGGCACATTAAAAGAAATTCAACAGAAATAATCCTGTCACATCTGCCTCATTATCATCCTTACTTCTGAAGCATCTGACATCTGATTTATGTTCTAGGTGGAGAATCTCAAGGTTAAATTAAATGGAATTTTAGTAAACATCATAACAGAATCAATGTCTGTGTCAGTTCTTATAGTCATAGCAATCAGCTCACAAGTAACTGCCAACAGTTTTGTCTTAACTGTGAGCTTGTCACAGTCTTTCACTCAAACAGAAGTAATTACTGTTTGCACGTATTCTGTTGGTAAGCTGACACAATAATGATTCATACCATTGATGTTAATGAAACCAGCATTGTAGAAATAATTTGATGGAAGACTCTCAGCTGTCATCCCACCCTTTCCATAAATCTTGTGCAGTTTGTCCCATCATGAACATGATGATCTCAGGTATCASAAAGTAAAATGAATTATGCAGAAAACCCCCAACCTAGATTATGAGCAGAGATTTTACATTCCTAGGTTGTACTACTGTATTCCTTGATGAGCTGCAGTGTTCAGGCACTGAATCAGATCTCAGCAATGCTTTTGCTGTGTTAGCAACCATGCAAAATATCTGAATCTCCATCCATTTTTCTGTGCTTCATTGACATCTGATCAGCGAATCATGGAATGGTTTGGGTTACAAGAGGCCTAGGAAGTCATCTATGTGCCACAGGCAGGGACACACTGCACGTATGTGGGAGGCAGATCCTGCAGCAGCTGGGCTCAGACATGCAGTGTGACAGCTGCCCCTGTCCCAGCAGTGACACACAGGCTCCTGAGGCTGCAGCCCTGCTCCGGTTGCTGGTACCAACCATCACACTGGTCATGGCTTCCTAGGTAAGCAGGAAGAAGTAAGGAAGAAAGGCAGTATGTGGCAATAAAGGGAGGGCAAAGAAAACAGCTAAAACACTAGCACATTAGACATTTTTTAACAAAAAAAGGTTGTTATTTGATGAGAYAGCAAGGTTTTCCTGGCCGCCGTAATAGAATGGTTGACGTATAGAGTTGGAAAACTGAGATCTCTAGAAGCGGGCAGCAGAAGTGTCAAAGTCACTGTAGCTCACTCTGCAGCCACAGGAGCTGGATCAATACTGACTAGCAGCTCCCTTTGTGCCTGCAGGCAGCCACAAGATCTGCCACTCCCGGGTTCTCCTCAGAAACCCCCGGGTAGTGGTGGCGTCTGCGGCGTGGGTGGCGCAGGCGAGAGTGTGGCTACGAAGTCCCAAGGTAAAGGAAAGAAAGAGCAGACACTCGCATAAATGCCAAGGAAACTTTATTCCCACACGGGACCAGGGACAAGCGTCAAGGAGAAAGGTTTGGGGAGGCCCTGATAAAGGGAGTGGGCGTGATAGSAGAAGACATACAGTAACCAACAGGCAAAGGTCAGGGGACGAGTGCAAGACACAGCTGAGCCTATGAGGATCACAAAGGGGAGGGAAGAGGCCCTGGAGGCAAATCATACATCGCCTTAAGGATGATTGACATCGAAAATTCTCGAAATAAAGGAGGGGTGTGGTTACAATGACAGACAGGGGAAGTGGGCAGCACCATGAGGGAGGAAAGAAACTTATAAGAGCATAGAGGGAGGAACAAAGGATCAATCATTTTGAGGGACAAGCCATTGGTGGGAAAAAACAAGTGGTAAACAACGTGGGGAGAAACCATTCTGAGGGGATTACATAGGTAGAACCGAGGATCAAACCATTTCTTAAACTTTTACAAAGGATAACTAACTTTACAACAGAACCAACATAAATACCTCTGAGAACACACGACGCCACAAGTCACCACAGTGTTTTCTACACCATGTTATGTAATACCACAACGCGGAAAGTACTTGTRGGAAATACCCTTGGTAAATCCCTAGAAAAGCCTAAACATGACTACAGTCCTGAAAAATGGCAAGCCCAAGCCCATGGGGGGAAATGATGCCTTAAATTTTAGCTTTTATATTTTTCAGCTTCTGTGCTATCTTGGTGTGTAGTTCTGAGCTTCATATTAAGGGCTGGTAAGTGTGGCATTCACATTCTCTGAACAGAGAGAGACATAATTCTCTTCCCAAGGATTTTTCCTGGGAAGGCAGTGAGAAGCACAGAGAGAAAACAATTCTTATCTCTATTCACTGCTTCTGTTTTTGCACATGTGGAATGTGTTGTGGAGATTGTTTACTGAAAGTATTTGGTTAATTGGATATGGGTGAAAGTTGTTTTGAGTGATTAGCCAATCATTCAAAGCTGTGTCCTGGCTGTCTCAGACAGTCATGGGTTTTCTTTAGTATTCTTTAGTATAGTATCTCTTTAGTATGTAACTTACTATAGTATTAAGGTAGTATAGTACAGTTTAAATAAAGGAATTGTTCAGCATTCTGAATTGTGGAGTCAGAGCACATTATTCCCTGGCTGGGGGATCACCTATTTCTACAACAGGTAAGCTCTCTTCACAGAGTGGGTAGAAAAAGCAATTCCTTCTCTAGCTTGGGACCAAGGACAACTGTGGTAAATTGGTATGATTCGTGCTGATAAAAAATTGAAACAGTAATCAATATTGATACAGTAATTAATATTTGGGAATAATAAAACAGTTAAAAGTTGTAATGCCAAAGAAGAAAGAGAGAGGAGGGGCTCCACCCCCCTCCCTGCAGATGTTCTCAAGGACCACAGGAGGAGACCGAAGATGCAGTTGCTAAAAATGAACAAAAGCCTGGTTGGGTCCCAGAAAATGCTAATTATAAGGGATTTATTGCCTTGATATGTAGATGTAGTGGTATGTTAGTCTTGGCCTACATTGTACTGGCTTGGTGTGCATGTGTAACCCAAAGGTGAATTAAAGGACACAGAGGAAGACTACCAAATCTTCATCCAAAATGAGCCCCAAAAGACTTGTGSGACCACCAAACCGAGTGGTGGCGCATGCGCGGTAAAGGTGGTGATGAGGGCAGAGATAGAGATATGACGAGGCGAAAATGGGAGGAGATGGTATTAACACCTGGCATATAAGGAGTAATTTTCACTTGGCAAGCTCGTACGTGCGGTGGCAAGGGTCCCAGAGCGGTTATCTTTTGCTTATGTGCTATTATTGGAACCAAATTACCCCTTCTTTTTAATCAAATTATATTGTATCCAATTTTATACTTTTTTMAAATTCAATTAAAAATTGCTACTACCTTTAATATTGTTTGGTTTTCTTTATGAAGGGATAATTGGGCAAACATAACACAGCCAATCCAAATTTCAGGCCCAAGAGCATAAAGAACAGTGGACTGAAGAGAAAAAAACAAGAAGGATGGGACTTCATAACCTAAAGCTGTAATTGGACAATTAACTCCAATATGCAAATGGATCAAAACTTATAAAAGTGAGAGACTTTGTGATTGAGCATCCATTTTGTGACCATCTTGGGTGTAGCCCTGGCCAGGTTCTTGTACTTCCCAAGGTGTATCCATTGAGGTGTTTTAATAAATACCTACTTTATTCTTTAACTCTRTCTAGCATCCGTTTTACATCAGTCTTCTCAAGGCATCAGTTCCCCACAGACAGGTGGCCCTRATAGCTGATCTAGAATGCTCAGGCCGCTGAATCATTAAATTTTTTTACAGTCATATCCTAAAAGTCAAAATGTCCATGGGGAGGAAAATACAGACCTATTTAGAAGTATAGTAATTTTCTTCAAATATAAAGAGAGCAATTAGGAGATTTAAGAGATTAAATTTTTTTCAGAAGAAGGCAAACAATCTGGAAATCTCAGTGAAAATTTCTTTATTTGGCAAACAGGACTTTGACAACTGTCCCTGTCTGCATGACCCCCATATAGGGTAGGAATAGCAAATATCACGTTTTCCAAAGAATGCAACTTTAGTCATTTTGAAATTGCTATGTGATACTAATTACTATTGTTTGTGTGGGAGCCTAAATACTATTTATCAAGGTTTTTATTCCTTAGATGAACATTGGTTACATAGATTCATAGTTTTGTGTAAAGCATAACACTGTACTGAATACATTTTTTTGCATCATTTTGCCAGCACACTTTTGTTTTACCAATAYTTGCTTTTCTGTATGTTTGTTTTTTTCAAGGGCCATTACTCTTGGCTACATCAGCCCAGAAGCTTATCTTGATAGGCATATTAGAATTGTGTATTAAGCATAATCAAGGCCTGMAAAATCACTTTTTTTTCTTCTTTCTTTCTGTTTTCTTTTTTTACGGCTTACAGAAATAGCAACTAAAGTATCAGTTCCTTGCTTTCAAAGGTATTCAGAATAAAATTTTTAAATACAAAAGAGACCTAAACCCAAAATTAATTTATTATTACTATCTTATTCATGCCAAGTATGCCTGTGGGATAAATGAATAGTTCAGATTGGGTGTGGATAAATGGCACRTAGAGTTAATCAGAAGGAAATGGAGAAGTCCTTCAGCATTTGAAGTTCCCTAGTCCAGGCACAAGTCTCCAATGGCATTTCAATAATTCACATATCTCCTTGCTAGTTAGCTTTGAGAAATTACACTTGGACATCTGTAGAACCTACTTCCAGCCAAGAAAGCTTCTCTTTGTGTCCATAATCAAACTCTAAAGGAAAACATTTTGGGATTAGGCAAAAACGGGGAGCTGCTGGGGAAGCAAAGTCTAGTTATGTATGCTACCCAGTTAAAGACTTGTGGAGTGTCCAAGTTTATGGCGAACCAGAAAACTCCAATGCATAATGATTTATAACCAAATTGCATTTAAAACCTCAGTCACTTGCGAGAAAAAATGAGAGTGTTACCACGCAGTTGTATAATTTCCATTGTGTGAGTGTAAAGATTGAGAGAAAAGAAGTGTGAAATCATTCAAAAACAGTAGGTTAGAAGCTAACTTAAATGTGATAAACTAAATAGATCTCATTAGGAAGTATGCATCTTAAAAGCTTTAAATCACTATAGATCACCTTTAATATAAGCTACTAGCAGCAACCTAAGTATCACAGTGTGGTAAGGAATCATCAGGTAGGCAAGGGAAACTGGCTCTGTGAATGACTCCACAGTACCAAATAGTACCAATTGACTGCAATCCTGAGAACAGGTCTGTGGGTGAGTATTATGCTCACAGAAGAGGCTCGAAGGGGAGTCATTTTACAAGATTGTGCTGCTACAAATAGCAGCTCAACCATTCGTGTCAGGGTTCAAAGAGACATTGATAAGTGTGACACTTCTGAGCTTTGGGAATGCCTTCTCTGACTATATTCTCTACCATGAAAGAATACTGTGATGGAAAAACACAGGCTATCAAGGCAAATAACACATTATTAGGCCATGCTTTATAGTCAGTTCACATCTCCAGTGTGGGGGTCAACACTCGCCTTTTGAGCTGCCCAGGACACCTCCCTGGTCTCAGGTTTTATACAGGTAGTTACTATTTCCCATCATATCGCTGACCTTAGACTCTGAGAGGGTATTGTGGGCAGACCCATCATGTCTGCAGCACCTTGTTCCCCTGCACTCCTCTCTGGACACATCAGAGTTTTCACCTTTGCACCAGTGGCCTGCTCAGCCTTGTGCTGCATCACTCCTGCAGCTGCATGACAAGCTTCTGCCTTTCTGCTCTCATGTGCTCTGTGTCCCAGGCATGGTGCTTCTCCTGATGCTCTCCCTGGCTCTCCATCTGGCTCCAAGCTTTCCTGGCACTGTGGCTGGGAGAGCCACACCTGAAGCCACCAGCCTCTTTCAATCTCCTTTGCCTGCTTTCTGCATATTGGCCCAGACTACCTGTATAGATGCCTGCCCTTCAAAATAGACTAGAATGTGTATATAAGCATATATAGATATATACACATACCTGTGCATATATATACATATATATACACTCTTACAATATATATGCACTCTTACATATATGCCTATTTATATGTATATTAATGATTAAAGAGCATTAAGGCTGGGGCAATTGTGGCAGCTGCTCCTTTGGAGAAGACTATAAAACTATGACTGCTTCCCTGCTATGCCCACCAGTTTCCTCTATGACTTAAATTGGGATATGAGATCACCTACTCCTACACAAAATACAAGAGAGGAAGCCAGAGGAGAGATAGTGCTCATTGAGCTTTACTTTTAATGAGAATGAGATCTGGCACAAAACAAAGTTATCTTCCTTGTTTAAAGTTGTGTTCACTTGGGAAGTCATGGGGAATAAACAAATCTGTGCATAACCTTCTGCAAAGAAACCCACAGAGTATCTTGTCCTTTGCCAAAAACATGTGTAGCAGTTTCTTCAATGAACTCCCAGTTTTCCCATTTTACTTTTCAAAATCCCCTCACACTTGTGACTGAAATAGAAGGGAGGTTATTCAGACACGCATGTATCTGGCTTCCAACACCAGTTTTTCTTGGGTGACATTTAAAAAGGTTTTGAAATTGAGTTGTACTGGCTCAAATAATTTCTCCTTTGGGCCTGCTCTGTTCCAGCAGCACCGGTATGTGTATAAACAAGAGCTTGTGTCCTTTGATAACTTCCTGAATTAGAACAGTGCTTGTGGTTGGTCACAGCAGGAAAGGCAGCAGGGAAATACTTTGGGCCAGCAGGCACACAGATGCCATATGTTGACTACTAAAGTGGGTGCTCGTGTCACAAGTAATGGTTTTCAGTAATGTCCCTTTGCTTGCTTTAGTCACTGTCTGTTTTTCTGCTGTGCCTTACAAAATGCCTCGTCTGCTGAATTATCTTTTGACAGCTCTAATATCTTGAAGGGAGAAAAAGTAAGCAGGAAGAACAGTTAGGCCAAAAGGGTTATCAGGCACTGGAATGGGGAGGTGGTTGAGTCACCACCTGTGAAGGTATTTAAAAGACATGTAGATGTGGCAATTAGGGATGTGGTTTAGTGATGGACTTGGCAGTGCTGGGTTAATGACTGGACTTAATCTTAGAAATCTTTTCCAACCTAAATGATTCTGTGATTCTATTTCTCAACTGCCTCTGAGCTAGGATTCAGGTAAGCCATAAAAGATCTGCTTCATTTTCCTTCTTTTACTTAACTTCTTGTGGCTTCAGAAAGAAGAAGTTCTCCAGCTCCTCCTGCTTTTTTGTCTCTAAGTGTTCTGTTCTCCACCAAAATTACCTGCCAACTTCTCTGTTTATTCCTACCAAAAATAATGAGATCCCTCTGTAATATTGCCGCCAACGTGCCYGAAATTCTGTTTATCTTGTAGGTATTTAGAATTGATAAAATCTGTGTATGATATAGATCTAGAAAGAATTCAGAGTTTCCATATTTTGTATCTGTCTCTTCTGCTCTAGCACTCACCGTATTTGTCCAATAAGTAATACACTGTGAATTTGTTTTCAAGACCAATATTAAAACGGTCACAGAAAAAGCAAATCAGTCAGAAAGTGAACATTTTATGAATAAATCTAATTATGGGCAGCTGTAGAAAATTATCAGCTAACCGGTCAACTGCTAGATTTCAAAATTAATATAATCATCATTGCTACCTTTTACTGTTTTCTCCAGCAAATGCATAGACAAACTTTGAGATCTTCACTCTTCCCAAGAAATATTTCTGTTTGAAGGGAGTGCTATAGGTGAAGGGAGAGATCCCAAAACAATGCTGAGTTTTAAAACTGAGAGAGACTTTTCATATTTCAACAGTCTAACTCCTTATATGTAGCTAGAAGGGTTGTCATTTATAAATTACTAGGTTTGTTTACTAGCACTATGATAAAATTCCTAGATTAGTGTGGTTCTGTTTTATTTAACTAAAGTACTCTCTCTACCTTCTTACCTATGTTTTAATTTTAATGCAAGACAACTCAATCAGGGATGTGCTGTGCTTCAATTGTTTGTCATTAAGGGAGTGGGATAGTATCCAAATTTGCTTCCCTTCATTGCTTTGACCTCATCATGTAGAGACTCACTGGAAGATGATGTTTATATTCACCTTTCTGTTGTCCCATAAATTTAAGAAATTAAATTGAAGATGGACTACTTTGTTTGAATTCCCACATCAATGTAGAAAATTTTGAAGAGCATCTGGTTTTAGAGTGCATTAGGGAATAAAAACATAATGGGACAAGCTGAGCTTGTGTAATTATACAACACAAAAATTGTTTGTAGAACTGTCTCATCTTGGTTACTCATTGTAAAAGTTGCCACAAACCCTGATCTTTCAGTGGCAATGACTCCTCTAGAGTCTCTTTGTCCACTCCTTGACCATTTTAGTGATGGCTCCTTTTAGGATACCATCCTTGTACCCTGAATTGCGTTGGATCTTGCTATAAGACAAACAACTGGCTAAATATTCATTTGTCCAGGCATACATTCTCATCTATAATGGCTGTTATATTAGCACAACAAATAAATGGATAACATAAGACCATGGGTTGGATACATTAAGATATATTAATTTAATATCCATTAAGAAAGATGGTATTTATTTGTGAATTGCCTTTCAGGAAACTGTTTATTTCTTTTATCCTCATTTGTAGAAGCCTTGCCACAGTGAAGTGCKGTGAACTATATAGCAAATATATTTCACTGCCTGCACAGGAAAAAGTATAAATTAAGTGAAAATACAATTTCCCTTGAAGTTGTCTTTTATACAGGATTTCAAATACAGAGCCTGGTAAACTAAATGAATTCCCACTGGCTGAACACTACAGTGTTGTTTGTTCAGACAATACTAAGCATGACAAAACACAATTTAATGTCATCCATACACACACTGAGTAAAGATTTCCTTGTTTCTTCAATCTGGTATACTTATAAATAAAAATTTATTAACCCATCTGTTACTTGTTTTTTTCTGAAAACGTTGAGGTCTGTTTTGACAGAAAACAGAATAAGTATATCAGCAATATCTATTTTCAAGGCTTTTGAGAAACTGAGATTAAAAGAACTCTGTTCCTAAAACTTGATACGGTCATTAGTGAGAAACTAGTTAGCTGTTGAGGAAAACATCACTTAGATTTACATGTTTTAACAAGTCTTATTAAACATGATGATGCTGAAAAAAAAAAATTGAAGATTTATCAAAATGGAGAAGATGAAGCAGTAAAATCCCCAGTCAGATTGTTGAGGGATCCATTCAGTGCTGGTATCTCAGTGAGCAGCTGCAGTGGGAGCCACAGGTTGAGCTCTGGGAGCCCAAGCCCAAAGAAAGAGGTCAAGAATCACTGACCCTTTGCCCTACAAAAGGCCTGGGGACCTCCTGTGGCCTGGCCAGGGGACACTCAGAGCCACTGCGGGAGCCTAGGACTTCCCTGGGTCTGTGAGGGCTGTGAGGGGATAAATGCCCAGAGTTTTGTTTTTTTGAGGTCCCTCTTTGGAGTCACCAGCTTGAGCTGGCTTTGTGTTATTTAGTTACTGGACCAAGATCAAATTATTTTAAGAATTGGTTAATCTGAGACTCTACTGTGTGAAACCTGGATTTGAGGCAGCTCAGAAGCCTGGTGTGGCTGTGTGAGTGTGGGGATGTAGCTGCAGAGGGTGTGGGAGTGTGACTGACAAGAGTGCCTCCTGGAGAGATGGGCAGGGACATTTCCCTAACTAAATACCCTACCTTTTTACTAGATTTAATTAATACATTGATTCATGACTCATTCTGAAATGAACAGATGCCTTTTAGTTACTAACCTCAGAGGGGCAAGGTTTCTGCTGTTTCTGCTGTTGCCAAGTAGTGAGAATCTAGACAGCATAGTTCATCTCCTATTCAATAAAGATTTTGTCTGGAAAGGTGGGTGAAGAAATTAAATGGAAAAACAGAGTAGGAAGAGAAAGAGAGAGAGAGAGAGAGATGGAGGAAAATGCAATCTGCAGAGCCTATGAACACAGAGTTCCCTTGTGTCTGGCTTGCTCTTTATTTTTCTCTATCAATTACAGAGTACATTCCTGTTGCAAGAATGCCCTTCTGGAGTCACTCAAGAAATGTTTATCTAGAAAAGCTTATCTTTCAGCCTTCCAGGCTGAAGTGTGTTGTGCTTCAATTGTTTGTCATTAAGGGAGTGGGCTAAAAGATGAGTATTGACAAAAATTCACTTTAATGAATAAAAAGTACGGATTACAGCAATAAAAAAATAATGATCTTAATCAAAACCATGAAATTGGTGTTTGTATCCCCAGCTTTTGTGAGCTTTAAATGACACAAATATCTGTATGAATAATACCCTTCTGGTCTTAGAATCATATAATATCCTGAGTTGACTCCTGGCSCTGCTCCAGACACCCCAAAAATCCCACCATGTGCCTGGGACATTGTCCAAATGCTTCTCAAACTCTTCAGCCTGGATGCTGTGACCTCTTCCCTGGGAGCTGTTCCAGTGCCCAACCACCTCTGGGTGAGGAACCTTCTGATGTCCAACCTGCACCACCCCTGACACAACTTCAGGCCATTCCCTCATGTTCTGTCCCTCGGTGTCCCCACAGAGAAGAGATCAGTGGCTGCCCCTCCTCTTCTCCTTACGAGGAAATTCTTGCTTAAGATCACCAGTATTTTGTGCTTTCATTGAACACTGGTTTTGGTAATGTTACTGCTCCTTAATCCAGTTTAGGGGGGAAGATTTAAAGCACATTCTGTATAGGAACATTAACACATAGCTGTGTAGGAAAGGCAAGTAGTGCACTTTCATTCAGATAACATATTTTTTATTTAATAAAGACGTGTCAAATTTTAATATCTAACAATGTCTACTTTCTGATCAAAATGTTTTGTCACAATTTCTTTGTGCTCTTGAATCTGAATGCTTACAGCTTTAATCTTTTTTGAAAGCTGCAAACATCAAACTGACAATTCAAGTTAGAATGTTAAGTTTGTTTCAATATTATTTGAATAAAAATTACAGTAAGTAGATATWAAAAAGCAGCAAAATTGTCTGCATTATGTTTCTTACTTTAAAGGTACCCTTGCACTGTCAAATGGATGACAGTTTTAAGAAAGGAGCAGCTCAAAACATAATTTAAAATTCTCATAGAACTGAAGTCTGCATGGAATTTAGGGGTTACCTCTCTGCAAGGCATAAGTAATWATGTTCATGTTAGTCTCTTAATACTTCCCATTTTTAAAAGTCCAAGCAATCTTAGAAACATGTGACTATTGTCCCCTCTGTCTATACTGATGTGCTCACATTCACTGGGACTGTAGGACACAGCAAGGATCAGGCTGTAAGGTTTGCTGAACTGGGCTGCTACAAAGTGAGCATCAAAAAAAAAGTGCTGCTGACCTATGACCTRTTTACCAGGATGGCGAGAGTGAACATCCTGTGTGAAATTCTGCTGTTGTCAGTCTTGATAATAAGACTCCCACTGGCTTAAATAAGGCTAGATTTCACTTGTCCTATGTTTAATTTTCCATTAGTCTGCTCAGTGATCTTTTGAYCAGTAATTAAGACCTTAAGTGGGAGGGGGTTGTGGAAAGATTCAAAGTAGCCTTTTCTGTTTGCCTCTTTAAGATTTTATAGGACTRGGATTCTTCATTATTATAAACTCTTCTGAATCTTTCCTGGGAAGATGGAAAGCAAGGCAGAAATGTGGGTCAGAGGCTGGCACTAGGTTTGCCTTTGTTTCTTTGCTGTTTRCTTCAACCTTCTTCTCTTAGACTGCTTAGGGACTGGGGGGTCACAGTCTATGACACAGTCTACACAGTCTAGGTGGGTCTCCTGCACATAGCTTTTTCCAAGAATCTGGGTTTTAAAAGATGAACTTACTGCAGATTTTGAGTCTTATGCAGGAAAATTTTATTTCCTCTGGAATCCTTGAAATGTACAATGTAAGTAATTATATAGCCCTTCTGGACCATTTGAAAATGTCTTTTCTTATTATCAAAAAAATAGTGGCATTTTCAATTGGCCATTCTTTCTTGAATTACTGCTTAGATGCTTTTTCTGTGAACAGCAGGACAGGCTGGGATCTGATGCCAATCAACAAGACCTGTCCTCAGAAAGCAGCAGCAGAAAAGGAGACTGCAGTTTAACATTTGCTATCTCTTCCATGCATCAGCAAATTCCTCCTTCTCCCTCTTCTTTTTGTGAAATTATCTTGGTTCTTTGGGGATCTTAGAAGGAAGCTGTACATGAGCCCAACACCGGGAGAAGATGATTTATGTGAGGGAAGGTTGTCTTTTCTGAGAGTGAAACCTTTCGCTAGGTAAGCTCAAGAGGATACTTGYAAACAAGAAAGAGAAAGCTCATTTGTAGGCAACCTGAAACCTGAAATGTGTGCAGGAAAGAGAGGTTGGAGTTCTCATCTGAGTAGATAAATAACATCATAACTTCAGAGGGGTTTGGGTCAGCCCTTAGTTGGAATTTAGCTCACGTTATAGGATTGGGAAGGTCGCATAACAACAATAGTAGCTGAATTCTAGACAGATCTCTGTAGTAACTGTCAATACTGATTTCAAAGGGTGTGCAAACAAGAAATTTGTCATTTTTTCATTTAATTTTTTGAGATCTCTTCACCATAATGCACTGCACGAAGTAAATAAAATATTAATCTCCCAAACCAGACATTCTTCAAATGTTTCCCACTTGCATTTTTTTGTTAAATGCTTACCACTTGCAAAAATAACACAGTGTAAAAATAAAAGCTTTTTCTTAATCTAAATATATAATCATACAATTAGTTTTTAATGAACAGGAGTTTTCTGGTTTTGTTTGGTTTGATTTTTTTTTTCCTAAAGGAAGAATCTGTTGATTTTAACATTGCTATTTTCTAACTGGTTTTGCTGATAAACATTAATTTATTCCTCCTCACCTTCTTTTTGCAAACCTGCCAGAGATTAAACAGATATACAGGAGATGGCAGAAGCTGCACACAAAATTTGGATAGTGTGCTTGGCATCCTGTAAAACGCTTGGTGGAGCAGATGAGAGTTTAAGGAGAGTACCTCAATTAGTACCTCAATTGGTCCAAGACAAATGGAGAAGTTTGAAAACTGGAAATAGAGGCAATCATTAGGAAATTTGGGTTAAAGAAATTAAACTAACACTCAGCCAGGCAAAATTCCCACGGAAGCTGAAGTCTGCATTGTAGCACAAAATATCTGCAAAGTTTTTATGTTAAATGTAAAAACTTCATGTGTTATAATATTGCTCTTTCAAATTTGCACAACCTTTTTTAGAACAATGATGTTTTCACAGAACAGCAGTGGAAAAACAAATATTGTGCTTCTTTTGAAGAAAATGAGCTGCCATTGTAGCTGCACCTTTGAGATCAACTTAGTTTGATATCTTGTTCCCTTGCTGCATATTCCTGAACTGAGACTCTTGCTTTCAGTTGAAAACTTCACATAATATCTCTAGGACTTTACCAATATTAAGCACCATGGAAATTGTTTCAAATAGCTATGGGGGTGTTTTAAAAACACTGWAAGTTACCTGATAGCAGAGTAGACAGTTTAGGACAAAGAAAGCCATGGGGTTTTTTGACACATAATGAACCAGAATCCATAAAAAGATATGCAGGTSATGGCAAGAAGCTTGTATGTGAATGGAAATGGAAAGCTCCTGCAAATTCCATGGTGATGTTCTAAGCAGATGAGGAATGGCAGTTAACAATGATATGGTCACATTCAAACCAAATTTTTATGCCAAAAGGGTCCAGTGAAGTAAAGCAGATCCATAGTCATAGCAAAAAATGAGCTACTAATTTAACTTTTAAAGTAATTTAAATATCTGCAGCTTTATTGCAAGTTAAAACAAATGTTTCTGTAAAAACATTATATATTACCAACACTCTTAGCACTCCTTCAAGGCTCTTGGCAGTGAAGTTCAACATTGCATGTGAAAAACAGATTTCTTGAACATCACAGCCTGCAGTTTTGTTCAGAAACATTTCCTTCCTTTCTTTCATTATAATAGAAAATAAGGAWCTTTTTCCCCATTATTTCTCTATTRTGCATATTTCTGTTTCATAAGGAAACCAAACTGTCTGTGGATGGCTTTGGTGTGTGTTTACTTGGTCATCAGTCAGTGAATCAGTAACTAGCAAATATATTTTATCTGAAAAGTCCTAGATTCTTTAAAGTAATATTCCACTAATAACTTCTGCTAACTAACCAGCTAACTATTTTACTATTATGTTACTATATGTTAACTATTTCACAGAACAGTGGGCCATCATTAAAATCACCCTTTGAAGATCCTATTGAATTATGTTGGGTCAAATTGGTTTCAAAGGCCATACTATTGTGTATGACTAATTTCTCCCTTCAAGTTTGCTTTTTCCYTGCAGATCTTAAAAGGAAGCACCCTCATTTCTGATCTGAAACCTATGCTACTTTCCAACTTTCTCTGTTACCTTCTCTTTTGTGCTACCAATTGCAATGGGAAAAAAAGAAGAAATTAATCTCCTGATAGATCTAACTGGGAAGTTCAGTGCGTGGTTAATGGAATGAAATTACCTGGTTTGACACAAGATATCTATATTGTGTTAACAGACTTCGATGTGTTCGGTTTTTTGAACTGAAAGCTGTTTAAGAGCTAATTCTAGGATTATTACAAAATACTTATGAGTATTGATGTCAAGTATTTTGATAGGATACTTTGTGAAGCCTTTTAATAAGGAACACAAAACTCCTACTGTTGTATCAAATATACAAAATATGTAAAGAAAATGAAAGAAGTTTAGCCAGAAAAATAAAATGCCTTAAATGTATTTGGAAGATACACACAGGAGTGCAAAAACCACATAAAATAAGAGTATGCTTAAGGAGCAGTTTCATGATCATTCATGTASTATTTTCTCTGTCCATCCTCTCAGATATGGTAGAAAAAAAGGCAGCACATTTTTGTATTTCAGAATGTTTCTTTTTGTCGCTAAAAACATTAATACCGTCTCGATTTTTACTGAAGTTGGTGTCTTTCTGTGACTCACTGTGATTGTGTCAAAGCAGAAAAAACGTGGATTAATCCTTTAATCTGACAGTCAACAGACCTTTGTCTTGCTCATAAATCTTTTGTTCTTGAACACATATCTGTTTTCCAGGCATTGTTTCCAGCAAGTATCTGCACGGGCCCAGTTATATCTGAAACTTTGCCTTTTATCTGCTTTTCCTTCAAATACCCATTCTTCTTCAACTCTATCCCCACTTTTCAGAACACTTGGAAATCGAACATGTGTCAGGTGATAACTCTTGTATGAGTAGTTTATATCTACTCAGTGTTAACATGCAGCTTTAGATTTTTGGGTAGGTGCCTCATGTTTTCACCACAGCCTTTACTTCATTTCATTACTTGTCCCAGCTAATTTCTGCTATTGCTCTGTTTTCTGGCTTCACCAGTTGCTCTGCTCATCAGCTCAACTTAAAATAATGCTACCTATGAGATATTATTCCTTATTTGATTAAACATCATGTAATCAAAACAACAGACTTTGGATAAAATTAATTGTGTGATAATTGACTTCATTATTTTGTCAAAATCTAATAGGAAATAAATAATTTTCATTAAGTGAGTCACATAAATCATGAAATGATAGTTAATGATAAATAAATAGTGAGAAAGCAGTATCTGCAAGAAATAAGGAATTTTTTATATACCACATGGGGAATTTAAACAATGACTCAGGTCTAGAGGAGGGGGGGGGCTCTGAATGCCCACTTGGGCATAAGTGGGTCTAAATCTGTTGCTAGGTAAATGTGGTTGTACAGAATAAAAACCCTCACTTTCTGTTAGAAATGTCTCACATTAAAAGCATCAGAAAGAAAAATGATCTGTTGATTAACCTTTATCGTGTTTCTTCTGATAATGCATTTCTGACAACTCCAACTTTCTTTGAAATGTTGTATGATGTTTTATATTCTCTCCTGAAATGTACTCTGTGAACTTTTATTACAAATCCCTTTGTTACTATGGAAGCTGAAGGCTGTAGAAACCCATTCTTCTTCATCTTTCCCTTCTTTTTCTCTTACCGTTTCAGATGTCTTGACCTTAGAGAGGATTGGTTTTACACTTAAAATTACCAATAGATTAATGCCAACTACATTTTAGTTAGTGAAATATAAAGTACTCCAAAAAAGAGACATTGTTGGTTCAGATCTATCAATCAGTTTGGATGGTGAATTCTACAATGAATCCTAAAGAATAAGAATGATCAATATATTAGTTTATACATAAGTTATAAAAAAAATCTTATGCCTCTGCCATCTGCTAATATCCTAAAGTCTTTTGTCTGAAATGTAGCACCCCAGAATAGAATAGGAGAGGGACTGTGGGCATATTCTGTTGACTACGGGCTGCTAATGACCAGTAGTCTTTCTGACTGCTGAGGCACATGGGAGCTCTCCCAAGTACTTTCAGGTAAATCTAGGCTGTTAGGTGTTTAAGTTACTCAGGTTTCCAAAACCTCTTCCACAAAGAACTATGAAAATAAATTTTATCTCCCATATTCCTTGAACCCTTTCAGCAGATCTTTGGGAGTTCAGGTATGATTTATCTGTTTTAGCAGGACCTCTAATAGTAGGTGCACTGGAATCATAAGCACCAAACTCATGACACAACAGCATGGGATGACTTCTGGAGAAAGAATAAATACCCCAAGCCAGTGAATTGAGTTTGTGTAGCCAGGTTGGGTGGTGAGTGGCTGCAGGGGGGATTCTGTGAGATACTGCCAGAAGCTTCCTCCATGTCCAGCAGAACCAATCCCAGCTAGCTCCAAGATGGATATGCTCCTGGTCAAGACTGGGTCAACCAGAAATAATGGTTATGCTTCTGTGATTACRTAGTTTAGAAGAGAAATAAAGTGATTGTGCAGTTGTAATTGCACCCAAAGAAGAGTGATGTGAGAGTATRTRAGAGGAACRGCTCTGTAGAGACCAAGATCACTGGWGAAGGAGGGGGAAGARGTGCTCCAGGTGCCAGAGCTGAGATTCCCCTGCAGCCCGTGGTGCAGACCATGGTGAGGCAGCTGTGTCCCTGCAGCCCATGGAGAACCACAGGGATGCAGAGATCCACCCACAGCCCATGGAGGAGCCTCATGCTGGARCAGGTGGATGCCTGAAAGGAGGCTGTGATCCAGCCTGTGTTGGAGCAGGCTCCTGGCAGGGACCTGTGGAGAGAGGAGTCCACACTGAAGCAGGTTTCTTGGTAGGACTTGTGATCCATGCTGGAGCAGGCTGTGCCTGGACCACTTCACCTGKTGGGGGAGTGACCCATGTTGGAACAGTTTGTGGAGAACTGTCTCTTGTGGGATGGATTCACATTGGAGAARTTCATGGGGAGTTATTTCCTATGGGAGGACCCCACAATGGAGCAGGGCAGGACTCCTCTCTCCGAGCAGCAGCAGAAACAACCTGTGATGAACTGACCATAACCCAATTCCCTGTCTCCCTGTGCTGCTGGGGGAGGAGGTCAAGCAGGGAAGAAGGGAGGAGTGGGGGTAAGGTATTTTTAAGGTCCTATTGGACTTCTCTTTATCCTGCTCCGATTTTGTTAGTAATAAATTAATAGTTAGGTAGTAATCAATTAATATCTCTAATTCGAGTCTGTTTTTCTCATGACAGTATTTGATTAGTGATCTTTCCTGGTCTGTATGAAYAATGAACCCTTTGTTATATTTTCTCTCTCCTGTCCAGCTGCAGAGGTGAGTGATAGTTTTACAAGGCAGTGGAGCATAACCTTCTCTGGTGCTAGGTACTAAATGTGAAATAGGGATAGCCAAAAATTCAGCTTGAGTTTTCCCATGCACTTCAGAGTTGGGGCGGGAAAACCAAAAATAACTATCCCGAGATTTTTTCTTTTGTGAGGACAGAAGGGCATATTTATTGTTAAAAGCTTGGATGTGATGTACAAGCAGACTGTAAAAGTTCCAAAACAGCATGCAGGTTTAAAATCCTGACCTGCAGGTACCAAATWTCCTTGTATTTGCTAGGGTTTGACATTCTAGTTTTTGTTTGATTCAAATAATTTCAGAAAATACTTTATAGACATAACAGTTAAGTATCAAATTTATTAAAAATCAATGGGAATAATTCTCCTTCTTTCTTTTTGAATATTTTGAGTCTTCTCTTTTTTGGCGTATCCATAATAATATGTTAAAACTATGCTGAAAAAGAGCATAAGGACACAAGAAATGGTATCAAAAACAGAATTCAAGCACCTCTTTGAATCTAAACCAACCCCAGACTTCAATTACATGACATATGAAATATGTATTTAATAAACTTAATATTAATTAATTTAATTTAATGTATTAATTAGATCCTTCCACTGAATTATCAATAAATACAGAATAAATTATTGGCAAAAAAAATCCCTGATAACCAGTTTTTAATTTCTTTGTATGACCATTTTCTGATTGAGAAAGTTCTGAGGTAATTTGCATGTGTGGTTAAATATTCAAGGAAAATCAACAGCTAACTTGRTGCATCTAGATTTTAGTACCTAAAGGCTTTCATGAAAAATCCTTTACCTGTTGGAAAAATAACTGATTTCTTCTGTTTGATTAACTAACATAAACACAATGGAATTTTAGCTGTAGAAAGGCTAATGCAAGTCACTCAACATTGAAAGAATAAAATTATCAGCAGAAAGCTCTGTCTCTCCTGCTCACTGTACTCTCTCATGTGGTTTGACTTGCTGCTTTCCTCTGCTCTTTTTGAAAACTGTGCTTTAAAATAGTCTACTTCCAGCCAGATGTAATATTTGAAGCCGGCACCAGTAAGACACTACAGTTTAAGTTTCCACATGCGAAGGGACTTTTCTTAGTGTTGAGCTTATGACAACTTGTCCAAGTATATTAATGACCATGGGTAATAAAACAAACACGTCCCATAAAGAAGCTAATAATAACCAAAAAATGTAACAAATTACAAGAAACCAAAGTGTCAAGTTAAATGGCTTTAAAATTAAATTCTTCCATTTTCCCTTTTATTATTATAGGCGGTGTGTGGCACCTAAGCTCCTTCTGTGATCAAKAGAGAAAAGAGGATCTGAGAGGTGCACATAGTACATGGCATTATTCATCCTCTGGAAGTGTCTTTGAGGTAATGTCACTTAGATTGGAATTTTAACTATTGGATTGCTGTGATGACTTCAAATTAATCCCATGCTACTAAACAGGCTGTGTACAGGAACTCTCAGGGAGTTTTAGTGACAAGTCTTAGTCTACTCAAATACAGGCTACACTTCACATGGCTGCTATAATTAGTGTAAGAGACGTTCGAAGTCAGGACTGACATCTAAGAGAGACTTGAGCACTTAGGAGCCTCCCCTGAATGGCAAATATGTTTGGGTAGAGTGAGCCTTTACCTGTGCAAAGTGCATCCAACAAGGAAGCACTACTGAAGGTACTTACTAGCAGTGCCCAGGGACTCAACACATCATTCAAGAGGAATGTAGGAGCCTTCAACTGCTGTCGCAATGAAGTGGCATTTCTCTAAAGCAGGGAAGGAAGGCTGGCACTTAAATCCTGCCCTAACCTGAGCCTTCAATCCCTTGGGCAGCAGCTGATCACTGGGACCAGCACTTTCCGCCTGAACCAGAGCTGGACTTGCTGCTGCACATGAATGAAAATTGATATTACTGATTGGTTCTCTATTGGCTTCTCTTTGTGTGTCATGTCTGCTTCAAGCTTGCTTTTGTCTTTAGGTCTATTGATATTTTAATAATAAATAGGTTCTAATAAGAACTAAATAAGTTCTAATTCTGATARGACTGAATTGAGTTTTTTACTGCCTAATGTTCTCCCTTGTATTTGCAGATAAAACAGAATTTAACATGAAGTGTTGACCTTAGTCTAAATATCTAAATGTGTAAGAATCAGGAAATAATGCATTTGAAGTTGAATATTATACTTATTATTTCTTGGCAGGTCTGTAACCATGAGGTCTGTAATTAACACCTCCTCTCTTTTAGTAGCATGGGACTCTGCTGACTTCTTTCATCAAAAGGTTTGTGTGCCTGTTATTTGGCACTTGCAGTTTTGTGTCACCACAGAATAAAAAGCACTCAGAGCATTACTTCTTCCACACCTACTGGTAGAAATGAACATTAAACATATTGCAAAGAAGCGTCCTTTATTGTTTCTTTTAGGTATCCAAATAGATTAAAATGATGCAATTTGAGCTAGTTCAAGCAGTTATTTCTCAGGTTGGTTGGTCTTTTTTTGAATGAGACAACCTACTGACATTGGTGGGCATATGAGAAAGTGGTCCTCCTGCTTTGGGATGAACAATCTCCATGTATGACACTCCTAATGTCTCTTCATATCCTTAATAAATTCAATAAAAATCCAACAATATTCACCCACTTCAAGTACATGTAATTGCAAATGCAACTTTCTCCGTTTATACAAACTTTGAAACTAAGAAAGATGAATGAGTGGATCAAAGGAGCTCTTCATAAGTTTAGGTTACTCTATTTAAAAATTTTGCAAGGTTATGATTGAGTTCTGTATAGAGTCTAGTATGAATTATGTCTTTGCATAATCTTAAAGAGGTTTAAAGAGGAGGAGGGAAAGTGTGGAAGCAGCCCAGGCTTTTGACTTTCTCTCCTAGGGGGATGATTAGGACACTTGCAGGACCAAGTGCAGCCTAAGACAGAGAAAAACCCCACAACTTGTTTTTGGAAGGTCAAAATAACCCACTTGCTAGGTGCCAATCAGCAGTGAAAACGTGGGGTTTTTTAATTCATAGCCATCCTTCTGGTACCTTCCTTAAGAGGAGTGGCATGTTAGGTTGTATTTCCACTCAAACAGTACYGATGGATYCCTCTATGCTCTAGTTCTCCTTTCTGTAGTGACAAGGCACTTGCACACAGCCTCAAGGACAAGTAACAGGTTGCTATAACACTCTTTCACTCTTTCAGGTTGCTATAACACTCTGCTGACGTCCTGGCTATGTTCTTCTCTGCTTTTCATCTTACATCCTTAATGATTTTGTAGTCTGGGGGATCCCTTGGCCAGCTTCTTCCAATTTGGTAARAGCCCAGCAGAACTTCTGCTCTATCAAAAGCTTAATGGGAATCTCTGTGATCACATAGATCTGTACAAAAAATAGGGTCTGATGTGACCCTAAGGAAAAGTGGTGTAGCACAGCCTGCCACAGCTAAACTTCCTTCTCTCATCCAAACAGCCCAGATCTGTCCAGGCTGCATAATGGAAATAATCCCTGGCTCATTTGGTTCCTCAGATTTTCCTGGGCATTTTCTGATAATTGCTACAGCCTAAAAACTAGACTTGCCTTGCTTGAAGGACTTCTGGGAACAAATTGATATGGATGGTAGGAACAGTGCTGAGCTGCTGTCCCAGACACCTGTTATTTTTAGCAGTTTTCACATATCTTTGAGTCTCCTCAAGGTCCTTTTCTCTCTTTTGCCTCCAGGCTGGCCCAAACTATTAGGTGTTTCAATGCTTTTGTGAAAGGGAGATGTATCTGTGATTTTATTGTTTTAAAACTCTAATTTTCTYTTTTATTCTTCCTATTTATCTTGTAAGCAATTTAGTTTAGTCCTGTTGTTTCTCACAAACTAAGATTCATTAGTTGCCCCCAAGATATTGTGACAAATAGTGAGCTATCCATTCCTACACAGCTCCTCCAAATCTCTGCTGTTTGTGAATTTCTGGATCTTTATCACAATATTTTTGTTSCCTTCTGCCAATGAGTTTTTGTCTTTTTAGTAACCCTTCAAGGTCTCTCACATCTTCAGATATTATTTTTACTCTTTTGATTTATATTGTTAATATAGATGGTCAGAATTGTACTGATTCTTTGAAATGCGTGGGAACGTTCACAAACTGACAGAAAATAAAGCAATTCCTGTTTTGCTCTCAGTTCTTAATAGCTCTGAAAATCAGCTTAACTGTTTTTGTTATGTATTGAGGACTTGACCTTCCTCCACTTGACCTCTAGAGTACAATTACTTTCTAATTACTTTTGTTCTGTATTTTTTTTACATGGGAGACATGAAATTATGTTCAACCTAGATTTCTTTTATTTTTCTCTTTGTTTTTAGTTCTGTTGGTATCTTTAGTCATCTCTTGCTCAGATGCTTCTTGAAGCTGATAGTATTGGGTATTGCAAGAAAGGTTGTTTATTGTGGTAATTTAAGAGATAGTCACAGCATGTCCTGAAGGACTCTACTTAGTAAAGAACAGAATTCAGATTTCACTGCCTAGGTACCACAATTCTGGGAAATAACATTTGAGCATAATTTGAAATGGTTAAATTATTTGACTTTGCTATCTTTTTAAATCCTCAAGTGGATCAAAGAAATGATTTCCAAAGTAAACTGCATCTATTTTCTTCTAGCATCAGTCCACCACATATTAAAGACTGAAACCTAACATGCATTACTTTTCCTTTTTTTTAAGTAACTCTCATCTCTTCCTTTCATATTTTAATGYATTGAATTGTAACTTTTTTCTTTCCCTATGTATGCAAATGTTAGACTTCCTGCCAAGAGCTGAAAATATTTCACAGTGGACAAGTGAAGAAAGGAATGCCTGCAGCAAATCTTTTGGGTGGTTCATTTTGCCTCTCACATGTTCACAAAGAACTACACAATAGCCAATGGAGAGAAGCTACTCCTTGCATTATATTTATTAGATATATTTTRGTTAAAATTATCCTTAAATCTACCTGTGTATTTCCTTCATTTTTATAAACTCTGTATGTGTCACAATTGATAATTATGAATTTGTGATGAATTTTAATGGTTGTGGTTCAGTTCCTTAACTTTCAGCTTTTCTGCAAGAGTCCTTCAAGTTCTGCAGAATGTTGTATTCAAACCCTCCTACAGGTACAGCACACCAGGATAGCTTGATTTGCCACTGTCATGGTTCAGATGAGAGCAGGATTGAAGGAACTAAATTGTGAAGATAGATGTCGCAGGCAAACCCAAACACGTTGATGCTCAAACATGATCAGCCCATATTAAAACTTTGGGTTTAATTTCCAAGACTTACTTCCTGTAGGGTCAGAAGGATAAGGAGGTGGCYTGCTTTGGATATAGTCTAGGGGTTTGAAGTTGTAAGAAACAAAATTTGTGTGCATATCATAACAAAGATGAAGATTTACTTATTCAGAGGGTAAAGTTGTCAACTCMTGCCCTAAGCCAGGCAGGTGTGGAGGTTTTGAAGGGTCTACCTCTGATCTTCTCTGCTCACATAATTAAGGCTCACACAACAAAAGCTTACATAAATAAGGCTTTCCTAATGCCTGTCATTTAAAAACAGATCAAGTAGCCTCTTGTTTGAATCGTAAATTAATAGAGGTCACTTTACCTTTCCCAGTACAAGAAGATCCAGCTGCAATGAGGGATAATGAGTAAAGCACTCTTGTCCTGACCACTCTTTTAAAGAAAGAAGAGGAACACAGAGAAAATGAACCCTTTCTGCTAGACTACCTCTTCAAACCAAAGAGTGTCACCATTTACTGCTCCTAAGTATTCCTCAGCAATAGCTCTCTGCTGGGAATTGGCCCTAGCTTGCTTGGAAGCATTTGTGACTCTGAGATTGAGGTAACTTGGGAGTCATTCTGGGGTTTTTGCAAGACTGAGCCCATATCACTCTTTCTGGCTAAATGCTAGCTTCCCTGGTAACAGCTTCCACTGGTAAGAAGTTGTTTTCTCAATATCTAAGTGATGCTAAGATCAGCAGAGTATATCTCCTTTAATAAAATTTTATTTTCGTAGACAATGAAACTATGTAGATAAAATGATCTTGCTTGCTCCTGTTCAGAATCTTTGTACATAATAGCTGCAATTGATTGGAATTCCTAATTTTCAGGATTCACTTTTCTAAAAACTTTTAAAATAAGCCCCTAATAGATTCTACTTTTATGTATATGTGTGTATATATGTGTGCATATATATATATATGTGTATATATATATATATACACACACTATATTCATAAGTACTAATTTCCACTCTGCCTCATCCCAAGTTGCCCAAAGGGACCTATTTATATATCCTGCTATAGAAGGATCAAAAGACATCCATATGTGGTTCCAATCCAGAGCAGCAGCAGCATTCAGTAGCCAGTATATGGAGAAGGCTGGAATTAGTCAAYACAGGAAATTTCAAAGACAGTCTGTCTGCAACATTTATTGGCCAATCACCTGCTGATAGAAGGTACCTACTACACTTTGGATTTATAGTGCTATAAATATCTTCTCTTTCTTAAAAATCGAAAACATATTGTTGGTGGATTTTTTTCCAAGATGTGTATCAGGAAGACTTACTCTCTTCCCTAGTAAGAAATGCCATAAACGGCCTTAAAACTATCATCCAGAAGTGAGAATTCTCTCCTTGGTCCAAAACCATTCACATCCACATTTTCCGCTTCCGAGTTGGAGCTGTTGCTGTGGTGTGAGCTGTCGCTGTGGTGTGAGCTGTCAGTGGCACAGGACAAGGCTTCCTCCTGAACCCCTGCCACTTCTCCCTGTAAGGACCCAGGCTCKGAGGGGAAGTGCTATAAATGCTGAAAGAATTTGGGACACATGGGGAATCAGACTATGGGCTGATTATATATAGGGTATTTGCATTCCGGAATCTTTGCTGGAGCACAGGCTTGGTAGGCACCTGAGGAAAGATGAGCAGCAGTGTCTTTGGGATACAGGGAAGTGTGGCTCTGGTAACCCTGTTTCAAACATCCTCCTGTCTTCTCTAGTCCAAACAGCTCCTCTGGTGCCAGAGCTCCTCTGTGTAGAGAAATGGCTACATGACAGAAGTCAYGTAGRCTCGCTTGTTAGCYGAACAGAGCTAGAAAAGTACTGAAGATAGTTTAGCTGAAGTTTTGCACCTGCAGATAATGCGTCCTTGGGCCTAGCTGGGTATGATAACAAAGTAGACAGTGYGGCGTGGGAAAGGGGAGCGGTAAGCCCAAAGAGCATAAGAAGATTGATATTATAGCTTAACCAATGAGTTACTTAGCTTGCAGAATATTCATAAGCTTATTATTGTGTGTATAAAGTTTGATGCTCTACCAAAATAAACGGAGCTTGCTGAACTCATATTGAGTCTCGGAGCCGCCCTGCACCCGACACCTCTGGTGCCACTCATCCCAATGCACTCAAAGCAGCAGGATCCTGCTGCTGTTTTGGTCCCAAAGGAAACAGCCCTGACCTTGCCAAGAGGTCCCAGAGTCCAGGAAGATGGTTTGAGTTTSTTCCTAATGGGAACTGTGAGGAGAACAGGAAGGGAGAGTGTCGCAGACATCTTTTTATTAAAAATCCTTTCTTGGGATTTTTCCTTCTGAGAAGCTGAGAGGCTTCAGCAACAAAGTGTAAACAGTGGCTATCTGCTGCTGTGGAATGCAACAGGTGCATCTGTGATTGGCCCATCTTAGATGTTTACAATTAATGGCCAGCCACAGCCCAGTTAGCTTGGACTCTCTGTCCAAGACACAAACCTTTGTTATTCATTTCTTTCTATTCTTAGCTTAGCTAGCCTTCTGAGATGAAACTTTTCCTTCTATTCTTTTTAGTATAGTTTTAATGTAATATATATCATAAAATAATAAATCAAGTCTTCTGAACATAGAGTCAACATTCTCRTCTCTTCCCTCACCTGAAAACCCCTGTGAACACCGTCACAGGGGAGCACTGCTCTTATGCCCTAGAAGAGCACAAAAGGAGGAAGCTGTTGAGTAAAAGAGGGAYGAAAGCATTCCCTGCCTTTGCCTCTCCCCCAGACATAACCAGAGTCTTCCACAGAAGTCTCTCTGTAACTGTACAGACTCCTCTCTTCCACCCAGACATTGGGATGTGCCTGGACCTTTCTGACTCTGACTCTTGCTCAGTGTCCCAYGCAGGTCTCCTCTGCCGTCCTGCTTTTAAGAGATCCATCTGCCGCRTCAGTTCTCCCTCTCTTTACTCAAAACTGCTCAAACCATCTCTCCCCCAGCCCTCTCTTTGACCACCCACATACAAGCGTGGTCCTTTCAGTGCCCCTCCTTCTTCCAGTTCCGCTACCTTCTCTAAACCAACTGGTAACAAGTGAAGATTCAGCCATTTTTAAACTAGGAAGTGACTCTGTAGAACATATACACAACATTTAACTTTAACCATCCTTCATATGATTTAAAAACAATTTTTAAACAGTATTTAAGTTTTTGTTTTGTTTTTGTAAGTGCTGGCATAGACTTTTTTCTTACTCCATTCAGAAAAACCTCCCAAAATGTAAACTGACTAAAAAGAGGGAAAAAGTGTGATATAAATGGAGAGATACGTGCAAAGAAATTATCTTACAAATTAAAATTTTAGTGTTATATTATTTTTCTGTTGAACAAACAATGAAACTTAAAGTCAATTTAAACTAATTATAATTGAATTTCCTGTGTGATGTAGTTGTCAGTGAAACAATAGCATGCATCAGAGGGATGAAACTAATTTTTTTCTTTCATCTCTATTTCCATGTCTTTGGYATTTTAAAAAGCAGGCATATTTTTCCTACAAGACTCAGAACACTTTGATTTTTCGAGTTACCTAAGGAATTCTGCCTTGTGAGGTGCAAAATGAACTGGGGAAATCGCAAGATGTGATAGAAGTCCCCATGGAGTCCACTCTAATTAACTGTGTCTCCCTGAAGGATCCCCAGGAGAGGAGAAAGGCACTTGTTAAAATGAGGCAACAGTTTCTATGGAAGTGAAAAATAACCATTCTCTGAAACTTCCTTTAAAAAAAAAACCCAAAAAGCATTTAGGCTGATTTTATGAGTTATGTTACATTTGGTACATCTTTCCAGACTGAAAACTTGGTGACTTTCTCCACTGCTGGTAATGACTAGCAGMGCTGTTAGTCCAATTCTTTTAATGGGTTTGGGCAGATTTATTAGCTTAGCTTGTGAAAACTGACCACACTTAGCTAATCACATTTAGACATCAATCACATTTAGACATCGTGCTGTCTCTTTGCATATAGTGCTGTTTAGTTATAATTTGAGTTATTTTTCATTTTGAATGTCTATTGATGGATAAAAATATGACTTTTTGACAGCAGACTTCTCTGCAAACTGCAGTTACACAACATATTCTGTAACACAGCAGAGAAAACATTCAGGAGTCAACTGGCCAAAAAATCTCCTTTCAAATGTCATTGTCCTGCCTGGCAGTTGTGAGTCCTTTGCAAAATTCAGGTCACTGAGCACTCAAAGTCAAGCTCCAAATACAAAACAATCTGAAATCATGGATGGATTTTACATCTGACTTTTTGCAATAGTAGCAGAAAAGCATGTTTGAAGTTCTGCAAGATATATGCTAGGATGAATGGACACCAAGGAGTTCTTAAGCAAAAAACCCAGGGTATGTATAAATATTAAATATTTTATGTTCAATTTAAACCATATATTTTCTATTTAAATAATTCAATAAAAARTACTTCTTAAAAATTTAATTATTTTGGCTTTTGGAAAAAAGTAGCTAAGCATGAAGGCTTGAACTTTGGTCTCATTTTTATGTGTTCTTTCAGCTTAGAATAAATTTTTAGCTTCAATGAAATAGGACATAATTCCTGTTCCCTTCAAYGGGCTGGGACATTGTCTGTGAGAGGGAAGAACTAAATCCTCTAGTTCTGCCAGACAAGTAAAGTACTATGTTTTTTTCTATTATGAAAGAAGATATTCTCAGRAATACCTTACTCTCTTCTTCAGAAACAGATTAATCTAGCATCTAGCACCCTTGAGAGCAGCAGCCTGGTTGCAGAAATGACACAAAAATAGTGGRCAGCTTGGATTCACCATAACTTTCAGAGCATGGATCCCTGGAATGGCCTCATATAGTTCTGGCCACATGGAAATATTGGAAACAGTGTATATAAATGAAAAGATAAAAACCAAACCAACCAAACAAACAAAAAAAACCCTATTCAAATTTAATTTGTCACTGCAGCCTTACTAGACGATCTCCTGATTTTGGAGCAGTTCATGTTCAAACTCCTTCTGTGCAACACACAGCAAAGTTCATATTTCTGCAGCATTTATTTTAATAAGAACTTGTGGAATGAAGCCCCACCTAAACAAGAAAACTGCATGAATATTCAGCTCTTGTTCACATATATTTTGCTGAAAAAAATTAACTCTGAACAAATGAACTCTGATTTGCAACTCACCTCTTAAATACTGTGAAGAAGAGAAAGAAAAATCAAGGAGCTGTCATTAGCAAATCTCCACTGAAATTGATCACTACAGGTTTGATAATGAAAGCAGTATATTTTATCACAATTACTGTGTTTAGTTTCTGTGGCAAGGTTTTGGTAGTCATACAAGTGAAAATAAATGTTTATTGAGTACTTATTGAGATGATGAGTCTTTTTATTTTGAGCCACAACCTTCAATTGGAGAGGATCGGGCATAGGAACAAGCTCTTTTATTTCAATATAAATATTCAGACATTGATCAAGGGACTGTGGTAATAAAATAAAAATAATGCTCTATAGTATTTGAAAGACTGAATTATGTCACCAGAGAATGTCATGCCTGAAAATTAGTTATTAACTGTGAGTAAAATGACAAAGTAAGTGGATCTGAATCCATATTAATAGAAGGCTAGAGGATGACAATATGCTTAATACAAATCACCTAATACTAAGCATCTCTGTATTGAAAGCTTGTTCTCTYAAAGAACTAAATGCTAGTGCAACAGTGCTGGTTTATTTCACTTGGGCTTATGTAAAAACACCTGAATTTCATTGGCTTGGCTTTTTAATGAATGGGCTAAAACAGTTTGAAGCTGGCAGGATATATGTTGATTAGATACTTTGCTTGTTTACATTGTAGTTTTAAGGGAATACTTMATTATGCTTTGGCAGGTTATTCCAAAAAAAACATTTCTTGGCTAAAGATTAGTGAATATTTTTACCAGCATCCTCAGTGTGAACTTGTGAGCTCACTGTCTTTGTATAACCAGACTGATAACCAGGAAGTGTTATTTGGTATAGCATTATCAGATGCAGTCTCTTGGCATTTTTTGACTATTAAGCTGTGACCTAATTATATTTAATGTGACCTAATTTTATTAAGTAATAATGAGAACATGTAACTTAGGAGCCAGGGTGAGCATGTGTGTAGGGGGAAAATGAGCCTGAATTCCTCCACATGCAAGAGCAAACTGCAAGAAGATCAAAGACAGGGCTTTGACCTGGCCACATGGGCTTCCYTGGAAGCCCCTGTGTTGGTCCCAAACCTCCCTATAAGCTTCTCTCTCCCTCTCTGCCACCAGTGCTGAGAGCATTTTGTGGACAAAAAAATAAAATAGACATTTTTAATTTTACAAGAGTAGGCTGTGGATGTGGGGAACTGAACTGCTACAGACCACACTGTTTGGAACCAGCTATTTTCTTCATTTCCTTGTAATAGTGATCAGTTAAACTTAGTGGCTGAAGGAAGCAGRTCTCTGTCAGACTCTTTGGCTACATATTTGCTGCTGAATATAATGTGCAAGAAGGTGTCCTTTGGTCCTGCATGCAAATAGCACATAATTCATGGTTGTATCCCTAGAGCTAAACATTACCCACCATTGTGCATGCAGCATGGAGTACAGCAGCCATTGTGTATGTGGGCAATCACACACTAGTGCTTGGTATTGTGTTCAGATCTATCTAATATTCTTGGTTATGAATGTTGACTGAGCAAAGCACATTAAGGTGATTGAAAATAGCTCAGATCTCATTTAGTGGATCAGTTAAAAGCATCATCAACACTCTTTGGAAACACATAGCCTGATGGATGCATAAAGAACAATCCATGATATAACTGTAAATGATGAATACTGGCTAGTCAGAAAATGGTCTTATTTCTGTCAACAGATGGCCGTACTCTAAACAAAGCACAGTCAGTCACCTATACCTGTGCTAACGTGAAATGAGAAATCAGGAATGCTCAGGGAGACAGCATCTGTGTAAAATACTGACATTTCTCTGAAAAAGATGAGACCCAAAAACCCAAACCCATAAAGATGTTAATCTCTGCCTTAAGGCAGCAGATCCAGTCTTACAAGTTTTTGAGGCTAATGGAATCCATGATGACAGGCTAAATCATTAATAGAATACAGGTCAAAGCTCACGATTTGCTGAGGAAACCCAGAGTTTACAGTTAGRGAAGTTATATTGTTCAGAGAAATAAAATCCCTCAGTCTTGACAGAGTCTTGATCTTTGACACGGGACCAACACTGACAGACAAGGATACTGCAGTCAGAAGCAGGTTGAGAGTGATAAGTAATTCAAAATCTGAGCTATGAGGAGCCAGAGCATCATGTCCTGACCAAAACCATCCAATCATGACCACTGCAACCCTGTGAGTCAGGGGGAAAGATACCAGGAGCAAAGAGGTCAAAGAGCAGGTGCCTGGTGACAGCAGGGTTGCCTCCCAGGAATTCCTCATGGGACACATGGTAGCAAACAGCTAACAGAATAGTTCCCGTGAAATCAAAAGGTGTATATCAATTTTACAATGAGCATATGTACATGAATTTTATATTAGAAATAGAAGAACCAGTACTAAAGGAAGAGATACACTGACCAGAGGTTTCAAAACTTAATCCTTCTGAGTGTGTTAACGAAACTTTAGATATTAACCACACCTTCCCCRCTCCTTCCTCTCCCATGCATTATGACATATGACATAATAGATAAAAAAATGTATAATGCATAATAAAAAGGACTTGATACTAAAAGATTGAACTCTGCCTGTTGTTGTGTAAAAGTRCCCCTCTCTTGAGCAAAAACTGGATAAACAGGACTTTTGAAGCTATGAGGAGAGAATGTACTAAACATACTCACAGGATAATGAACGTCCTTGCTATTATCTGTAGTTTTGTTTTATCTAGTTTTTTAAAATCCTCTGTTACCCTGACAACTGAGTGGTGGCTATATATACTTAAAATTCATTGCTTAATGAGAAAAGTTCATTTCATAAAAGGTCTAAAGACCTAAACACATCATACCTTTGTGTAAATGGGAAAGCTGTAATTATTGTACCATTGAAAAAAAGGAGAGACCAATACTGGATTAAATTGATGTGAAGGTTTTGCTAAATCATAACTCTCATGAAAAGGTAATGAATAAAAATAAGAAGAATTTGAGGAGCCTTCAAGGTAATAGAAAATCTCTCAATGGAGAGTTGATGGGAATGGAAGGAGTTTTATGTAAGGGAATTATGTACATAATTCTGTATATTGATTCTGAACTCTATTAGACCTTGAGCAGAAGAGGATCTGTGGAGGATCAATAACTTGTGTTACAGTGACAAACTTGTTCCATGTCAGTGATCCCCTCCAGTCTGCAACTCTGTGTCACAGTGGAGATATGGAGTCCACAGCATAAATTTTTCCTGTCAGCGTTCCTAGAGAGCRCAAGCATTGTGAACCCCTTTGGAAGTTACCACAACTCTGTTGACTGACATAGAAAGAGAATTTAGGACCATGGTTCACCTCAGATTTGGGCTCATTTCGTCCCTTCTGTACTTCTCTACAGTGCTACTGTGTTGACCAGAGTATGAAAGAGAGTAGTTAATCACAATTTTCCTGAGGCGTTAATAAATTGGAGTCTTCACTGAGCASTTACTAATCCCCAGTGTCCAGGTTTCACATTCCAGTAAAGGTTTGGAAGGCTTCTGTGCCGCATCTTGATTGTGAAATGAAATCTGTGTTCCTATACTGCGCACAATGGTATAGGAGGTACATGGAWCTTCTTCTAAAAGCRCAGCGCACAGAGAAGGTGAGACTGTCACTTCTGAGGATTAGCATTCCATGATGGCTTTCACTTGGGTAAAATATRTATCTATATCTGTACCTGTGCTTGTTTATTTGCAGATATAGTGAGAACTGGTTTAGCACCCTGTAGCATATCAATGAAAACKCTTTGCTCCTGCAAGCTGGAACTAGTAAGACACACCTTGAGTGGCATGAGAGACTAGTAGGCGAGCAGCATGCCTTTCACACATTAATATTCATGGCATATGTTTGCATTATGTTGAGCAGAGGGTACATATGTCCTGAAGGTCAAGGTCCTGCTCCGGAAGCAAGTCTTATAATTTGGAAATACAGTTTTGGGTAGGGGACAATTCTTCATCTAATTGTCCTGAACATGCTGGTTAATTATGTGTGGGAAGAGCTTCCAAGTAATTTGAAGAGTATCATTAAGGAAAAACAGACAAAGTGAGGCACCCTGTGCCAGCACTGCTAGAGCTGGCTCTTTCTTAAACACCTCCTACACACTTGATGCTGGCAGAACCATTACAGCTTGCACATTCCACTCCTACTGTGAGCTTCTTCTCAGATGAACAGCTGTTGACAACAAGGCATAGAATCTATAAAGGGTGTGAATTATCTCTCACTTAGCGTTTCTGCACAGACATTTAGCAAATACAACTTAATCCAGATTTTCAAAAAAAAGTTGTACTTGAACTTCAGCTCTTCCTGGGGTCTACCATAATGCTATTTTCAGATTCATAAAAATGGAATGGAGGGCTAATGCAAGGAWAAGAGAGCATTCTTTCTTTAAATCTCATCCTCACCCTAGTCCAACCTCAAATTTTTCTTTCTAAAATAAAGACTAAATATAAAATGACARCTATTTTATAGATCCTCATACCTAACAGTTATTTCACTGTTTAAGATATGATCTAAACTCAAATTAATATTCCAATTTTTTTTAATTCYATGATATTTTCAGAATAATGTGCATGATAGTTCTTTTTTGTCTTTGTCAAAGGTTTATGTAACAGGATTTTTTATTACATGCTSCAGTTTCTAAAATTTCTGATAAGCCAGTTTTTAAATGGGTTGACATGGAGATCTAGAATATTATCTACTTTCTTATCAAATTTTAATATATTTTATTTGCTTCTGTTTTCTCCATGCATACATCCAAACCCTTAGGGCATTCTTTTAAATTATCAAATTTAATTATTTSAATAAGTTTTCCAAATGTAAGATGACGATTTCTGACAGTTTTGAAAAGGAATTGAATCAAAATGGAAAGTTTTAAGGAAAGACTAGGCAAGAACTTGTMAGGAGAAGTCTAGGCAGCTATAGTGTTAGTCTCAGAAAAAAGGTGTGTTACATAAAACATTGAGGTTGAAGGCCCATGCAATAGTGTCTTTTCATGATTCTTATTTTATAATAAGCATAATCAACCTTAGGCTAATGGTATCATAAACTTACCTTGAGCTACAAACTCAAGTATAATATGTGAGGCTGTTCCTTCTCAAAAGATCAAAGAAAATATTTTAAATGTTTGCTGAAATTGTTCTGTTTGTTTGTCTGTTTTGGTTTGGTTTTTTGTCGGTTGGTTGTTGGTTTTTTTTTTTTAAGGGAACATTTAAAACCTGGAAAAGAAACAGTTTTGTCATAGCAATCTTTATCTTAAAATTCAATATTTCTTTGCCAGAAAAAACTAATTCATTCTAAAATACATTTTACAACTAAATAMACTGTCATGAGAAACCTGACATATTTCAAGTACTTGTCACATGTAAACCTTCTGAAAAATCTGGATTCTTTATAAGCATTAATTCATTATCTTTAGAACACTGTCTTTTAGCAAATATTGTCTCACCTGTAAACATGGGAAAATTGGTGTACAGCACAACTAGAACATCAAAATTATGCAAAAATTGTGGTTTAGCWGTTAACAGCACCCTTGAATGCCCAAAGCAGAAGAAATTTTCCCCATCCTACTAAAAGGGATTACAGTTATCYTCTCTTTCTCCAGATGGCTCTTGGATACTAAGACTTTCCAGACCCCTTTCCAGACTACCATTAATGACTGGGCAAAGTAAAACCACCAGGGATCCACGCCTGCAGCAGGGATTGTCTTTCATGGTACTGTAAAAACATTGTAATCAACAAATTTTGCCCAATGCACCTTCTTATGAATAGATGCCTAGTAAAATGGTATAAACAACTAATTTTAAACAGGAAAGCTGTAGGCAAATTACAGGACATGGAAACTAATTAGAACTTATGTATTTTGTTTTCATTTTAGCCCATTGCATATTTTGCCCATTTTTCTTATTTAGCTTTTGCAGGTCTGGCTATGGGAAGTAAATGTAAAGTAACTCTCTAATTTATATGAATCAAACACTGAATGAGACCCAGAACAGAAAAGATTTAAAATTATTAGGAATATATTGATTGGGAAAGGAACAGAAGATCCTATGAAAACATTAGGTGCTTTATCCTACATTGGACTCCAGTCTGGAAGGGTTTATAAACATAAAATGAATTAGTAAACTGCTTTCTCATAATGAGGAATGGAGGTGGGTGCTTAGACAATCTAATATTTGTAGAGATAATCAGAAGGAATTATTTTCCCCGACACACAGTCAATATTTTTCATATTCAGTATGCAAATGCTATTTTAAAACTATTCTTTCTTTTATTCTCCTTATTAGATATCTATCTATATTTATTTAAAACATCTTGTTTGGCCTTTTTTTAAAATGAGCATGAGAACTGCTGCTTTTGTTTCACAAATGCATACATATTAAATTTAGTTAGATAATCCAAATTACACTCTGKTGGAATAATTTTGACCTATGTATGGTCACCTTGCCTTCTGAAACACAGGAAGCGGCAATCATTGTATTAATAATGAAAATCTTGAACCAAATGTGTGAGTAGACACAAGCTAGTTGTAAAGATTCCCTCCCAAATGCAGGAGGGGAACCTCAGATCAGTCTTTCCACTGAATTCTCCTTGGGCATTGCTCATACATGTCATCTGACCAAGAAAAAAATTATTAAAGACTTCCCTGTCTTCACAATCATCACTAACAGGAGTCTGGGGAGGGAGGGAGGNTGTTCCGTTAAGTACAACACCAGTTTTTGGCATCTCTGATGTAACTCAAGTGAAACTTGTGCAAGGCAAGCCTGGTATTATCCATAGGTACCTTAGGGGTGTTGAGACAGCAGCAAAACCTGCTTAACCTGCTTGCTTTCCCATACTCCTAGGCTTTACCTAGCTGCCTTATGCCAACCTCCTGCTTAATTGTTTTATTTAATTGTTTCTCATAGAATAATTGGCTTTATTCTAACCACATCAACAGCTGTTATACTGTTCTGGGCTTTTTCTTGCTTTCATTTAYAGTCACCTCATTTTGTTTGTTTGCTTTTGACATTGAGGGGGTTTAAACTTACCCTGTCCATAATTTAAGGCCCTAATGTTTCTCCATTCTCTGTGTCATAGAAAGAGATCAGGAAAGSYAGAAGGTTTAATGAGGTGAAATTAGTTGAGATTCTTTAAATTCTATCTTTCCATTTTGTTGAAAGAAGATGGGATCAACAACCTACAAGTATTGTTTGTCTTTCAGATCCTAAACCAAGAAAAGTGACAGAAATAATGGGACAGGTCAAATTGCTCCTTTTAAAGGATGGGCACTGCMACAGCAATAAAGCTGCTGGGAAGCATTGCAGGCAAATGCTCAGCCCTCCTTTTGTTCTGACAAGTATGGCGTGAATAAGCATGAAAACCTAAACATTTGTGTAATTTCTGTGATTCACTCTTTCATGAACATCTGCAGCCATAGCAGTGATTAAATTTAAAAACCCAAACAATGAAAAACAATGCTATGCTGACAAAAGACCGTTTTTAGGGTGTCACTCTAAAAAAGCCCTTCATGCAAGTCATGGTTCCTCTCATGTCATATCCCATTTCACAATGCAATGCCATGGATCTTTTTTTGAAAACAGGAACAACAAACACTTTCCTTTCATGCATCCCGGTGAGTACAGTGCAGCAGTGCTTTTTTTGAAGGATATCTCTTAACTTGTTAGAACTTGATTGTGCAAAGGCACACAGTGTTGCATGTACTTGCCTGGTAACTGCTAAATAAAGGCGTTAATTGTTGTATTTCCAGCTTTTCTTTCACTTCCCAGGAGTCATAGCCTGTGTTTTTAGCTGCTTAGCAGCAAGTTGTTATTCTGATCACATTTTATCCTATCTGGACTTTCTCCCTTTCCTCCTCAGTTTACAAACAATTCAATTACTGGCATGATCATTTGCCAGCTTTTCCTGATTCTCAGTGGAAATCCCGTTATTGTTGCTCTGCCTGGCTCCTGCATCCCAAATTCTTGGTGCACAGGGAGGTGCTTGAAGAGGAGCTGGGCAGTGTCCAAGCCTGTGGTACATTCGTGTATGCTGGAATCCACAGCTCAGTGTTTGACGTTCCATGCAAAGGTTCTGCCCACGTCAGCACAAAAAATCTTTGACTCTTTAGCTCATATCTGTCTCTGCCAGCAGCTTAAGCCAGAAAGCTGAGCTGCAAATTTTTCAGTGAGGTAGGCGTACGTGCTTCCCACCACTCCAGTGCTAACCTTACTAGATCAGTGGCTCTGGCCTGGATAGTCTTGATTTCTGGGCATTTGCCAGGCATCGTGATTGCAGTTTGAACAAACTCATTGAAAGCCTGCATGTGCTCAGTTTTGAGTGGTTTCAGTGTTGCTCGTGTGGTGCTGACACCAATTTGCCACTGGTCTGGCTACCTCCAGCCCACAGCCAGGGGACAGCACTCACATCCCAGCCACAACTCAGACAATGCCAGACTTTACAAACCAACACGGGGAAAACAAGTCTGGGACAGAGTACGATGTTTAACTGCAAATGGGGGAATGATCCCAAAAAATGGAGAGAGAGAGAGAGAGGATGCCTCTGAGACAGAAGAATCAAGGCTCAAAACCAGAGAAAAAGTCTGTAGTTCAGAGTTCCATAAACTTCCCTTTAGCAAAGTTACACAGACACCCAGGTGACTCTCACCTTCCACAAGGACCTGGAGGAGCAATGATTCTTGGTTGCAGAAAGGCACTTTGCTACACTCAGGACACAGCACCCTTCCCACTCACGTGCTGGTACTTCCTCACAGAGTTGCCCCTTGGTGGGTGCTGGGCAATTGAACTGCTAATCCAGTTCGTCCAGACCCAGCTGCATCCCCTGGGCTACAWCAAAAGCAGCAGTAGCCATCAGTTTGAGGGAAGTGCTTCTCTCCCTCTGCTCTGGGGAGACCCCACCTGGAGTGTTCAGCTCTGGAGTCCCCAGCAGAGGAAAGACATGGACCATTTGGAGCATGTACAGAACAGAGCCAGAAAGAAAATTGGAGTCCTTCCTCCTGGGAAGACAAGCTGAGAGACTTGTGGGTGTTCAGCATGGAGAGCAGAAGAATCCTGGGAAACCTTAGAGCATCCTTTGCTTCTGAAAGGGGCTTGAAACAAAGATGGGCCCAAACATTTTAGCAGGGCCTGTTGCAATAGGACAAGGGGTAATGATCTTAAACTAAAAAAGAGTAGCTTCCAACTACATATAAGGAAGAAGTCTTTTTACACTGTGAGTGATGAGGCACTGGAATCGGTTTCCCAGAAAGGTGGYAGATGCCCGTRCCTGGAAACATTCAAGGCCAGGTTTGATSGGTCTCTGAGCAAACTGTGTTAGTTGAAGATGTCCCTGCTCATGGYAGGAGGGTTGGACCAGATGACTGTCGCTCTTGTGCCAAGAATGACACAGGAACAGGCGGGAGACAGTATTGTAGAAAGAGCAAAGAAGGCTTTATTCAAGAGAACTGCRCAGTTTATGTAGAGCGATACAATAGATTCTATTTGATTGGCTAGCTAACAAAAACACCTTCCTCATACACTGTCCTTGAGAAAAACAGAAAGACGAAGTAGAAAAACACCACCTGCAGACTGTTTATACTTAACAAGTTATCACATCCTTACAATTCCCTAAGAATTCTCACAAGCTGCTGTGAGAAACAYTTGCYGTTTCTCTCTCGCTGTCCCATGGCATCCACAGATGATCTTTAAGGATCCCTKCCAACCCAAACGATTCTATGACCTTGATTCCAAGTYTGGCCTCAGGTCTCTTCTCTGCATGAAGGAATATGAAAGCACAGCCCATCTCCTGGTTCCATCCAGTGGGCCCTGAGGAGAGCTTGCACTAGAAGGAACTGGGTACAGGGTATGTTTAAAAACTTATTATTTTCTGTTAAGAAGARACCAAGAAAGGTGTCTAAGTAAAATGGTATTTTCTCACTCTTATTTYCTGTTTTGAATCAATATGATTCTACCACCATGATGTATGCTCACACTAGGTTTTGTGCACAGATGGGAAGGAAGTGGCAAGCCTGGTTTGAACCAGGACTGTTTATCATTTTGGAGACATAAAAAAGCCCCCACAAACCCCTCAGAAAACAAAATAACTAAATATAAATTGCCATTTTGCTGCTATGGCCTCAACAACTGATATGTAGCATGTGATTCACTTGCAAACATAATTTCTCTTTTAAAGGCCTACTCCTCTATTTTCCAGTATCTATGGCCTTGCACTTCAAATTAATTTTCTTTATGSAAATATTCCTTTTAATTTTTTTGTATTTGTTAAATATCCTACTCACTATGAGTTCACAAAAATATTTTTCTGGAGTTCTGCAATATGACAGTAATGGGGCCAATTTATGAAATGTTGATGTTTCCTCCTGCCAAACTGCCTAGCTCAGTACTTTTGCTATACTTGTCAGCCATTCCAAATACAGGTAATTAGGGTCTATGGACATAATTTTAATTGACTGTTGTGTTCTATGTTATTGTGTTTTCCTCTACAGTTGTGATGAGTTGCTGTGCTCTTAAAGGAAGCAAGGAAGAAGAAATGCACTTTATTAAACCAAATAAGACACTTGTGAGTTATGGTAAAGGTATCCACAAATTAATGTGTTGTGTAGTCCTTCCTTAATAGATCTCACCTACCTGAACAATGCATTGTGCATTGTGAAATTTCCTATTTCGTGCTATTTAGAGTTTTCAGTTCTAAGGTGGGGGTGGGGGGAGGATTGCCATGATAATAGTGATTACAGCTTTTACTGCAAATATTTGGTGACTATGCTGGTTGTAACCCTTATGGAGCAATCCAGTCCAGGACTGTGTCACCAGGTCTGGACATGCATTTTAGGAAGGATGTTGCTCATACTCTGAGAAAACTCAGTTTGGTTTATTACAGTCATCTGAGTAAKTGCTTGAGAATTCAGGATCCAGAGATGGATTCTCATKAAAGATTCTTTGATTTTTGTGCCASTGGTTCAGATTTAGGCTTTACTAAGGGGTCAACTATCAAGTTTAAATTAAAATCATTGGAGCTGGAATTGTTCTGTCCTTCAGCAAAACGTATGCTTTACTTCACTTACCATATTAGGACTCTTCCCTGCTCCTAACTCAGTGCTTCACATATTTTGATCAGTTTTGATCTGCTTTTCTGTAAACAGTGACAAACTGCACATTGTATCACCAGACCTCAACCTTTGCTCGTACATTTTTGCAATGTACCCAAAGAAAAATAGAGGACATTAACTCCTACCTTCAGGTTCTTGCTTGGAATCATAGAATGGCTTGGGTTGGAAGAGATCTCAAGGATCATCTTGTTCCAACCCCCCTGCCGTGGGCAGGGACACCTCCCACTAGAGCAGGTTGCTCAGAGCACCATCCAAGCTGGCCTTGAACACTGCCAGGGATGGGGCATCCACAACTTTGCAGGGCAATTGTGAGTAACTGTCCTTCTCTTCGGATGTGCTCCTCTGTGCAACTGGGTGTATCAGGAGAGGAAAAGACAGAGCCATCTGGATTTGCGTACCCATAAACCTACAGTTATAAAAAGAAACATAAAATGTACATGTTTATTGGAAAGAGCATTGCAAATTCTTGGGCTACAAATTCAACAAATTAGAARAGTGCTGACAAATATATTTTGTTCAAATTCTGTTTGTAATAAATTTAATCAAAGATTGAAAGTAATTTTTTAAGCACATACAATGGCATAGCCAAAAACTTCAAACTATCTATTTTCCTCTCTCTACGTGATGATACACCAGTGAAAACTAGAAAGATTTTCAGCAAAAAATGGTGCTGCATATCAGAGAAGGGTACTTTTTACAGCRTATATTCAATAAATAGAAATATTTAGTAATAGTAATATTTAGTARTAATAAGTCATCTGTTGATGCAAATATTTGTTTTAAATAAATGTGAGTGACCTTTTGAAAAYAGCTTTATTCTTGAAAACAACTTTGTTGCCAAGGTGGTTTGATTTGTTTGCTCTGGGGCTGATTCAAATGATCATTTTGCATAGCATGCACATTAATCCACTCCCAGGTCCACCTTATAACAATCCAATTATTTCCCTTGATGAAGAAACCTTTGATTAAAATAGAGAAAAGTTTGCTAACAGCTGAGTCAGGTCTTTTATTCTTATATGTCACATCCCAATTTACCTATGACATACCTTTTATGTACAAAAAATAGCTAGTTGTGGCAGGTTGTGAAGCAACCATTCCATTATTCACCTGTTTGTCTCTTTGTGCAATATCTTCTATGAAGGACAGAGCATGCTGCCCTTCACAACCTCTTTTCCCAGACCACTGCAGGGAATTTCCTAGGTTATATGTGAGAAAATCAGCAAGCTTGCTGTGCATACTCATGTATCCTGGAATTCCACTATTTGGAGCTGAAAAGTGCAAAAGCTGTCAATCAGTGAGTATTTACCCATTTCTCTTTGTCTAAGACTGATGCTGTTGGAAAAGACAAAAGACTTTGTGATGAAACAAAACCCAGCATGCCRAATGAAAAATTTAATCAAGATGTCTTATTTTTCCAATTTTTTTTGTCAAATCCTATATTCTTTCTGAGTTGCTGTAATATCTGATATGCAATATAAAATAAATTTATACATAGTTCACAACATAAAGGGCACATACAATCTTTGCATTTTCAGAACAGTTCTCACCCAATTTCCCCTCCTTTACCTAAAATTTTCAATACATATTTGTGATTATATATGTTTAAATATGATATCCACCTGCCTAATAGAAATTCCCATTTAAAAATCCTTCYACTTCAGCCTATTCTTACAGTCCTTATTGAGACAATTGACATATCTCTTCAAGTCTGAACATTAGGTCTTCTTGACAGAGATATTAAGTCTTTCACTCRATTATGCAGTTGTTCTTATTCCAATTCTTGTTCCAGTCATTTATTTCACTCTTCTTACTCTGCCCTATTGCTTTCTGCCCATTTATTATCCCACCTCCCTTGCTGAACTGTGAGGGTTGACATTGTAATGATGAAAAGCATGTCTTTTTTTTTCCAGCCATGACACAAAATGATTGCTTGTCCTGACATTTCTGTCCTTCCATTTTTTTCAGCTGCACTTACTAGAAATAAATCCCAGCTCCCATCTCTTGGAAAAAAATTAAAATATTCAGGAAGGACAGCAGTGTATGCACCTGCTGACAGTAGGTCTTGTGAGAATGGATAATACTGTTTTTTTCCTGCAACCTTAGAMAGAATAAAATAATTTTAACCATCAATTTCTACCTTTTGCATTTATTTCTCACATTTTTCACAGGTTAGGGTAAGTTTCCGGCTTTAGAATTTCTTCCACAAACAGAGACTTTCATCACATGTCAAGTGTTCTTGACTTTTAAAAATTTTGCATTTGATCAGCTTTCAGCTTTGAAGAGATAAGTTGCGCTGCACAAGACACTGTCTTACTTTACCTAAAACACAAAAATCTGAGGTTTCTACCTCTCAAGTGTGAAATGATTTTGAAAGGTAGCTTAGTCACAGACGCCACTTTTCAGTTATGGCCGCATACCTTTTCACGTAGAAAATGCACTCACAATTATCTTTATCAGGCCAAAACACCTTTCCCACTTCGTCTAATTCCCTGGGAATATTTCTGTTGAAACAGAAGGAAAAAATAGGAAGCTGGTGCACAGTAGCACCGTAACCTATAGTAGTATGGTGTCTCCTATGGACTGTTGATATAATATGATAGAATTTTACTCAGTGAAAAAGGGCCCATAGGGCAGGAATTAATAAAACAAACAAAGGATTAAAGACATTGGAGTTTTTGCTTCATGACTTTTCTGATCCTCTTAACTCAGGAATTTTTTGTCTGTGTGGATTTTAACAGGACCAAACTGGATATCTTTTCCCATAACTTCTATAAAATATTAATTTGGAAATTACTTCTACAACTGTTGCATTAAAGAGACAGACTGAAAAAATGTTTCATAAGGAATTTCTATACYTTGACTTTTCATAGTGCTAAAAGCAACAAGTGTCTGATGCTAATAGAAACTTTTAGACACTACAGTATTGGTTATAATAATTTTATTTTCTTTTTAGATTACTGTATATTTATAGWAATTAAATCAATGGTTTTCTCACACATATCCAGCTCAGTTCTTCATCAGCTACTGCATGTGGTTTAAATGGAACAGTCTCTTTCCACAGTCTTGGTTGTTGTACAAACCCTTGCCTAACAGAAAAGCTGAGGCAGCTGAGCTTGTTTGGCACAGCAGAGCGAAGGTGAGGGAAGTTCTTACACTAGTGGCAATAAGTATGACAAGAAGGTCAAAGCAGACCCCTTTGAACTTTACTAGCTAAGGACTTAACTGAAACTTCATTTAATTTMTTTTGTTTTATACAGTAAAAGGACACTTAAATACTTTTACCGGAAATATATTTCACAGAGCCCTGGAGAATACCACAGTAGTTTTGCAGACTGCAATATTTTGCTCTGAGGCYGAAGGGTGAAAATATTTATCCTGTAATCACCTTTTTTTCAGTGAATATCTTCTCTCTTTCTACCTCCTCTGTCTCTCCTTCCTCACACATCCMCATCACCCAAGTGGTATTGAATGTGTAGCTACATCAAGAGAATAGAGAACAAGTGTCTTTAAGTGTCAGAGAACATTAAGTGATATTCACAATTTTCTGATTCCAAGTGAATCCAAGGGCTGGTGATGCTGTGGAAGTAATTCACACCTCTTAGTTTGGCTAAATCACCTCTTAGTCGACTCTAGCAAAATCTCTGCATAGTTGAGAAAGATACAAGCTCAGTCTTAGATGCAGATTTAAATCATCAGATGTGTAGAATAGATGAATGCTTGTCTTTAGCAGATGCTCTGCTAGGATCATCTTACACTGATCTAGGTGTCTTACCTGATGAAAAAAATAATGTAAAATGTGAAGAGGATGCCATTTAAATATCATCAGGACAATAAAGAGTTTGGGTCATGCCCTTGCATCTCAGCACAGGAGTAAAATTCCAGACACAAAGACTTCACAGCAAATAAATATTATTTAATGGCCTGCTCATGAGTTTAATACTCCAGCAGTTACATCAGCACAGAAGTGACTAGGTGGGTCCTCCTAGTGGAAATGAAAGCCAGATGCTTTCATGGTATGTACTACTTGTTGGCCACTGCTATGCAGCTTCTAAGTAAGCAGAATCTCTTCTGAGTGCACAACATTTGCCTTTGACTTGGATTCACAGTTCCATAATTTCCCAATTCCAGCATAGAGCTCAGTTGTAGAAGTTAAGAACAGATATTCTATTTTAAAAACTGTCTTTTGAAGGAGMATAAATCACAAAGGATGTCACAGAATCACAGACCAGCTTGGAAGGGACCGGAGTGGGTCATCTAGAGAACAGTGCACAGGATTGCATCCAGATAGTTCTTGGATATGACCATGGAGGGAGACTCCACAAGTTCTCTGGGCAACTTGTGCATTGCTCAATACCTGCACAGTAAAGACATGCTTCATCATATTCAGCTGGAGCTTCCTGTGCATCAGTTTTTGCCCAWTGCCCCTTGTTCTATTGCTTGGCACCACCAAGACCCTGGCTCCATTGTCTTATCTTCATATTCAGATACTGATAGAAATTTATGAGGTCCTCTCTCAGTCATCKCTTCTTGAGACTGAACAARYCCARCTCCCTYRGCCTTAACTCRTAAGARAAAWGCTCCAATCCCTAAAACATTTTRCCMCCCTCTGCTGAACCTGCTCCTGGAGCTCCATGTCTCTCTCATCCTGAGGAGCCCAGAACTGGACACAGCACTCCAGATGTGGCTTCAKCAGGSCTGAGTAGAGGGGCAGGATCACCTCTGTTGACCTTCTGGCAATTCTCTTCCTAATGCCCCCCCAGGATGCTGCCAGCCCTCTGGGCATGCTGCTGCCTCAGGGCAGCTTGTTGTCCACCTGGACCCCCAGGTCCTTCTCCACAGAGCTGCCTCCCAGCAGCTCAGCCCAAGCCTGTGCTGGTGCCTGGGGTTTTCTCCCCAGGTGCAGGACCCTGCATTTGTCTTGACTGAGTTTCAGACAGTTCTTCTCTGCCCAACTCTCCACCCTGTTGCAGTCCTTCTCAAGGGCTGCACAGYCCTCTGGGTRTCAGCCAGTTCTCAYGCCTTTGTGGCCTCGGGGTGCTTGCTGAGGAGGCCTCTGCCCTTTCAYCCAAGTAACTGATGAAAAGGTAACCAATACTGAGCCAAGGATTGTTTGGTATATCTACATGTGTAATGTGTCTAACAAAGGCTAGTTATGAGCAGATTATAGCAGACAAAGCATGGATTACACGGATTGTCAAAAAAAGCTTCAGGAAATGAACTCTGGCAACACATCTAAAATGAACAAAACTAAATATAAAAAGTTATAAAAAAGATGTTTTAGCAAATAATATTTCAGGGATCTGTCACAGTCAAAAAGATGATGGTATCAGAKAGTTTTGAATTTAGTCACATACGTCTTAATAGATGTGTCCAAATTTGTGTATTCATAATTGAACCAAAACAACAGAAAGTTTATACTGATATGCACCAAATGAAGCTCTATACTTGTTAAAAATCATTGGCAGATTTATGAACTAACTGCCTCATCCAAATTCCACTAAAATAAAAAAGGAATCTAAATTAGGTCCCTACAGGGCACTTAATAATTTTTTCAATAAACATTGCCAATATGCAAACCAGAGAGAAATAAGCTTTACTTTTATGTTTTCATGCAACTCTGAGAGTTGTAGTTACATCTTCTTTTCTTGCTGAAAAGCAACTTCATTCTAGAGATGTTTCCACAGAGTTGTTTCAATAGGTTGTTCGTCAGAAAAAAAGCCTGAAATMATTTCAGCATGTAATAAAGTCCTGTTAGGGCCCTTTCTCAACTGTCCAGCTCTCAGCTCAGTCTCTGAACCAAATATAAAACTTTGTTATTAGCATGATGTTATTAGTAGAGKTCTTTGTTGCAAAACCTCTTGGATTTTTAAAAGTAAACCTGACACAACTATGGTTAGACTGTTGCATTGCTCAGCAAACATCTAGAGCCATTTTTCCATGAAAGGCAAATATATTTTCATGGTAGGACAGTGTGAACTGTGCAGTTGTGCAGAGGTGTACTTGCACTCTCTTCTTTTGTGTTTGTAAACTTTTCTTACACAGGCACGGGAATGCTGGAATATAATATGGATAAAGCAAAGACCAAATGTCCTGTAATGTAAGAATAGGCAAATACATTTTAGAATAGGGTTTATAAATGACAGGAAATGCCTCATACTAAACCTCAGAGCAGAACATCATATGTAGAACAGGTGATTTGCATAATAAAGCAGCTTAAGCTCTATCAGTGTAACTGGGGGATAAAATTTTCTTAAAATACTGAAAGCACAAAAAAATTCAATTGCTGKACATGTATTTAACAAGAATTTAATTTAAATGGAGGTTCAGGAAAGATTAAATGCAATTCATTTAGATAATGAATAATGTCATGGTGAAGGTCCAAGGGTAATATCTTTATGAGAGATCCCTATGCTAAATCCACTCCTTCAGAATGTTGAGTTATAGACAGTCTTCAAGGCATTTTGGAGGCATCTCAATGATGCCAGTACAGTCTCCAATGACCAATGCACATAAGCACTGGCTCAATGAGCACTGAATTAGAAAATACAGACACAAAATATCTCTCAGAGCATAATAAACCAGAAACACGTTATTAAAATGTTAAGAGTTAGGTATAATATATTTATGCATATGTGCAAACTCTATTTAGAAACAAATTTTTATTACATATAAAATAAGCAAAAGTTGCAGTTAAAGTCAACAGATGCTGTTACCTGATTATGTAGTTAAAAGTATTCTAAAAGTTACTGGTTTAGATCACCTTGACTGGCACCTSAACCTGATAGAATCCTTCAACCTTAAACAACTTCTGTATTGGTTTTCTTACAAAATAAGGGGGGGAAAAAGAGTTAATGTGAGTTTTGTGGGACTGAATGAATTCATGTCTGTGAAACAATCTGACACSCTAGAGAAAATGAATAATTCAGCCTTACAGAAGTGTTTGGATAATGTCAGGCAAATAAGGTCATGGGGTACACAGTGAACAGTGAGAAGCAAATGCAATATACAACTTCTCACTGCTGGAACAGTCTCTTCATGCTTAATGAAGGAGGTGACCTATGTAACTTAAGTGTCACAGTACATTCAGCAAAAGATGGCTGAAATAAGGTTTCCTGGGCAATCCTACTTCTGGYATTTTCTATSTTTTGAGTACTTGACTCTGCAACCYTAATAATGYTCTGTTGTTTGCAAGATTATTTGTGTTTTAAAGACATCAGTCATTACAGTATCTAGGCAACACCAATGAGGTACAAACATAAAATCCTTCATTACAGGGGAACTTGCCTGCTTTCATCTCAAGAGGAAATAATCCACAGCACAGTGTATCCCCAGTATGCTCTCAGGAACARCTCTGTCACTAGTAAGGCACTACAGAAAGTGCTCTGGTTTTGAATGCTCTTTCAGGTTTGAGGACAAGTTTATCTCTAGCAGCAGCAGTTTATACCTCCACAGGGGTGTTCTGCCTTCACCCCATTGGAGTTGAAGTGTTGGTGACTTCCAGTGTCAGCATCCAATGCAACAGCTGCAGGAAGAGAGCAATGCAAAGGAGCAGGCTGGAGAAGCTGAACAGACAGACTCTACAGGCAAACAGGCATTTTAGGGTATCATGCTGGATCCTGAGTTCCATAAGTAGTTACTTCAGAGCACATTAAGATGCAGCCTGTTTTCTTCCATCCACGGCAGCTGTGGGTCACYGAACAGCAGTCAGAAGCCGTAGCTTCCCCAGAGCTTTCAGATTTCATTGGAGTAAATTATAAAGTCAATTTCTGTGGTAGTTAACGCCATGACTTGCTTCAGCAAAAGTTTGACACAAAGCASATGAGGCAGGATTTCTGAAGAAAAGAAATACACATATTTCTACATTTTGTGAAGAAGCCCTTTAGAGCACAGTACACCACAGAATGTTAATCAGAACACACTGTGAGAAAGGCACCTGGCCAGGCAGACCTGCTGGGTCTGTCCCTGAAAGAGGAAGTGGCGGGAGGGCTTTGCAGATGTGCCCACAGCTGGCTAGTGTGACTACAAAGTGACCCTCGGCTTGGTAGTGCCTGAAAGGAAGGAAATTTAAGGTCATTTTGCTTCCAGTAGACCTGTGCCAGGTCTTCCAGACACTCTGTAGCCAGTTGGGAAAACAACACTTTCCCAGGTAGTCCTACAGGCTGATTATAATCTGTGGCAGAGGAAGATCACTGACAGAACTCACCTTTCTTTTTCAGTGAGGATGACTTTAGGTAAAGAACAATACAGATGTCCAGCTTACTGCATTTGTTTTTACTTGACTTTTTCCAAGAAAGACAATCTGCCATGGACATGCCCCTGTTGCTTACTGTTACAATTCCACCAGGATCTGAGGAATATGAAGTTGCTCATCTCTCTTTTGAACAATGGAATTACTGCCTACCTCCAACATTATCTTTCTCTTATTGGTCTCTAGTAAAACTCCTTTAGGATGTATATAAATTGGCTTTTGAAGCTATTTTAGATATTTAAACAGGTATCCTTTCATAATTTTTTTCCGTTCAATTTCTATGAAAAATAAGAGTAAATTTATATTTCTCTGGAATATAACTGAACCTTTGTCTAATAACCAAGGCTATTTGGGAGGATTATCTACAAAACAATAACATTTATTTATTCTACTGTTTATGACTTCACAATAAATGATAAAAAAAAATTACTAAAAACTTCAATAATATTTATTATCTTTTTAACAATTTTCTTTATTTTATACATCTGGGATACCGTAAGTGTGGTATAGGAAACAGTATTGTTTCACCTTTGACCCTCACACCCACATCTTTGAGGCATGAGAGCTGCATCATAGYATCTCACGTGAATTGTATCAGCCTRAAACCCTGGGAGACTGATGTTTCTAGTGAAAAGCAAAGGCAGAGAGATGAGATTTTTTCCCCTTCTTAAGGGTTGAATGAGCAACAGAAAAGTCTTTTAGGAAGCATGACAATGTAAGACCAGCTTATTTTACTGTGTTACAATTTGGTTGTGGGTCCTAAACAGAAATGCAGCAAATATTACTATATTTTGTTGCTTGCCTAGATTTCTTCAGAGATTAAAAAAAAAAAAAGCCAAGGCTGAACTCAAATCAAAACAAAGCAGTCCTGCCATTGCTGAAATACTTCATTCTCCTATTGGCAACTTATTACATTTTTCTACTGCCAACACAAAAGGTTTAACTTAGAGCCCAGTTCACCCACACGRAGTCAAGAGGAATGCTCCTGAAGACTTTAGTGGGAATCAGTGATTTCAAACACTAATTGCTGMTGAAGACTGAAGCTAAAGCTGACATGAAGCTGGTGATGAAAGTAAGGAGAGGGGTACATGATAGCATAACCTCCCACACCTACAGAGTGGGAAGTTCCACGTAGCAGGTGAACAACTGCTGGGTGAGCAGAGCAATGCTGTCTCATTTCTCCCTCTGCCCTCTGCATCAAACTGTGCTCAGCCAGACAGCTGAGCTCCTCCTGGAACAGCGCCACAGATGCCCTGACATGCATTGCCAGGAAGACACTAACTCTACAAATCTTCCTCCTGTTRGCAGTATAGAAAAGGTTTCATGGCGATTGCCTTAGACATGTTTTAGAAGTCTAAAAGAGGTCCCTACTTGGTTTCATTATGAATAGTGCATGAAATCTGAAGTTATTAGGTCCTAGTAAGAGTCATTGTGATTTACCTTGAGTCTACCACATTATGACTAATCCATATGTAACTTGAACACAATGACAGAGTATTAACCTTTGCTGAACATTCAGGGTGTTACAAGTCTGGCTGAATGTTCCAATCTAAGATGAAATCTCATTCTTGTGCAAACTAAAATGTCAATATCATTTGCAAAATTAAATGCATTGATTCCTATTTTGGTGGCCCAAAAGCTTAAGTTAATTAAAATGCTCCCTAAACCTACAGAGGCAAACCCTGGTTTTCTTGTGTTTCCTATTTCTATCATAACAGTACTAAAAATTATCCATTAAGATTATAGCAGGTAGCTAGGTACTGCATAAATKGAAAAAAAAAGATATTTCCTCACCTGCAAAAGCATAACTCCAAGGGAGAATAAGAAAACTGACTTTTTTCCTCATAGTGTCATCACAAGAACTTTTATTTCAAATTCAGACAGATGTGAAGGACTGCATATAAGAGACATTGCAAAGTCTGCATCCTAGTCCTTTTAAATAATATTTTGAAAAGTTCTGAGCACTTTCAAATTTTATATTCCTTCCTTAACTTTGAAGTGTTTTATCTTCCTCATCACAGAAAGGCAATTCCTTGGAGGTGGCAAATCTCTCAGCCTTTTCCCCGTACCTCACTGGAAACAGAAAGTTAAGGCAAGAAAACACTACTGAGATATTCAAGATTTCCTAGGGTTAGTTTTTGTTGTTGTTGCTTTCGGGGTGTTTTTTTGGTATTTGGGGTTTTTTTTGGTTGTTTTTTCGGCTTTTTTTGTTTGTTTGTTTTGTCATTTGAGGTTCCATCCCCCTCTGTTTCTGGGTTTGGTTTTTGTTTTTTTTTCATGGTGTTGGGTTTTTTTGGTTGGTTGGTTGGTTGGTTGGCTGGTTGTTTTTTTTGTCACAGACTGCAGGATTACACTTGAGCTGGGTTATAGGATTTACTAGCCTACTGATCAAGCTCTTGGAGCTTTCATAGTATATAAGCCAAAAACAAAATTAGCAAAGAGCAAACAAGAACCTCTAGCTAATGCAGGAGACTTTTGAAGAAGCCTGCACAACTTCCAAACCCTCGGCCTAGATCTGGAACAAATGTGAGACTTTTTACAGAGAACAKTTCTCACTCCTTTTCTGTTTGTTTCTTGGAAGAGAAAGGATCAGAAGGAAAATAAGGAAAACCAGCCATGTACTTGATGCAAGCAGACTGACAGTAACCAAACATTACAGAAATTWTAAGTATCCTATTCCATAATTGGTACTTGTTTGTTAAAATACTATTTCACATTTTTATAAAAATTTGATAATTAATTTTATTGTGTCTCTTAAAAATCATAAATAGTAGAAATTAATCCCTGAATTAGATTTTATTAACTTGACAACAACAAAATCTTGCAGTCTTTGCTCAGGGGATGAAGGAACATATCTTGCTTGATTTAAACCTTATAAACAAGATTTTTTTCCTGGAACTTCAACTGTCACATTGTTTTTTTTTATGTAAAAGTGCCTCATTCTCATTTTGCTATGGAAAAAAAGAGTTTTCAATACTGGTTAAAACAGTAAAATATGCATAGTATGACAACAACAACAACAACAAGGTTATATCACAGTATATAATCAGAATATGTAACAGTACTGCTCCATTTGGTTTGTGGGTTTGATTTGAAATGTAGAAAATATTATTAGCATATGGGTTTAACCAGATTAAAAAAAATAATCCATTACTAGTCAAAATGACCAAAGGTAGAGCTGYATCTTCAGCATAAGTATTTAATGTAGTTTTGTTCCTCACTATTTCTTGGTGAATAGCCATTGTGATCTATTACACTTCTACCACTGGACAAATTCGTGAGACTTTCTGTGTGATACAGCTAACTTTCACATCCATTTTCCTAAAACAGAGACCAATGCTGCATGATGCAGAATGGGTTTGTCTAGTCAAAGGACAAAAGGCAATCAGAGGAGCAGACAAATTTTTGACAAAGCAAGATATATTTAAAAAAATGAAACAAACTCAGCTGTGTTAGTCATAAAATTGCATTTCAGTAATGGCTAGATATGTTGCTGGGTCAGACCTAACAGCTATAGCACYATAATAATGCACAGATACCACTGAGATTAGGTATCCAAATACTTCTTTCTGTCAACTAAAACACCAAATTCCCTAAGTTGTCAGCTTTTATTTTGGCAGTTTGCTGCTTTTTATCTTTTTTCCAAGCTCACAAACTGTTATAATAGATAAGGCAGGGTTGTCTTGTTGGCTTTAATTTTATTTTTCCCTTTAAATTTGCCTTCTTTAACTGTAATATTKCAGGGAGGAGTTTTTAATGCTTGGCCCCTTGTCAGCAAGGTAAACATCATTTTCCTGAGAAAAGCCAGAGCCCTAAAGGCTCTAGCTGCGTACGCCAAGACATTTCTTTTCAAGAGCCCTTAAGTATGAGGATGATCATCAGGTATGAGAAAATGCAGCTGGAAAAGTACCAATGCTAGAGAAATACTTTTCCCATGTTGTAACATGAATGGGAAGATTCTTTGCCCGAGTACTGAGCTGTGCACGAGAGCGCTGTGAGACAGCCACCCTCAAGGCATAATGCAGCTGAAGGTGCTGGGGAGTGAACTTCCCACAAGAGTCATGATTTACTGCTGACCACACCTACAGCACTCATAAAATGTCAGTACAGCACATCTTGGTGTGGGAGAGAAAAATGCAGCCAGGAAGTATTTCCTTCCAGAGCTCCTTTCCAGGGTTAATGYCTGCTGTACATTTTCACTGAACCTGAGTGCTTTTTCTCTTTCAATTCAGAATTTTCATGGTAACAGCATTTGCAAACCAGCTGCTGTATACAACTCATCCAGAGGGATTTTCAGGAAGGATTCCAAGTCCTTCTTTYTTTATGCACTTATATATATATATGCAAGAAGTTATAGTATTTGTGGAAAAGGAATAGTAGGAACTGCTTGTATCTAGATGCCTTTTATTATCTACAGGGAAAACCTGGGTGGGTATCTAGGCATCATTATGCCATTTGACTCTTTCTTTAACACTAGGGCTAACACAGCTTTCATGAGGGACTGTGGTGCTGGCATGAGATCTCACTGTCAAAAGGAGACATCCCATAAAAAATACACATGGAGCCTTCTAATTCTACTGACAAAAGATTGCATCAGAGCCACCTGTGCCGTGRTCTGTGTGGTGGGAGGAATATCAGACAGCCAAGAGATCCCATGGGAGAACAGTGTCACTTCAGTTACCACCTTTTAAGCCATTTCTGGAGGGAAGCAGTTTTTCCTGCTAACAGCCTGACAGATGAACTGGTGAAAGGAACCAATACTTTGTGGCATATTTCTCACAAAATAAACACCAGGCCTCCAATGGACACCTCCAAAGTTCTCTGAGTGCTGGACCTTTTAAAACAAAAAGTAATGTGAAAGTTGATAGCTGAGGAGCATTTTCTACTTACTGAGCAAGTTTGTTTCTCTGTCAGAAATAACCRCTGTGTTTCACAGGTATCCAGCGAGGATCTGTGCAAACATGTTCCCAGCATGCAGAGTCACACCCTGCTGCATAGGGTGTGCAGCATGAMTCACAGATGGAAACACCGTTTGAAAGTTTGCCCTAGATTTTTTTTTGCAGAGTGCAGGTGTCCAACAGTAGTTGAAAAAATAATGTGCAAACTATACTTGGAAACAACCCAAGGAGCAGATTTCCTTTTTTCTGCAATGTCCAGCTTCTCAGGAAGCATTGCCTTTTGGGCAATGTTTACACAATTAGTAAATCTCAAGACAAACTTCGCAATATCATAAAGTGCTTATTTAACACTCTATCAAGGGAAGAGTATCAGCAGGTAACTGACCATCTACAGCAGAGGCTGGAAATATGAGCTAAAAGATAAAATATTAAACATTAAAAAATGGCAAAAAAAAAATTAATTATGAATCACACAGAATTCTATTTTAGCATCTTTGGAGTTAGCCTGTAAGCACTATACTCRGAATTCTGCTGGGATGCTTCTGATGAAAATTAGGCTTGTGCTTTTGTTCAGATTTTGATATTTTTGAGAAATAGGTTTAAAGCAACATTACTTTTACACTTGGTTCACTGCCAGACACATATATTTGTAATTACATACTGATTTTATCTATTTGTTGAGCAGCTGTTCATAAATGACTTTGTAGGTGAAAACCTGGGTTCAATCCCTGTCATCCTCTGTGTTTCAGGAGAAAGAAATCAAACACTGCTGACAAATCTGGCCAAGAGTGTTCTGCCAGGGGAATAAATATACCAATAAATACCAAATGCCTTTTCAGATGACAACACTAAAACAGAGAGGTGACATGATTTGCCCAAGGGCAAAAAGCAAAAAGGGGATGGTTGCTGTTCTTCTGGTTCATGTGAGTTTGTCTGATTCCCAGTCGTGTGTATGGCTTGGAATGGTACCAAATGTGGTGACTCCTTTAACTCACCTTGAGAACAAATTGTGCAATTCAACAAGGACAGACAAAGGCAAATAACCTCTGGCAGGGATTGAGGCTGGGGTCTGGCTGCCTGAGGGGCAGATTTTCTGAGGAGACCCTGGCGGTTCTGGGGGACACCGAGATGAGCCCATGCCAGAAGTGAGTCCTGGCAGCTGGAATGACCAACAGCACCTGGGGCTGTGTTAACAGAGCATGRCCAGGAGATCAGGAACAGGTTTATTCCTCTCCATTTACCACTCATTAGGCCACATCTAAAACATGCATCCAGCATTGTGTCTCCTCCTAAAACAGCTGTAGTTGATTTTGGGAAAGTGCACCAAGACCATCAGTGCTGGAGTACTTGTCTTTGAGATGAGGCTGAGGGAGATGGGCTTGTTCAGACAGGAGAAGACAGAGCCCCAGGGGAGACCTACAGGGAAGTTATTTGGGAGGCAGAGTCAGGATTTTCCCAGCGCCGTATCACAGGAGATTAAGGCAAATTGAAATCTGAAATGGGAAGTTTGGAGTGAATAGAAGGAGAAATTTTGTCACAATAAGGATAGCCCAGTAGGAGAGCAAGCTGCCCAGAAAAGGTTTGTGCAGTCTCCTGCCTCTGAAGTTTTCAGACTCATCTGGGTAAAGCCCTGAGCAACCTGTTCTGACCAATCTGATCCTGGTTTGAGCAAGAAGGCTGACTAGAGACCTCCTGTGATCCTCTGACATTGACTTGACTAGTTATATCTTGTGTTAACATTTTGTACCAGCAATAACTCTAGAGTAACTCACCCATAGCACGCAGCATCCWTAGTTTGTACAGTATTTTTGAATAGTTTTCACATTTTTGGACTGACAGGAGTGAAAATAAAATCTTTAAAATATGATTTAGTATCTGTAAATATTGTTCAGGAAWAAKAATGTTTTCCAGTTGTTAGTATTTWAAAAAATACATAATTAAGGCTGACCTAATGTTCCTAATAAACAATAATTTAAATAATTCCATTATTAGTATTTTAGGGGTACCCTTCTCATGTWACTTGGTACAYCTGTTGGGTCTCTGCTGTAGAAAAACAACACTGTTGAAACCACAGTAAAAACACAAGCTTAGTGACTGTGTTGGCAGGGTTCAGTAACATCCAGTTACAAAATACACCAGGGATTGCATCACACAATTGTGGGTGCAGTATTGGTAATACCTATTTCCATAAATGCTCAATTATGTTGGCATTGTTTTTGAGGACACACCATTTCTAATAATTTTGTTGTAATTTTGTTTTAAATTGAAGCAACATATATGACACGTATAAAGGGATGTCAAAAACTTTATGGAAAGTATGAASTGACAATTCAAGGGTAACATGGAAATTTTTTTGGACAGAAATGTGTTTCATTTTCATGCAGTCTAAAGCAACTTCTAACTCTGAGATCCATTTTCAGAGAAAATCCCTTCAAATTTCTGTAGCTGGCAGAAAAGGGCTTGAATTTATGCATTTCTGTCAATATTAATTTCATAATGCTCAGGCTTCTAGTTCCAAAAACCCACAGCTGCAGTCCTCTTCAGAGATATAGTCCATGGTGCCATGAATAAGCAAAAGTCAACTCTCCCAGTTCAAATTTCCAGTTGGAGATTCTGACACAGATTTTCATAAGCTCTGTACTTCCAGGTTCCTTTGTGACACATGAAACCCTTTGCTACAAGCCATGCTGAAAAGAGTGGCTCACTACTAAATCCGGAATTTAGAATGTATCTTCTCACATATCTACTCCGGATAACTGCATGACTTTCAACCAGTGTARTCCTGTGTAACCCTACACAATTCTGGAAATGGCTGTTTATTCTGAATTAATTTATCTGCAAGATGAGACATAATAGCTTAAACCAGAAACTCAACATCTTTGTGCAATTACTTCTCATTGTCTTTTATTTTTTTTATTTTTGTGGGCRTTATAGAAAGCTATTAGCACTGGCATAAAAAGGGATTAATTCACAATAGCWGTGACTGACATACAAGGCTGCATATAAGCTAGGACTTCTATCTTTTCACTAGTAGCTCCTATGTATTTCTTGCATCAGGCCATTGCACACTTTCTGCTTAAAGCTCTGTATCTTCTGATCTGACTCCCATGCTTACATCTACCTGCTTTTGTGGCTGTTCAGTCAGCTAAGTAAAAGAAGTCAGTAGTGAATACATAATTTTGGCTAAGCAGAGATTTAAAAGTAACCTGCATCCAAAATGCTTAAATTAGTTACAGGGGATTGTAAACTTTAAGAATCTAAAAATGAAAAGAATGAGTCCTAAAACTGTTATTATGTCAAGTGATTAATCTCAGAATCAACCTGACATTTGCACACAGATTAATTCTTATTTTTCTGTCTCCTTCCCAAAAAGTCCAATGTCAATTCAAAGCCCAGAGATAAATTTGTAAATTAGTATGTTTGCTTGTTTTCCAGTTGCAAGAAGACAGCAGCTTGACACATGTCTAAATTTAACTCCTTCCCTTATGTGTAAGCATAATGACAAATTCATCCAAATGTGAATGATTAAGAGGATGCTCTGAATCTCGAAGCAAGGAGATGGCACATTCTCTGTGGCACTAAAGGCAAATATACCAGCACTGTGACCTTATGCTGGGTTGTCTGAGGCTGTTGAGGGAGCACCAGTCCACAATCTCCATATCTCAGAAGGTGCAGATGAAGGGSCAGCAGCACAGTTCATAGAGAAGCCCCATGGTCACAAGCCTCTATATTGTCCCTGACATGGCAGAGTTCCACAGCACACACCTCTGCTAATAGAGCTAATGTTCTGGGATCCAGAATGGCAAATGCTGGGTCTGAAAGATAAAACACCATGGATTTTTATCTGCATTCCACCCAGAACACTGACAAGCACAGGATGATTGGATATAGATATTTCTTCTGAGCAGTCAAAGAGAAGTAGCAAAAGATCTTTAAATAAAACTGTGTGACACTTAAACATATATTAATTTTTTACCAAGAAAGACCTGCCTTACATCTGACACCTTTGTTGGCCCAGGTTGTCAAAAGTATATGTGCTTGCTTGAAGATGCTGTTCTTAGTATTGTTTCTATTCCTTGTCATCCCCTTTATCTGTGTCTCTTTCAAACTTAGAACACTGTGCTTATCCAGGGAGTGATTGGGTGCTGATATAAAAACATCTGTGACAACCAAAACCCTTCTCTGTTTCTCTGTGATGTGACAAGCTGTTTGCCTGCCTTCCTGCCAGCATTGCCTGGCATTTGGAATGTGTCAGGTCTCCTTGTAGCATAATTGAACATACCAAACACTGCATTTGGCAATAAAACCACCTGCAACTGTGTGCCTTAACATTTTCCTATTGGTAACCAAATATTCTACAATTAGAAATAAAGCAGGTCCTAAACAAGTCTTCATCAATTAATAAAGATATAKTTTTTTAGATATCCATAATCCAAACCACCAAAATGCAATAGTATCAAGAGTCCAAATCYATGCCTAAGCTGTGTGGCCATGTCTCTATGCATGCTTTTTTAGACACCCAATGCAACTTGTCATGTTTTAGAACAACACACAGAGGTGAACAGTGTAATTTCAACCTGGGGGACACAAGCCCAGTATAGCTGGGAACAGAGTGAAATTTCTAGACACTGAAACCTTGTAAGAACAGCAGGAAAATTTCAATTTCACTGGTCTTCGAGAGATTTCCATTCCTAAAAAGGATTAAAAGGAGCATTGATATCTTTCTCCTTTGGATTTATGTTTACTAAAGTAATCTTGGAAGGGTTAGCCATAAGACTTTGCAGAGGSATGCTCAGAAGTCATTGCAAACCACTGTAAGCCATTAGTTTGATCAGCATACATAAAGTCTTACATTTTTTAATTACTTGAACCAGATTTTGGCCTTGGAAGTATTTGGATATAAGCTATTTGTGTCTGTTCATACAATTTTTTGGAGAGTTCGGTGTCAAGGTAGGTTTTTATTAAGTATTAATAATAACCATATGCAGGCTATACTGGAGGTCTTCATCAAAGCTAAGAGGTGTGCATCAAAGGAAACTCTCTTTGCTGTTGTCATGCATGTCACACAACCTTTGCCAGACACATTGCTGGAATGGGAAATCCCCTTGGGAAATGAGGCTGAAGAGACAAAACTTAGGTGATTGATGAAAAAGAGATGAAAAGGAAGAAAAAAATAACTTCTCCTTTGTTATTTAGATMCCTGTTGTGATTTTGTTCAAAGCAGCAGTCTACATGTATTTCCTTAGATAAAAAAAAAAAAAGTGATATTTTTTATCCAGGAGAAACACAAAAATGTCAGAGTGACCCATACTTGCATGGGAACTTACAGACCCTTGCAGCCCTGCCAAGATTTCATTCTGTACAGTCAGCTGTGCTGCAGATGACATGTGAAATTTGTAAATGTAAAGCAGTTAAGGCTGCACATGTATATGTGTGCTACACATATATATTGTGAACAGTCCTGTCAGAATCAACTCAGCTTCCTGGAGCCTGGAGGYGTCAGAGAATGGTGCCTGGAGCAGTGATGTACAGTAATTGTGTTTGCCATGGAGATTACCATTRTAATGTTATGCCCACTGAAGTTCACAAACCTTTGGAAAAAGAGATTCCTTAGCAGGAAACGGTTCAAAGAAACGGCATTTCTCTTTTTTACTGAGAAGTTAGAAAGAAAGAGTAAAGATCATAAGGCCTGAAGACACTCAGAAGTTATAAACAAGTAACACATTATCAGTAGGGTGTTAGATCTCCCAAGAGATCACATCTCCTGAACTCTTTCTTCCTGTTCCCTGCCGATGTGCTGACAGCACTGAGGGCAAATAGATGCTGCACCTGAGCCAAGCAGCTGTGTCCTTACACAGTTACCATATGAAAATGTCTCTCTGGCCTCCTTCACAGAGTGCTGTGCTCCAGGCCCAATCTCCATGAGCCTCTTGGGAGATGTAGGCCAGGTGCATCRGCCTCACTGTCCACAGATGAGCTGCAAAAGTAAAATGGAGGACCATATTCAGCCTTTGGCAGAAAAATCGGGAAAAAGTGGCAGAAAAGGAAATTTAGACATTTTGCAAGAAGAATCCAGCCAAAAGTATATTTGGAAGAAGACAGAGAAGAACAATTACATTTCTTGGCATGTTTAAAATCAGACATGATAGTTTTACTGATAAAAATACTTGTGAGGAGCAATCCTACACTGCTGGAAGGTGACAAGAAGACCAGGTAATTTATTATCATTTGCATATTCTTTGACACTAATTTGGGCTTCTTCAAACAAATTTTAGGTATCAACAAAATCTATTGCTCATTCTGAGACTGCAAATAAGAACRGAACTTATCAGCCTGAGCCTCTGAAGACCCATTTGCTGATAYAGAGAAGGTGTTTCTTTCTGAAAGMTAAAGTGGCTGCTAAGAATTGCTAGCTTACATGAAAACCAGATATTTATAAAAAATATATTAGAAAATGGTTACTGCTGCTGCTAAATGTGTGGGAAACTCAGCTGCACGTGTATTTCCATATCCTGTTKGAACAGGACCCATATGGGGCTTCAAGAATCAGGTAAAAGGTGGTAAAGGGATTGAAAGTAATAACTTTGACTGTCCTTATGTTCCACTGTCTTTAGATGACTTTTTGTCCTTAAGGACACCGTACAAGTGACAAGTGCAATCTTCCCCAATAAAGCTCAGTCTGCTACAAATGGCTGCTTGGAAGGGCAGGATAGAGGTGCATGAATCAGACAGACCCAGAATCAGACAAGCTCAGATGAGTGGCCAAGATGAGCCAGAACAAATGAACCGCTTCTCAGTTCTCATTTTTAGGGGAAGTCTGCTCTTTCAGCAGCAGCTGATGGCTGGCGGCAAATAAATCTGCTTGTGTCATGCAGATTCTTTCCAATTGTTTTCCTTTCTCTGAAATAGAGCTAATTTCACATTCATCCTAGATATTCTAAGAAAAGAGCAGTATTTACACTAAATTGTCTTCAATGAACATAATAATATTGTATAAATAGTCCAAGTGCAAGGTGAGTTCTCATTAAAGTATTAGAGCCTGCCCAAAGTTTTGTGGCAGCCTACATTAGAGCACATGGCAAGTTGAAACATTTTTTCCTTGTGCTTGGTTTGCTCTGCATTTGCATTCCTACCTCAAATACACCAAGTGCCTAGGGCTTTCCTCCATTGATGAGGACTCTTCAGCCATTTTAAGGATTTCTGTGGTCTCTGGAGACTTCCTACTTGAGGCTAGAAGTGAGAAAGCAGATATGAATTCCACATTCAAACCTGGGGGTTGAGAGGTACCTAAACCATGGTGCAATTTCCTACTGTGTGAGTAAGAGAGGCTGGGCAGAATATTCAAACCCAGCCTGTGGCTGCTGCTGCTGCAGTGTAAAGCTTATATAGGCTTAGTGCCACGGCAGGGTTCCCCAGAAAAGGACATTTCATCGCTCAAAGAGATCATCTATTAGAAAGCAGATGAATTTGGCTTTATTTTTACATTGGCATGGAAGATAAGGAAGTTTCATTTTCCACCTGTGTCTGATGACAGAGGGATGTCTGTTCAGGAAAAAAAGTCAAGATCAGATAGAGCTGACAGCAATTATATCCAAAGCTACTGTAACYCGCCTGTGTAATAAAATTATTTTCTTGACATTCTTCCTTTTTGTTATTTCTGTTCACCACAGAAAAGTAGAAATAATAARTTTAAAGACATTTTGAGAAGTAGGAAAAAAATTGAAAGAAATTTTTGTTGGAAATTGTTTCAAGAATTTACTTCTGCTGAAATAATAAAATCCCAATTGTGAAGGGAAGGGGAGGTGAGAGAAGTCAGATTTCAGCTGCTGAGATCTGCAACTATTTCCATGTTTTGAGTAAAACATGAAAATACTGACATTCTGGCAGGTTTTTTTTTAAACTATCTTCGAAATTCAACAAGACTTTCAAATAGGTCTACAGTAATATCAGGATTTTATTTCAATTTATTTTTTTGAAGAACAGAGTTAATATTGATCACAGCTTGTAATATCTCCACGTATAAAGCATTTTGCATGTTCTTCMATATAAGTAAATATTTTGTCACTTCTTATTTCTCCTCTATTTCTAAAATGAGATGGATATAAAGCATCCAAGTCAACACAGTCAAGCATACGTGATCCAAAAAATGATTGTAGTTTTCATTAGGAGTAAGAAAATTAGTTGCAGTAATTTCTGATTAATAYTCAACTTGATAGGTGTAACTCATCTGCAATTTTGCTAAAATATGCCAACTGGTTTTCTTGTCAAGTAACTGAGCATATAAAAAGTAATTACAAAGTCAAAAGTAACTCTGGATGTTCACTTCTTATAACATTTTAAAGATGATTATAAAACAGAGGCTGACAAATCAACATGAATAAAAGTTTATCATTTTCCAACCATCTGCTTTGTGTTACCCCTGCCATAAAAAGCACTCTAACCACAAAAGTCTGGATAAACTGTCTCTGATCCCTTCCCACAGGTGAGACTTACAGAATCTGCATGTAATAGGCACACCCATTTTTTTCTCTATGAGCAGTGCCATTAGGAGATTATTTCAGGAAAAAGCAAGCTCATCATTATTTTTAACAGGAATACAGTATTTTTATCAGAAATGAATGAGCTGTCTTCCTTATCCACTAGCAACTGAGTACTTTCTTGAGGAACAGTTGGTCTTAAAAATAATTATATGGGTTTGGGATATATGATCTTGACAAACAGAGCAGACAAGTACAAATAAAAAAAACAAACAAACAAACAAACAAACAAAAACCCCAACAATGTGCAGAATCAATTTGCACTTTGTTGCAGTTTTTCCAAAGTATTTGTAGCAAATTGGGAGCAGTACTGCACTAACATGTAACATGTTTTCCTTGTTTCAAAGAAGGTACAGCCCTAATATGGCACGTCAAAACATAGGATGAAAGGCCAAACTAAGTGAAGGTTTGAGACAGTACTGTGGGTTACAAAGAGACTTAACTTGGAGATCTGTTTGGGGACAGCAGAGTGAGAGAGAAGAGGACCTGATAGATGAAAGCAGAAAAGATGTCTAGCAGGATAGGAGGAAGGAAGCAAAGCAGATAAAAGAAGCAGGAAAATTAAAGGATTGGGAAGAACAAAAAACAAGAGAAGAAAGATAAAAGCAGGGGTGAGGTGGTGAGATAACGCAAAATTCTACTCAGACACTTATAAAATTAAAACCACACCCTGATGTGTACAAAACTTAGCCACACCTTCTTTTCACACACAGATCACTTACACTACCTGATAGTCCCATAGATATGCACTCCATTTCACTAATATAAAGGCATATAAAATCCGCATCCAATTAGCTTTCAGTCTAAATCAGATACAAGCCTCAGCTGAGCAGCAATTTATATACACACTGAACATATTAACATGAGACATCACATTGATTACTAGGAGGGCTTTACRCTGTCCTGAAGCTTGGTATGTAAATAACTACAGGTTGAGACCTCTAATGTGTGTGCTTCCCACTTTATTTCCAGTTTCATGCTATTACTAAGAACTTAGCTGTCATAAAAAAATGTAAGAGTGCAGTGCTGGTACACAGCATGACAAGGGTCATCCTGTGGGATCTTTGGGTAGTTAGAAAAGTGCTGTGATGAAGTTACAGAGTGGTGTTTGAGAGGCACTGCTTTCATGTACACTCAAGGCTGCAGATATTAATGTTAGGGTAAGAGTTTTCTTTTTGGTTTAGTAATCAAACCCATCTTGCTCTGAGGGTCAAGTGGTGCCAGGATACCAACAGGAAAGAAATCACAGCAGTGGACTTGGAGACTGTGGAGACACCTCATAGCATTAGCTTCCTGTACTGAGTGGATCCTGAGAGGAGGCTGTGACCCTTGGGAAGCCCGTGGAGAAAGGAGCTCACGCTGGAGCAGCCTGTTCCTGAGGGACTGCAGCCTATGRGAATGACCCATGCTGAAGCAGTTTGAGGGAGCCTATTGTCTGTGGGATTGGAGAGTCTATCACCTGTGAGAGGGACCCCACACTGGAGTGGGGGAAGGATGCCTCTCCCCGAGCAGCAACAGAAACAGCCTGGGATGAACTGACCATAACCCCCATTCCCTGTCTCCCTGCACTGCTGGGGGAGGAGGTCAAGCTGGGAAGAAGGGAGAGGTGGGGAAGGTGTTTTTRAGGTCTTATTTTACATCTTATTATCCTGCTCTGATTTTGTTAGTAATAAATTCAATTAATATCTCTAATTTGAGCCTGTTTTGGCTGTGGCAGTATTTGGTGAGTGATTTCTCCTTATTTCAAATCATAAGCCCTTCATTATATTTTCTCTCCCCTGTCCAGTTGCACAGGGGAGTGACAGAGAGGCTTTGGTGTCCAGCCAGGGTCACCCACTTCCTCACGAGGGGAGACAGAAGGGCAGGCACTGAGCTCTTCTCTCTGGTGACCAGTGACAGAATCCAGTTTTGGGGGAAGTCAACTACTAGAAGAAGCAGCCTTGAGTAAGAATTCGCCATTCTGGCTGTGCRGATGTGCGGCAAAATATGAAAAGGGACTTGAAAGCTTACATAAATATGTGTGGTCAATGTTGACACAAGCACACATTCAAGTGGGTGTACTCTAAGCAAAGAGACATACATGTGGATAGAATGGTTGAAAGGGGGAGTCATAACTGCAAATAAGCACCTACAGATTTTAATCCTAGGAGCATTTAATCAGATGCTTACAGCTTCAAGACCTCCATTTGCAGCAATAGTGCAAGTATTGTTTGCAGCAGGGTGATCTCACACTGCAAACATTTTTCCTGATCTACTGTATCTGTGCAATCCAATAGAGAATGAGATCACATGAAAAAGTAATATCTCTCCCAGAAGATTCCTATCTCATTCAAAATACCTATTTTCTGGCTCCGAAAATAAGGAAAATAAAATGTTAATAGAGGCAGCTTCTCACACTTTGACATATTTCATGGTTCTTGATTAAAATGTACAGTGTATAATTAATCTAATAAATCCTGTCACACTTGACCTGGGTTTGCACTTCTCCCCAAGACATACGCATACAACACTATCCTCAATATTACTRTCCTGCTGACTCACTACCAAATAAAATCATCTTGCTGAATGAGTCTGCACAGGTGARGTGAGGGTAGATGGTTAGTTGTTCCAGCCTTACGGACCCTTGGCTCATTTCCAGAGATTTTGCTACAGGGAGGGCTTAAAATGGGGTCAGTCTGGTTTATGTCTGTCTTCCATGCACTGAAAACAAGCATGTTAAAGGTGTCAGTGCTCCATACTTYTGCTATGTCTTCCCCAGCTTTAGAAATTTTCTAGCAATTGTAGGGGGGTGTCTATCACACTGATTAAAAGTACTGTCAAGCTGCTACTTCCCTTCATGGTGTGCATCCACTCACTCAGTTACCACAACACCAGTGGCAAGGGAGATAACATCACATCCTTGTTCTCTCTCCTATCCCGGATTTTTACAAGCAGTTTGTCAGGCTTCGAAGTGATGGTGACTAAGTTTTCTTTGACTGGCCAGAATAAGAGTTGTGGCAGTAGACATTGAGAGAAGGAGGAGCAAAAGGGCTCTTATTTTAACCAGTGTCAAACACTGGTTCCATTGGACAGCCTCGCTGCTTATTTGGAAGGTTTGATTATGACCATGATACCTGTTTGGAGATCAAGAATAAATATGTGGCAGATAATTCTTCTCCAAGCAAGTAGAAGATGTAGAACCATGAGATGTCTGTTCCAGAAACTGTAAAATTGGTCTAATGACTGAACACAGTGAAGAATTTGATTCTAGAAAGTAGAAAGGGAATGCTTTCATTCTAACAGTTCTAAAAATGCCTTAATAAAAGTTCAAAAGTGAGTTAGGTCAATTTCAGATTCAGACAGTTGCTCCTCTTTGAGGAAATAATTTCTTGAAGGCTTTGTGGTACCTTTTTAGTGAATGGTTGCAGTACTGAAAATGACAAATACATCTAAAAACCATTGGCACTGCAGCCTGCACTGTCATCCTGCACGTTCAACAGGCTTCATGTAAATGCCTGACAACAGAGATTTATAGGTTTCTTTTAAGTAGTGTTTTACCATCTCTCATTACCCATCTCTTCTCTGTGCTCTGTCAGAAGATTTGACTAGTATTGCATCATCTTGCTCAAGTAGCATCATGTCATTGGGTTAGTATCTGGAATAGCATGTGCATTAAAAGCTGCATAAAAGGCTAATAAATAAAATTATGCTGTCCATAGCAAAACAGTGTTCACTTTAACATGCTGTTAAAATGTTCTTGTTTATGTGCCAGCATCATAAGATCTGTGATTTCAGCAGAGGTCACTTACCGCTGGAATTCAGTATTTTTTACTTTTTTGTACCCTTGTTTTTGAACCAAAAGTTCAATTGGGTTAACTGGTATCACAGAGTCTAGGTATATTTTAGCTACTATACAGTTCTGCAATTCTCATTTTATTTTTAGTTGAACTTTATGGCTTTTAGCTTTCAAGGCCAGAATTATAGGTATATTAAGCAGGCYTATATAATACAATTGGCAGGGGAAAAACTGTGATGCAGAGGATTTAAAATAAAAGAACCTGACAGACAACATTTGTTTACCTGGTATATGCAATTTCTATTTAACCCATGTTCTATTATAATAACATATGAGAATGTCATGCTTCCTCTTTCAAATACAGAACAATTGTTATAAATGTAGATATTTGACAACTTACTTTTAGAAAAAAAATTAAAATAGGTGAAAATATATCTCAGTCAAAAAACTATAGTTTAAATTTAGTAATTTTCAGCTTAAATTTATTATSAGTGTGTTTAAATTTTCTGCAAAATTTTAGTATTTTTTAAGATGAAGAATTTTGTGKTTTTGGAGGTACTTGTTTTCTTCAACTCATCAGTGAAGGCATTTTAAATCTTTGCTACTGTCTATGTTTGACCATAAGGCTGCTCTAAAATATGCTGTTTCTATGTAAATTGAATTTCTTTTCCTGAATAAAGTGACTTATACAATGTCTTATAAAAAGTGTAACATGTCCTTGTTCACAACTATGAAGTTGTTAGTATTCAATTGATGTTACTGAAGTTAAACTTCCTGTTGTTTGTACATGAATTATTACCCTGTTGTCTCCTCRGCATTAGTGGCTGCAAGACAGAATTTCAGGTTAGGAATATATTTACACTGCTGGTTTTTTTTGTGACTGCAAATGTTGCTGAGGAAGGCTGCAAAATCCACCAGGGAAGCTGAACAAATAGTTCAGAAGTCAACRAAGACACACTGCTTCATGCTGCTGCCCAGCACTGTGAGGAGCTGAGGGCCAATACCCATCTCACAATTTAAAACTGGCTTAGGTAGGGCTTTGAGTCTGCAGCCAGCCTYCAGAGGGTGCATGGCAGATCCACCCTTGGAGGGGTACAAATGATTCAGGATCTAACTTGCAGGTGAGCTTGGTGAAGTGACAAATGACCCCAGTGTAACAGCAACAAGCCCCTGAGACCACAGCTTCTCAACCAGCAGTCAAGGGTCACCAAAAGAAAAGARGCAGATGAAGCATTAGGCCATTTCACAGGTGTTAGACTGAAATTGCAAATCCCTGCATACTGAAAACCAAACCAAGCTAGTTATTTATATTACATGACCTAACTGCAGGGAGCTCAATCTGACATTGATGCTCAGATTATCAGAGTTCAATAGATCTCAGCTAGTATTCCAAATAATTTATTACTTTAGTTTAATCAGTGGATTAAATTAAACAATTCCAAAAAAACATATTCTATTTACATTGCCAACCATTTGCAATCATAGTTTATAGGGACCTTATTAGAGTCAGCCATCTCTGTGACTTTCATGAGCATCTACCTTCCTCCTTGACCTGTAATACTAAAAAATATGGATTAATTGGGAATTACATTCTTTTTCTGAAAAATGTTTAATAGAGATTTTTCTTCCGGCTTGTTTCATACTACTAAAAGCACAAAACTWAGAAAGCATGGATGGTCATTTCAGAGCCCAAGAAAAATGGTAGCTAGCTGTTTTCTGGTTTCAGAGAAAACCTATGCCAAGTGTTGTCTGTGCCAACTTTATATAATTCCATCAAACAGCAATGTCAACTGGGAAACACTGTYTGCCAGAAATATTCTTTCCCTGTTCTTTACTTCATACAAATTTCACTTGCAAATTAAACCTATTTCTTAATGGATTAGCAACATCCAAAYACAATTTTAGCCTAATGCAAGCAGTGAAGGCCAAGTGCATTACTGACAATTTAAACCTGAAACAAAGTCTTTTAGCCTCACACTGTCATTGAAGCGTTCACTGATTTACCTTTGTAGATATATGAAATCTCACTCATTTATTATATCTAAAACAAAATGTCTTTTCRCATCCCATCAAAGTGTCAGCAAAGAGCACTTCTTATCACTTTTATCACCATTTATAAAAATGGTTCTAAACTCCCAAAGACATCTAACAGCCTTTGGACAATTTGTTCTTCAAATACTTTAGGCTTTGACTAATATCCTTGAGCTTAAACAGGCTGCCAATTTAGAGGTGTTTCTTCCACCTTAAACTGAGCTTGTTTCTTGGTTTGCAATGTTGGGCAAAATGGAATTTAAGGCTACTCAGTATTTACACAGGAGAGCACAAGCTGGGGAACAAGTGAGGCTTTGATTTCACCATTCCTGATACCAGCCACGCATGACCACATCCCTGAACAAGACAGACTCGTCCTGGGTCACACAGGGGTGCACAATCAGACTGCAGAGGATGAATGGGCAGCAGCCACAAGACATTGTGCACAGTTTGATGCCAGCTACAGAGAGCAGATGATAACTTAGGGTGAATTAAATTGCATACATCATGGGATCTGTTTATCAAATACTAGCATCTTTTCATTTCTATATCATCATGGTCAACTTAAGCAAAGTTCCACAAATCTCTGTTCTTAAGAACAGCCTTTATTTGCATTGACTTAATTTGAAGTGAATGGGAATGTTCACCTTGCTTAGGCAGGTAAGGWCTTTATATCCTTGCGACCTTGTAAGAACTGAGGAAACAAAAAAGATGGATTTTTTTTACTTTCAAAATAACAAATAGCAGCACTTCAGCACTGCAAAATCATCACAAACAAATCTTTGAATAAATGTAAAACATTTATGTAATTYTTGAAATTCCTTTTATTTGAAGCCCTCTTTCAGCTTCTACCACTACTGGTGTAAATCAGAGTATCTGCCCAAAGTGSGATAAAAATAAGTTTCTTTTTAATGTGCACTGAGACTTTGCCTGTTATCCAWATAGCCTTTCCTATTGTGAAATGAACTCTTTGGGAAATCAGGAGTTTTGGAAAATGGTTCAAAGTCTGTGACTGAATATAGTACAAGCTGGTTATCTGCTGACACTTACAAACAGGCTCAGAATTTACCCATTGGTGGAGATCATCAATTGCTGTAAATGAATTAAGGTATTATTTAGTTATAAGTTAAGCAGCCAACAAGAAGGCTTGATACTGGTGCTGAATGCCCAAACCTGCTGGCAATACAAAATGCTTCAACAAGCCTGTGCTTGGCAGTTGGTGAGCTAAGCTTTCTGTCAACACATCGAGAATGTAATGGTATTGCATAGCTACAGATCTGTACAGTCTTATTTTAACTACAAAAACCTGTGCCACAGTATATCTCAGAAACCAGACACAAGTGCAGAAATTTAAAGCAGCTAACAAAGAAAGGGAAGCATTCACACTGAAATTAAATCTTTATCATTTTACTAATGCCCAGTCAAAAGGCTTGGATTGCAATAATCAGCCCAGATYTCCAGGACTGAGAACAATCGACTGCACAGCGGTGGCTCCAGTGGCTATAAATGTTTTCTCAAGTTTTATCTTGTTTAAAAATTAAACTTCTTAGGCAAAATGATTAAGAATAATTCAATGTTAAGTTCCAGCAGCCGAATATTCCAGAAATTAACTCCAAGTTCCGGCATATCCTATATGTCAWAAACCAGGGCACAATTAGTGTTTCTGACCCTGGCAAGGCATCAAGGTAGCTCTGATGGCTGCAAAAGATTCAACAAGGAACAGTCACCAATCACACCAAATTATTCTGGTATTTTAAACAAGGTACAAGGAATAGATGTGTCATTACGTGTCTAATATATAGTATGACATTCCCTTTTATTAAAAAGACCATCCTTGAAAGAAAAGAAGGCAGCAAAGTCCTTCATCCTACTTTTCCTGAGGTGGTCTGCTTCAAGATACCCCCTGTCCTGGTAAGCTGTCAAACACATCATGTAGTCAAGAGCATTTGGAGAAAAAACAAATAAAACTAGGAATATTTTACATAGGAACACAATGTTATTTTGCAAAGATAGAAAGAAAAAGAAATGGTAYGAAAGGTTTAAGTCATTGGTAGACATGCTACATATCTACAAAATTTAATGGAAAGTGTGAGTGAAATAAAAATGTGGGAAAAAGTCACATTCACATGTCTATAAGACCTTTAAAGATGTAAAATAAAGATATGGAATGGCATAAGATGTAAGAATGACAGACATGGATTAATATGGCTACTAGCACAGATATCTAAGAAAAAGTAAGGGAAATAAAGAAACGTAAAATTGGTAACACCTGAAAGTGATAAACCATTTTTYAAAGTACCACAGTAAGAAGATGCAGGGCTTCTTGCTGCTTATCTTGAAAGGAAATAAAAAAGCTAATAACTGAATGAAAAGACTTTACCTTAAGCTTGCATTCAGTTCCTGAATTCATGAGATAATTTTTTTCATGATGTTTTCAGTTGCAAGAGTATRTTGCTATCACTTTTCCTTGTAATAAAATCTTTTCTGTGAACAGATCTGCCATAGAAAAGACTGCTGCCAGGCAAATTGTAAAAGCTGCAAAAAGGTATCAGTGTCCTATAGCAGGTTCTAYAGGTGTTTACATCTGAAAATAATTGAATCTGTTCAAGTGCTAACATAATTAAGGATGTCTGTCTTAAGTTTAGACTAGTTGGACAACAGTTATCAACAGATCATCTTTTTTCAGATCAGTTATTTTGGTTTCCATTAAAGGTCTCAAAACATTAAAACATAGGCATACTAATTAATTCAGAAAGGGTTCTCCATTTACCAGTGCATTTCCTTAGCAGGAAKTTTCCAATCTACTGCTTCAATTATTTAAAAAAAAAACCCTTAAGTTGGCTTATTTCCACCATTCATTAGTAGATTTCCCATTCTTTAGTGTGACTACACTTCACTACTGAGCACTTAAAATGTGCCAGCAAGTATCTTATCTATTTACAGATCCTAGATTTTGGGCAGACCTTAAGAAAGTAGATGAGATTATTGCATAAGATGAAGCCATTCATATGACATATTTAAGGAGCTTGATCTGGGACACATATTTACTAAAGAAAAATCATTGCAAGAAAATTGCTCTTCARGAGTCATTCATAAGGAATAAGAGGCCTTGTTTTTGATTCCTAGAAATAAATGGGTTTTTCAAATATCAGAGAGTTACTTTGTAGAATGGCTGAGATAAATCCATTTCTTTTTTTGTCTATCCTATGCACAGGTTCTGGTCTCGCTACTGATATGCTCAACACCAAAAATAAAGRACCTAAGTCCTACTGAGAGAAGATAACCTTGACAGGACTCTGAGCACCTGTAATGGTTGAAAGGGGCATGATTTCTGGGACTGAYGGAAGACTGAGAGGCAGGAATACGGATTCTCTGTTGTGACAAAACGGGGTAAACAGWGTGGCCTCAGTCACGATTAGGGTAAGCAGGCACACATTTCTGTGGGCAGCCTGCCCTGTTTGCAGAGTTAGACAAGTGAGATGGCTCCCAAACAAGGTAACTATTGCCATTAAGTTACTGTGTGTAAGCTAATTCATCCCTCTGAAAACTGGGGCTTGTTAGTRGAGGTGTGTCACCATGCCGAAATAGACACCACTCACCTGCCAGCACAGAACTGTGCTTGCATTTCCTGATAGGAACAACATCATGTGTGCCTTTCCTGATAGGTACAGCATCATGTGGACATTTCCTGATAGGTAGAACAGCATGTACCACATTTCAGCTCGAGTGGTACTCCCTTAGTATCTCTAAAACCACTCCACACAAATGTGTGCCCTAAAGTATCAGAGCACGATCCCCTCCAAAGCCTACAACAGACGTGAAGCATCATTTTCCTCTTCTGGCAAGGCCCATTTGCAACACTCAGTGTACCCCATCTTTTAGATACAGGGGTAATAAATCCATTTGCTAAACACCYAATCACAGTCTCTCCAGGCAGAGACACAGCTACAATACTGTTCTTCAAGTTGATCAACTCCAAGTTGATGAATGCTGTGCTTTGAAGATAAAAAGGGTGATAAAAGTATATTGTTCCTTGAAAATGAASCATGAAACATTTCATGTTCAGCATCCAAAATTAGGGAATGTTTTTGACAATTCTGACCTTAATCTTTACATGTCTCAATTTCTCACTTATAAAATGAGGGTAATAGTGGCACTTAATTTTGTAGGGAACCATAGATGAACTAATTTTATGAAGCACTTACATGCCATGGCAAGAGCACAGCACAATCATCCATGATGATATTAGATAATTTTGAATTTGATGCAGGATCTGCCTGTTGGATGTTGAGTAAGATCTGATATCAAATACCGGAGGAAGAAGAAATAAGGAATAACTACTCCTTTACTGAATAAGGCAGGATTTCCAAATGTGAAGAAACAATACTGATACAATCATGTAATTAAAAGCTATCYGATAATCTGTGTACATAAAAAGGGCAGATTGAAATTTGCACAGGAAGCCTTTTTTTACATTCCCCTCATTTAAAGCACCTCACTTTYCAATCACTGTTTTGATATGGTTTATCCCTGTAGGCAACTTTATTTTAATTATATGAAGAGTTTATTGCATAAAATAATTTAAAAGATTGAAAGTTCTGGTTTTCACACAATGCCAATAAAATTGATTGTTCTTTTAATTTCTGTGTGTATTTCTGATTTTGTAAGCATTTTTCTATCATTATAAAATAATGTGACTCCTTGTGTCTGCTGATAAAATGATCATCTCCGCTGTGCTATTTTCTACCTGGCAATGAAGTAAGAACAATTCAGTTAAACTCATAGTCATTCAGGTACTTTTTACCACAGTCTTGATTATTATACATTGTTGTATCTGGCTTTCTGTGATGCCCAGTATGAAATTAAATCAAATCAAAACTTACAGACATTCTACAGAGCTACTTCTGCACTTTATTAGGCTATGGAAGAACATTTTGCAATCGTAATGAACAAACTCACAGAAAAAAGGAGAATGATTTTTTTTTTTTCAGGAATAGCAGGTTTTATTGGGAAACTGCAGGGTGACAAGGAAAATGAGCAAAACACTGACAGTGAAAACTACATTGCTTAGAAGGTATATTAAAACAGTATGCATGTGCATATTCAGTAAGGGGTAAGTGAAATGACAGAGGATGCTATTGAATTATTTGCCTATGAACTAGCCCTTGAGGAATACTTCTTATCACATCTCAATTACTTGTATTAGTATTTTTCACTAATCCTTTTGTCTCTCACTCTGTGTTACTTCTGACATGGGCAGTAGTTTCCCAAACTCAGACCATGATTCATTACGACCCTCCTTCTGGAAAATATTACTTCTACTATGAATAATATAGCAATTAAATGCCTAATGTAACTGCCAATTTGGAGGTTATTGATCAAGATCTAAGTGCTRTTGTTTACTTGTCTTCCAGCTCCACTGTTCTTTTATTGCTTCCTACTGCTAGGATATACACAATAACAACTGGACACAACCTTGCCTTTGCTGCTCTTCCTGTGGGTGTGGACTTGCTGCATTCTGTTCATGCTGTAGGTCACCAGGCCTCCTGAGGTCAGCGGAAGCCTTCCTTACTCACTGCAGTCCGGGCACCAGCTCCTCTGGTGAGCCCTGCTCACCTCTCTGTTGAGGTGTGTGCTGCTTGTTAAGAGCCTGAACCAAGGCTGAAGCAAGTTGAATTGGGAGCATTTTCTAGGATTTCACTGTAAATCACAGTAAATAAAAACTGACATGTAGGTGAAAGGATCAGAGTGAACCTGAGAAACTTTTGATCTGATCGTTTGGGATGTGAGAGAAGAAATTAAAAGCTTCTAGGAGTTGACCATGCCTGTGAGTTAGGTGTGAAGGTGCACATAAGGGCCAAGATCCTTGTATACACAAGGACAGAGCATCAAGCACGCTAGAATTTAAAAAGGAAAAATAATATTCTCTGGAGAAAGTAACAGCTGAGAAGAGTTTATTTGATGAGCAATTTTCAAGACAGGAGTCTAAAATCCTGTGTTAGTCATGAAAGCCCCTTGTAATAGTTGAAATCATATTGGCTACTTCATTCAGGAATTTCTTAGGCTTTGATAAAAAATGAAAGGATAGTATTTACTTCATTTGGAGAAGATTTTATGGTGCCTAACATTTTTATGATAGTCTGCTTCATTCTAGCTTGCCATACATTTATAGTTCAGCACGACTGAACTTGAGATATTTTCTATCTTTCTTTTTTTCTGTATAAATGACTCAATTTTAAAAGAAGTTCAATTCTTGGCGAGGGTAACTGCCAATTTCCATGTTCATAACCCAGCCCTTTTTACTCAATTACTCCTTAGTCTATGTATTTTTTGCCCTTAGTTGAACTACCTTTRTTCATTTACTCAGTACAAGTCAGATTAAGATTGCCACTTAAACGTTAATGTATTTGTTTAATCTAAATGAATTGCAAGCACATGACATCCCATAATTGGTAAACATAGGATGACAACTCAAACCCACTTCTAGGCCTTGATCACACAGGTTTTCCATTTCAGGTAGCTGAAGGGAATGGAAAGAATCCACAGACATTTGAATTTATGAGTATGTTTTGTCCAAAATACCGTTCAAGGACCTGATTGTTTCAGATTAACCACCACACATCATAAACAACTCAAAGCATTGTCCTAAACACTGAAACACAATCTCTTGCAGCCATATCAATGTTATTGATAAAGTACAAAAACTTCATCTTGTTTGTTCATAAACATTTGACATAGAGCTTCTCTCTGATGTCAGATAGTTCACCAATTACCAGTAAAATCTGTCAGTACTTGTTTTGCTTGAAGTTTTGTTAGTGACAGTCATGTATACTGCTGTAAGGAACACACAAGGCCATGACACAATTATGGTTCCAGACCTAAGCTGGTGTTTAGAAATATTACATATAATATCAGCTTCAGGATTTCAAGACAGACCTTAAGGACATTAACAGCTAGCTGAAGACTCCAATGTTAGGAGTGAACAGTCTCTACTGATCCTGCTGTTCTAACTCCAAGGCCAATTTAAGTATCAGAGAAGTTAGCCATTCTGTTACTGATAAAATCTCTAGACACAATCAGATAATAACATTATTTCATAACCTCAAGATATTTTTATCACTGTTTCTCACTTGATTCTCATATGAATTAGCAAACCTCCTCAATTTACTAGAAGTAACTTCTGCAGTGCTCTAAAGTGTTTTGAATGTAAAACTGTTAAACTTTTAAACCCAAAATTTTTATTATCATCAGGTAATTTCAGTAAAAGACTGGGGATTATAATATAACACACAATAGAGATGCACAAAGAAATAYTTAATTTCAAAAAATTCCTGTAAGATTTTTACCATTCTAAGAACGGAATAACCTCTGTCCGAATAATAGCAGTTACAGGAAGGAAAATAAGGATAGCATCACAGTATGGCAGAACAATTAGGCTGGAAAGGGTTTCTGGATGTTATCTAGTTCAACCTCCTGCTTCAAGTCAGTTTAACTGAAAAATCAAATGAAGACRTTCAAGGACTTGTTCAGTCATGTTTTGAAAATCTCCATAGAGGTGGATCCCACATGCTGTCCAGGAAGCACATCCCAGTGCTTAACCACCCCCACAGTGAAGAATTTTCCGGTGCCCAATTAGAATTTCTCTTGCTGCAACCTGTAATTCTTGCATCTTGGTGTCTCATTGTCACAGAAAGCACTGCCTAAGTGCCATTACAATGTATCCCCTTCCTCCCACAACCTCACAGCAAGAAACAGATGGAAACAAGACTCTCTATTTTATCTACTTGGAAATCAGGTATGTTTGGGTTTTCAGCAGGCTTTGGGAATGACAATGATGGGGATCCATCATCCCCAACTGTCATATGCCTCTGAAAGAGCTAAGAGRTGAAGATGGAAGACCACAAACGTACCCAAAAACTTGGTTCTAACCAATTACTGTCAAAGGCATGATGTTGAATTAGATGGATTTAGAATAGATATTCCTATATTGTACTTGTATTGTTTCTCTTCTATAGTTGAAACATCTCTAGTTTAACCCAGAGCAGTTGTTCACAATTTGTACTTTTATTTGAAGTTTGCTGTGTCTATTCCAGGTTTGAAGAAGTGTCAGTGACTATAAGCTTGTCTGCTTTCCACAACAGCATTAGATGATTTGATGAAAGATTTAACTATTCTTAAAAATCTGAATCATAGACATTCTTAGTTTATCATGGTCACCACTACACTACTAAATTAATTCTGAAGACACCTTGATAAATGCAGAATAAATTACTTTTGTTTCATTAATTGTACATTTAAATTAACAATTTCAGACTGATTATAAAGCACCAAATTCATGGGAAAATATTTTCTGACCACATAGTGCTGGTAAGTGAACTCCACATTTGCTGTGCACCATTCTCTAATCATAGTGCTTTTTTTTTTTCTGGACAGGTATGTGGACACTTAAGAAAACCTTGTGGTTAAAGATGGAATATTTCTGCCACTTGTTTGCCACTTATGGCATTGGTAATAATTTCCTTGGCTGTAACTTCACTGGCAGTTTGAGAATCTATTCAGGAAAGAGTAAATCTGCCATTTGTAGTAGCTGCATTCAGACTTATGATGTTGGTCCTTTAGAATATGAACATAACTTCCTTTGCTGTTGAGACTTCAATGTGATTTTATTATTTGATATAGGCTGGTCTATTCCCTGGTTTATTATTCTCTTCTACCTTCTGCCAGTATTACTTTTGATGGCCAGAGGACTCCCAAAGGCACCATGAGACCTTTAAACCTCCCCAAGTTTTAGAAGAAGAAAAGATGTACAAGAAAAATGGGCTTGGGTGTATACAGCTCATGAGGACCATGAGCACCCAAGCAAACACTGGGGTAACATGGAAGACTTCAAGTAACCAGCTTTAGGAGAACTAGCTCCAGGCACTTCTGGGATTGGAAGGAGACAAACATCTTTCATTCTTTTGCCAACCTTACCTCCAAGCAGAGAGGTAAATACTAGGCCAAAATTAGGTCTTTGTAAGTGGCAACCCACTGCCACAGTGGTTACAGCTTTGAAAACGAACCACATGCAAATCAAGCAACGATTTGTTCCCTTAGCCCCATCTCATTTTTCTCTTTCCATGAATTTATTTAGAGGACTCACCTTTTTTTCCCAGTCAGAAGGATCCTAGGAGCTATGAATTCTCCTTTTGACTCAGAGATCCTTATGGCTATGTAGCAAGAGTCTACATGAAGAGAGGGGATGCCATCCAGAGGGAGCTTGAGAATCTTGAGACATAGGCCAATGCAAAGCCCATGAAGTTCAGCCAAGAGAAATGCATGGTCCTACACCTGTGTCATGGCAATCCCAGGCACCACTAGAGGCTGGGCAGAGAAGGKATGGAGAGCAGCCCTGTGGAGAAGGACTTAGGGTGATGGCTGATGAAAACTCAACACAAGCTGGAGGTGGGTGCTCACAGCCCAGAAAGACAACTGTGCCCGGGGCTGCATTCAAAGCAGCATGGCCAGCAGGGTGAGGGAGGTGATTCTGCACCTCTACTCTGCTCTTGTGAGTGCACTCACCTGAAGTGCTGCATCCCCTTTGTCCCCAGCATAAAAAGGATTTGCAACTGTGGGAGCAAGTCCAGAAGAGACCATGAAGTTGATGAGGACTGGAGCAACTTCCCTGTGAAGACAGGCTGAGAAAGTTGGGGGTGTTCAGTCTGGAGAAGAGAAGGTTTTGTGGAGACCTCACAACAACCTTCAGTATCTGAAGAGGCCTACAGGGAAGCTGGAGRCAAACTCTGTAAGGAACTGCTGACAGAACAAGGAGGTACAAATTGAAAGAGCAGACATCTAAGCTAGGTATTATGAAGACATAAAAGCTCAGAGAAACCTACTGCCCATTGTGCAGTCCTCTTCCCCAAGGGCAGGAGTGGAATAATATTTAATGGCACACACTGATATCTCAAGCCTGTAAGAAGACCAAGAGGAGCTACCTCTCTGATCCATAGAGAAGAAAGTTAATCCCAAGTAAGAAATCTGTGCTTCTACAACTTCTTTATACATGGGCTGTAGCATGCTCTGTAGGAATATAAGAAGAGCTGTATGAATTCAGAACAAAGGTCTGAGTAGCCCTGTATCTGCCCTTGAATGACATGCAGACAAGTGACAAAGAGGAAAGTCAGAGGAATGAAGGATAGGAGCAGAGAATACTTTGTCAACCTCCATCAGTTTAGAATTCTTGTCTTGGAACTGTCTGAGAGAGAGATACTAGCTTCACATTAAAGCTGATCTCAGAGGAGTTTCCTTCTCTGCATTCAGGCCTGTTGTACATTGAGCTACACGTCATGTAATGAACCACACCAGGAAGCCTCAATCACCAACTCCATTCCAGTCTGAAGAGTCCCAGACTCTGTGACTTCCTCAGATGGCAGCTCTTCACCTTTGATCATCCATCTCACTCTGCTCTTTTACCCTCTCTCTCAGCTACTTATGCTATGGGCAGAAAACTGGTGGATATCTATTTATTTACTTGTGTTTCAAAAATAAGGTACCTTGCACAACTTTATTCACTTCTTACCAAAATTTCTCAAAAGAAACACACAAATTCTCTTCACACAATTGAACTTCTTGAAGTAATTTCAAAAGGCTTGCACAAGCTTTTAACACAGGACCTGATCTATAACAAAAGTCTACCATATAGTATATAGCACATATACCCAGGCCCCAATATATGAGTTAAGAACGTTCTCAGTAAAAGACCTTGGCTTTAATACTTTGTATTTTGACTACTGGCTTTTTTTTTGATAGAAATTGTGAAAGTCACTGGCAAACTAGACAGTGACTGGACATTGCCAAGTATTTCCTTAATATTATAAGGACCAAATTAATGTATTCTTGATTTAAGAATACGATACCAAATAGAGTAGGTAATGACTATTTAATTTGAAAAAGATGTACTGAGAGGAGGATGCCTGCTTTTCTATAATAATTTGTAGTTTTCTGTCTCATTTTTTTCTCTCTGCTACTTTGTGAAAGGTGTGGATTTTGTATCACTACCCATCAAGCTTTGTTATAAATGTATTGCAGCTCCTTTTATATTCCTATCTGTAAAAGCACATTTCCTGTAATTTTAAGATTAGTGTGTGAAGTCTCCATGCTTATGCTTTAGAGTAGATGGCCATTGATTTGTAAATAGTATGAATCTTCAGGACTGTATTATTTCTTCATCTGTTGAAATCTAATAAAAGCTCAGCTCATAGGTATTGTGAATTGTATAAACATCCACTGCTTCCAAATCAATGTTCCCCTTAGTAAATCTAAATGAAATCTTAGTAAGCATGCAGTAGGAATAGAAATATAATTCATATAAGTATTGATCCTTAATAATCATCCCTACAATAAACTTTTGGACTGGTACCATTGCACATGTGCTAATATTCTTTTGTCTTCTGCTTGCATTCAGCTAGACTTGTATAGGGCAAGATCATCTGTCAATACAAAAAAAGTCTCAGAACTGCAAACAGATGGGAGTAKCATGGATGATCATCCATCAGCACCATCATCCCACCTGGGTACCCAAGCACCCAGGTCACTTAAGACAATCACTCTAAAGATGGTGCCATCAAACATATTGAGTTGATCCTTTTCTCTCATGTAGTTTATGAAAGAGCTATGTATAAGATCTTCTTCTGTAGTTTTGATGCTTTATGAATCAGTGGGATTACAGTAAAACAATCCCAAACAATAGGATGCTCCAATGGATCCTACCCAATGCTACATTTTCAATGGCAAAAGGAAATGCTGTTTAAGGGAATGAGGGCTGCTCAATTTCTGCAGTCCCTTCCCCTCATACTGCTGCAGTTCCACAGCTCTAGGAGTAAGGATACTGAAACACATTCTCCTGCCTCACACTTTTACAATACAGTTTTATACCTATTGTTTAGAATTTGTCTTACTGCTTATTAAGCTTGCTCATACTGTCTGCTTCCACTGATGCCTGTGGCTGCAGGACACAGATGTTTGCTACCTGCTAGGTAAAAACATTCTTTATTTTGACAGCTAACAGTTTCCAAAATGCATTACTCAAGTTAGGTTTTATGAACTGTCTGGTCTAGTATAGCTACTGGAGGCCTTCAATTGACAAATTGTAAGGGAACAGAAAAAAACCTTTTCTTGTACAGATACTAATAAGGCAAAGAAACCTAGGTACTTTCCTTCATGMAGATTTCCTTGTTTAAAAAGCTATGATTGGTCTCATTATAGCTTTTTGTTTATACTAAGCCTGTACTCAACCATTTAACTCCTCTAGAAAACACAGGCTTGTAAATTTTATGTAATAAAAGTGCAAGCAATTCATTCAAGGTCAAAAGAAGTTATGTGACCATTCATCTACTTTCCTACCCTTTCTTAAATAATTTTAGAAAATATATCTGCTCTCTTAAAAAATTAAGAGAGCCTCACCTCCTTATGGGTAAGTTTCCACAGAAACAGGTTCTCCTTCCTGATTATGTATTTTCATGGGACAAAAAGTGCTGTGTACTAACTATAAAGTTCTATGTACATTTTAAAATTTTGTTTTTAAAGCAGTTTTCACATCTTTTTTTTCATCAAAACCATGGAAATCCTTTTTTGAGTGTGAGAAGAGTCTAATCATTAATCCAGACATTCATTTCTCTGTAAAGGATAGTCCATGAGTATATTAACACCATTTCCTCTTGTGCACTCCACTACCAGAATTAACTGCACAGGAAAAAACCACTCCCTGATGGCCASACTTATACACTTACATACATATAAATATACAAATATTACTGTGCAGATACTGCATATTTTTACTGTTTTCTTCTCAGAAACCAACGTCAAGATGTCACAGCATAGGATACATCCCATACTTATCATTAGGCAGTATAGGTTAGGAAAATGAGTTTGTACTTAAAGCCAGACTGGATGAGTTATTGCTAATAAAGCCAAACGGTCAGGGTTATACTGCATTGTCTAAAATGCCTCAAAAAAGAGCTGCCCACCGTTAATCACCAGAGTATGACGTGGACAAAGTCTACAAAAAGTCTAAAATTATAAAACCCCCTCAGTGTGCTGATCTGTTGGTGGTTGCAAGATCCTGCTGAAGAGAYGATCGTGGTTTCAAAGCGCCTTTCAGAGGGGGCTCTCCAAGGTTTCAACGCGTGCATTGCCACGCGCCGCGCCCAGCCTGCTGCTGGAGAGAAGGATGAAGCAGGAAGGCCCGGTTCATTGCTGCCAGGATGGGGGCTCTACCTGCAGGTCCGTGTCTCCCACCGAGACATCAAGAGCAAAAGAAGAGCCTTCTGAAAGCAACTGAGCTATGGAAAAGGGGCTTGTCCATATATCCGACTTTGAAGGTCTCAAACGGGTATCGCTCCCTTGCCGTAACTTGCTCCGCCGGGGTTATCCTGGAAACCGTGACTCGAGGCTGACGGGTTTATTTTTTCTTGAAGCCAGCGTTTACTTTGAGTTTAATCTCCCACGCACACCCCGCTCCCGGGCCCGCCGCGGGGCAGCCGAAGCCTTGGCTCGGGACGCCCCTGCCCCGCGGGCTCCCGCGGCTGCCGGCCGGCCCGGCGGGCAGGGCAGGGATAGGCAGGGCCGGGAAATGCAGGATGGGCCGGGGCGGGGGGCCCGGCGCGGCCCGGGGAAGGCGCTGCCCTTCGCTCCGCGGGAGAGGGCCGGGCTTCCCCAGTTCAGACAAGCCCTCGCCCCGCTCCCGCGGCGGCGGGTTTGGTGCGACACCGTCCTGACATGTTGTAACTGGTTTCCACACCCACCGCGCCTGAGAGCGACGGGAAGTACCTGCGATGAGCGCTGCGCCGCCGTGACTCGCCGCCGCCGCGCTCGCAGCAGCCGGGTCGAGCCGCCCCGCCGCTCCGGAGGCGAGACCCCACGCGGAGCACCGGCGCAGTAAGTGGGTATACCCTCAGTCTCCCCCGGGAAGGGACGGGACAGGGGCARGGCAGGGCAGTCCCGCGTCCCGCCACCATCCCGCTCGGCGTCTCGGGGCGTTCAAACGGGGGAGCGCGGGTCGCGGGTCGCGGAGCGCGGGCGGCTGCGGCGGCGGGGGCGGCCCGGGGAGCGCCTCCCGCCGCTCCCACGCCGCGCTCTGCTGGGGCCGCCTTGCGCAAGCGGCCGGGCCGGGGGCGCCACACGTGCGGTGTCGGCCGGCGGAGCGCCCGCTGCCCTTGTTTGGCCTGGAAAGTTAAACTTTCTGCTTGAACTTACGAAGCCAATCCCCCAAAAGTAACCCACCGCAAAACGAGCAGACGACGCACAAGAGAAAGAGAAAAGAAGAAAAGCAGCAGGAACGCTTGCGGTGTTGTTTTTCACTTGGATTTGATGGCCTTTTTATTCACAGAAAATGTAATTTCATAAATAATTAAATAATTGCCTGTCACTGCTTAATGTAAGGTAATTATTATTTATTCTTGATACAATTCTTTAATAGAAAGGTTGGTGGAAGGCAGGTGTCAGTAAACGCCTGTTTGTTCTGTTAGAGGTTGGTCATGCCAGGCCCTTAAGCCGTGGGGAGGCTCCTTGGCCGAGCCGTGGGCCAGAGGTGCCCAGGTGGATGCCCTAAAAACCATACCTGAGAGTATGCAACAGCTTGCAACAAGCTGTTCTCGAGGTGTAAATTTCCTGGCAAGGTTGAGACTTTATGCAGAAACTGTCAAAGTAATCACATTTCCATTGGAAAAGTGATAAGGACATCCTGAGGGAAGCACCATGGCCAGGCCCTTGCCCAGGACCGGCTGTACCAGCCTGGGGTTAGAGCTGCTCCCTAAAGTTGCTGAATAGGAAATTTTTCAAATCCTGTGAATATTAGTATGGCAGGGAAGTTCCTTGTCTCTAGATACTAGTCTGAAACCCCTGTATAACGTTGCATAATTTTCTTTAGTGGACATTTGTCATCTGCTGCATTTGTGAAGTCTGTGATATTATCCAAATCTTTCTGTATAAAGGCATAGTTACTTCTTTCTCATAGAATAAGGTATTTTCTTGCTGGGTTCCTGGTAATGCCATTAGAAAGGTCTGAGCATGTTAATAGAAGGACAAGATGATCACATCAACACAGGATTCAGAATTTGTGTTCTTCCGCAAAAGATCCAGTTTTAGCAGCTCCATTTGAGTTTAAATTCAATTAAAGGCCATTAATAGCACTTATTAAAAAAGTTTTAAGTGACTGATCCCTGTGTTCAGGTAGAGAAGATGAGCTGGGATTAACAGGCAAGGTTGTTTCTCGGCGGATGAGTGACAACTTTCCTGGTGCTGGTGAAATTTGTGATCGTATACATAAAGTGTGATAAAGATCAGTAAGCCTCAAGAAATGGGCCTCATTCTGCACAACTTTGCTAATGTAATTGTTGACCTGAGGAGGACCTTTGAAGAATCAAGTTTGTTATGCGGAAATCACAATACATAGTTGAAGAAGACATCAAAAAGTTATTAAGAATTTTGTCCAAACTTCTACTGTTTTATGCAGAATTATATGGTTCACAGGTTCAGTTTCTGCTCAGTAGCTCTTAGCTTCTAAGGAGAAAAATATCTGTGTAAAGACATGTAGAGCTTTTGTTAAGTATACCTGAAGCCACTGTTTTAATTTAGGAGTTCTCTTTTGTTTCATATGAATGTATCTCATGCTGATGTCGTTAATTTCAAAAACTAGGATTAAAATTTTTTCATTTGTCTCAAGTGTTCTGTGATTTATTTCCATGCTGGCAAATTTTACATTTACTTTCTTAAATTAATGTGCACTGCTTTAAGCTTGTTTTTTAAACAGCGCTTGTTAATCAAACATCAGCTTCAAAGATGTTCACTGTAAAATGACTGTTCTTGTTTGRAAGAGAAGTCTCACCTTTTCAAGGTTACTTATATTTATACCCTGCTTTCAGCATTAGTCTGAGCATAAGTTGCTTTATTTGACCTATTCCACACTTAAGTAATTCATTATGTTCAATGAAAAGTCAAGCAATATACTATACTATTGTGAAAAACAAATGAAAGAACCAAACCAAATAAAAGAAATGCATGTGAGGCAGAACACACAAGTAATAATTGGTTTACTTTTTATTTGTTCATGACAGTCAATATTTGATATTGCACAATGTTACATATTAAGTATAGTCCTATTCCCTTAAGTTATTTTCAAAGGACAGAATGAGAAGACGAAAAAATAAATTCAGACAGGCTTTTGAAATAAACACATCTTTCACAACTGTATATATGCAGTCAGTGGAAAAATTCTATTTTAGAAGTATATCCATTCCAAAGTAGTGAGAATTTTAGGAATATCTTTCACTTGCCTTTGTAAAATCGTATTTATTCTTACATGTCGTAATAAGACTGACTTTTAAGACTGAGTTACTGCAGTGACTAGAGAATGATTTGTCCTGGAGGGCCCTAAAAGAGGGGTGTGTTGGAATCTCAATGAAGTCACCTCTATTACTGTGCAGACTCTTGAGAACAACTCAGCTGCATTTTGTACTCTAGGTTGTTCTTCATTCTGTATCTAAAATGTCTTGAAAACCTGGTCCAGATGATTGGGCTGGTCCTGATGTGGCTATTTTAATTTTTCAATCTGTTAAGAGTTTAATCTTTGAATCTGTCTTGCCTGTACCTTGTGYTTGGTTCTCCGTCACCTTCTGCCACAGGCTGTCTCTGCATCTGTGAGAAGGGAAATGGTATCCCTCCTGTTTTGTAACATTGCATTTCTTCTTGGGAGAGCAGTGTAGAATGAAGCCCTGAGTAGCTGTCAGAGGAATCCATGTAGTTCTTAGTTTGGGGGAGAGCAGTCAGATCCCTTTCGTGTTCTGCTTTCCAGTTCACCACAAAGAGCTACTCTTGAAGCAGCAGGGAACACTCCTTTCCCCCAGGCTCGAAAGCAATCCTATCTGGGAAGATCTGCCCTGCTACTTGGCTGAGAGACAGGATTCAAATGGAATTATTCCATATGACATGCTGATGCCAGCTTCAGATCTGGATTTTTATTTCTTGGTCTTTTTTTTTAACCTCAAACTTCCCAAGTTCCTTATAAATCTTGGTTTAATTGAACATTTAATTGGTATCTGAACTATCAGTTGATATGGAGATTTTTATTTTCATTCCTTTAGGTTAATATAGCTAATTTACATTTCCTTTTRGGAAGATTTAAACTGTTCCCAACAGACAGTAGAAAGCAATTGCACTGTTTGCGAAAATATCTGGAAGGTCTTGATGGGAAGAGGGAATTAAGTTACATTTATATGCCAGTAAATGAAATCAGAATGCATATGTCAATTTGCTATTATACTGCTATACTATTAATTAGGCTTGTAGGGAAACCCAACTTTAACTTCCAAGCTATCAAGCTTTTTCTAGCTATTCTGCCTTCGTTGGATGTTCTTCCTACTTCTGCAGTCTTTCTCTTAAGCTTCATGCCCTAGCCGTGGAAGATGTGCTACCTTCTTTCTGTTTTACACGGCTATGCTGATGCTGCTGCCCTGAAACACCTTCCCCCYCTTTTTTTGGTGAGTTACTGAGGGTTGCAGAAATGTAAAGGAAGAAACATTGWGTATTTGTTCTCTCTCTTTCTTAAATCTCCAATGTGCAGCACAAAGCAACCCCTCAGAACTTGCTAAATGAAATTAAGTGTAAGAATGAATTTATAAAACATCAGCAGTAAACAACTTGTTATTAATGTTTTGAAAAAAAAAAGATTAAAGCAGCCGCTCCTTTTGGCAGAAGGAATGAGCAGGGTGGAAACTAGACATCAAATTGCTGATTCAGAGTTTGATCCCAGATGTGGGAGGATAAATCTTTCTGGAGTTCCTCATAACTCACTGAAATGAGRTAGGCTGGTCCTGCTTGGGAGCAACAAATGGATTAGATCAGCATGGGAGAACAGATAGATAAGRAGAAGTACCTGAATGACTGTGGTTTCAAAGAAGCCAAAGAAAAGAAATGCATTGCAGATATTCAGTAGTGTATGAAAAAGTAGGAAATTTAATTGGTTTCTGAAGTGTTTCTTTGGACAGTACTCAGTCAGGTGTTGCAAAGGACATTTTGAAACACAGCCTGTGATAGTGTGTTGGAACATGCATTGGGTATGTATTGGTGTTACTGGTGTGGATGTTTGGTGTACTGTGAGCTCTGACATAGCTTGTAATATCAGCTTCCTAAAATCACTGAGTTAAGTGTTTCGTTTACTTTATATAAAAGTTYTTTATCTGTCTCTCTAATATAATGTTGTTTATCTATTTAATATGTATCTATCTCTTTAATATTTWATTTTTGGCAATAGTAGTCCCTGAGCCTTTTCAAAATATTTTTAAAATCTTGGAAAATGCTAGAAAAACTTAGAGCAACTTTACCAGAAGAGTATTTTAGTTAATAACTGTGTGTGTGTCATGGTTATCTAGAAATATTTTCATTGTTTTCTTACTTATTTTCTCTTTGCAGATACATTTCATCTGCTCATGAATGGACTCTTAAAAGAATTTATACAAAATACATGTGAAAATGGAAACTTCATCTTTGCTGTCCTCCTTACATGATGAATGCAGATCAGACAACTATATTGAACCTCACTACAAGGAATGGTACCGAATAGCTATTGATGCTCTCATTGAAGGAGGTTTAGAAGCCTATAAAGAATTTCTTTCCAAAGAGAGATGCTCAGAGTTCCTAGCGGATGAGGAAATTGATTATATTTTGAACAATGTTCACAAACTTCCCCAAAATACAATTTATTCCTCTAACCATGCCATTGATGACACTTCTTCCTCGGGAACCTACTGGCCCATTGAATCAGATGTGGAAGCTCCAAATCTTGACTTAGGTTGGCCCTATCTGATGCCTGGAATTTCTGGTGGCACAAATATTGATCTGCTTTTTCATCCACCACGAGCACAGCCTTACACCATAAAGGAAACTGTTCGGAAGATGATACGAGATGCAAGAAAGGTAAACATGAAAAATAAKATTGGGAAAAAAGTGGCAATAATAATAATCTAGTTGGTATTTTATTACAAGGGGTTTTTTATTTTTATTCTGGCAGGAAAAAATATCTGGTTGCTCATAATTCAGTAGGAAAGGTTTTCCCAGTCTGAGATCAGTCCTTTGGTGTCACATGCACCAGTCTTATTAACCTGAATTCAGAGGGATCAAGGGTTAATTAGAGGGATTAATTAATACTACCATTATAATGAATAATTACCATTTTACTGTAATGCTGACCAGTGCATGAGAAGTTTGTAGATAATCAGCACACCTTTTCTTTGACCTCATTTGAATATGCATTGATACAATTCTGTAGAACTTCAGGATTTATACTGATGTTTCTGTCTTGCATCAGAGGGAACATGCACTGGTTTGGCATTGCAGACAGTTATAGGAAAACAACACCTCAGTGTTCATCCAACTCACGTACCRTGGGAGTCTGGTTTTCTGATTTTGGCATGTCCTTGCAGAAATCAAACTCTGAATGAWAAAAGCAAACTAGACTAAGCAACAAGGAAATAGATCTGACTTGTGTATCTTGCCGTCATTTCTGATTAATGACTAGAAAATTTGGACATTTTTCCAAATGTACTTGTCTCTACTTAGGAACACTTGTATCTTGAGTTTCCTACAGCACACCCAGCTTACACCTTAGTGACAGAATGTTGTATGTACAAACCACTTTTGCTCTCAGTGTGTCGGCTTAAAACKTTCAAGTTTTAAATTTTTAAAACAATGTCAGTTAAAAAAAATCAGAAAAAGTATTAGCATGCAGATCTGTTTGACACAGGTTCATAATACCTCTTTAAAAGGTGTGACAGTGTTTCAGAAGTATTTCTGGCAAGTATGTAAAATTTTCCYTGTGAAATGCAGTTGTGTCTTGCATGACTCTATGAGTTTTAAATTGGTAGAAGGGGCTCTATCTCACAAACATCTGTAAACACTTCAGTGGCTGAAATATGTATGTAAATGTGTGCTATAGAAACGGACTGAACAGGGTAGGGCAGGGAAGGACTGCATCGTTTTACAATGTCTCTGCTATATTTAGATAAAGCATATAATTTGTTGCCATAATAGAGTTATCACTAGGTCTTTTATCCTACAGTTTATAATTTAGAATGACTATGCTCAAGGAAGAGTTCATTATTTCTCTCCCTCTTTATCCCTTTCTGAGTGAAATTGGATGTTTTCTGTTCTGGTATGTTGTGAGATCCGACTGTAAATTGCCCAAAATACTCTTTCAAATGCAGCTCCTGGCTACCAATGTATCCACTGTAAGGGAAACAACTAAAACACTGTTAACTCTGTTGAGAAGACTAGTTCAATTTTGCCACAAGGTCTTGAAATGCCATGAAGTTAGGCCATTCCCCCTTAGTTGCTCCTTTAATGCAACTGTAGGAAAAATTTAGGCGTGCTTCTTGGCTTTGCTTTGGAAGGAGGTTGAATGTGTAGTACGTTGCTCCCTGGTGTGCTTATGTTGCTTCCACTTTATAAAGAGGATGTTTTATGTGTGTCACTGTCAAATCTGACAGCTGAAACGTTTGTTTAGTTGATTAGGACAACCTCAACATCAACAACCACAACACTTTTGATACAGTGATATAGACTGGTTGCTTCAGGGACCAGCAATTAAATCTAASAGACATAGTGTTCTTCAGCCTCTTTTGTCTGCAGATGAATAGAAAAGTTTAAAATATTTTTAAGTAAGGTAACGTATTTAAATCATGCTTACAGTAGGTAATCCCTTTGTAAACAGCCTAGTGCACTTCTCCTAAGCCACTTAAAAAAATGTAGTTGTATTAAACAGGGTTCTTTGTTATGTGATAGTGGTGATGTGTAGTCTTGAGACTATTCAAAGGCAATAGGATAATGCTGCACATGAAAAAGAGAAACTTGTAAAGAATAAATCAGAAAATCATATTCAGCCAACACAGCTCTAAGCAAAATCTATGGGAATTTCAGCAGACTTCTGTGTGAAAATAAACAGGCTGTTGGAGGTGGGCATGTTCATACCTCTCAAGTCTGAATGTCTGAGTTCAGGCATTGATTTCCCTGGGCTACCCTGACAGCTCGGTGTAGTAGGAAACCAGCTCCTACAAGGGCAAGGCAGAGAATATTTCTGCACTGATTCACTCCATGAAGGAACCCATTTGATGTATATTTATATGTGTAAACTAGCCCAAAAATTCATGAAGAAGACTGAGCCACTTGAAACCTAGATGCTTTTGAATATTGGGATATATATAAGGATAAGATGACACTATTAGTGAACTTATTCTTGACCTCTTTCATGCTTGATGCATCACAGTGTCACTCCTTAAAATGATTATTATGTATGTTAATTTTGACCTTAAGAAGATGTTGTAAACAACATTAAGCAACTTGCTTGCTGACTGATTTTTTCCTGACTAAAGAAAATAATTTCTAAGCCCATGCTACACTAGAATAAAACCAGTGACTATAGAGAAGTGTTGTAATAAAGTCTTGTCACGTATTTCTTGAATACACAAGAGCATAAAAATTACCGACATTACTTTAATTGTAAAATACAGGTGATATAATAGTGGAATTCTTACAGAAAAAGATCAATAGTGTTACATCCTAGAAAAATTAGCTAACCATTTTAAAGAGATGAATCCATGCCTGTGGTATATGTTTCTGAAGGTTTGTTAGAGCAGGGAAACTGTATTGTACACAGCATGGCATTACATTGTCACCGACATACTACAGCACATCTGTGGGATAGATGTGATGTTAGCAGAGTGCCTTAGGTAAAACCAAGATGTCAACAAGATGGGCTTACAGTTGGTGTAACCAGACCTCATCTCTAAATGACACAGCTTGCCAGCCACCCTCCTCTGTCAACATAACCTGTGTTCACACAAGGAGGCTGTTTGGCRTGACTGTGTCAACTGGGGAGACACGAGTCTTTTTCTCATGTTGATATAACCATGTGAGGAAAAAGCACTGCAAGGTCTGTCTGACCTTAATGATGGAGACTTTTGTAAACAAGCTGGTAGCCTTATTTCTCTTTCGTTTTGGAGGCTTCTACCTTTAATCATTGGCAGGTTTCCGGCTTCTCTGAGGCTTGAGGTGCTCCTGCAGCTTGACTCATCACAGCTGGGCTGTCTGAACAGCCACTGATAATGTTTAGCAGTTTTTACTGAGAAGATTATTCATCTGGGAAGTGATATCAAGATTGTTACTCATCTGTGTCAGGTTGTAGTGAGTTGATGCTGGTTAACATGAAACTTCCTTCTTTTAGTACAATGTAACACAGAGGCTTCAATAATGAAGTGTTCTCTCTCTCTGTGACTTTTCCTAAGAGTTGCAACCATCAGTTACGAGCTTGTGCATGTGTGCAAGAAATCTCTTGTACCATTTTCTCAGGTGTGATTGACAGGGTGAGGCCACAGGGAAAGGACAGGACAGGGCACCAAAGGGACCTTCTGGCATTGTGTTTTTCTCTTTTACAGCAACTAGATTCCTCTGTCGACCATGGAGACATTCCTATACAGTTTGAGAGAGAAGGCACAGCTCAGACTCATGTCCTAATAAGGATCTGCTCTTCCTGGAGAGAATTAAAACCTGTTTTTTAAAGAACCATGTTGCTTAGACAACCCAAGAGTTACTAGTTTGCAGCACACGTCAGGAAACACTTAAAGACTTTCTGACGTACTTTTGGGATTTATGATGGAATGTATGAGGTAGCACATTATTCAAAAAATATGCAATACTTTTCACTGATTTTATTTTATTCAAATATACTAGCAGTCATAAGCCTGGGTTCATGAAGTCAGCGATACCTGTAAGAACGTTTTAAAAATACAATTGCTTAGAAGCTTAAATAAAAATTAAAATGGTTAGTGTATTATAATTTTAGAAAATAAAAAAGGGAGTTGTTTTTGCTGAAATACTCATGATTGGGGTTTTTAATGAGAAAAGTTGCAAAACTTGGACCTTTGGGAAAGAATTACRTTGTACACTGTGAATCAGTGTAACTTGTTTTTAGGCTTGCTGGACGCACTGCAGGTAAGCACTTGGTCAAAAAGGTGTTTCTTTGTATTCTTGTGAGAGAGCGTTATGTACAAAATGTAATGCCTGCATGGTTTTCTATAGCAGTGGACCTCGTCAAATAAAAAACAGTTGATTCATTTTAAAAATATATAAAAAGGAAAATATTTTCTTTTAGTTTTGTGGGGTGTTTTTATTTTGTTTTGTACTGTTTCAAGTGAAAGTGAAAGGTTTGTATTACAGAAAAAATATTCACTATTAATTCGTTACTACTTGGTATTAATTATTATTAATTATTCTTCCTTCTTCACTATTATGTACTGTTAATCTCATTTGGTCATGTGTATAATGCAGTAATAATAGTCTAGTACTGACTGCAGTCTAGTATGAAAGAAAATCAGATTCTTACATGCAAATATGAAGAGTAATGTTTCTCTGCGGGAGAAAACTTGTAGAATATGGATGTGTTGAGCAATCTTTTATTTCTCTTTCACCAGTACTCTTTGCCAACTATTTTAAATATAATTTGAACACAGACTGGAACAATGATAATGAATAGTGCTTGTGGCAGTGCTCGTCTTAGCTCACTAATTGCATCGGTTCAAGCAGATGAGAGAGGGGCTGCACCTTTTGGATGTAAAAACCAGAGTAATCTGCTGAATTCAGGGAGAAAGAATAGATAAATACAGTAGTTGCCCCACTCAGACATTTTCTGTATTATCTTTAAAGTGTTAGATAATCAGCGGATATCATTTTTTAAGACGAGAGTAATGCATAGAAATACTCAGTTTCTGGCTGAAAACATATAAGGCAGCATTTTCCCTGCCAAGATATTTTGCCCCACAAGGATTTCAGCAGGTACCTTTTGGTTCAGCTGCTCTGCTGAAGGGTGAATTCATCATTAACTTCCTCTCAAAGTCTGTTAAAAGACTTCCTGATGGTTGAAAACCAGCATGGCAGTCATGTGTATGGTTTCCAGGTGAAACATAGTTTATAGTTTGTGACAGATTTATTTCAGAAAGTGAGATTGTGTCTCATTTTTTCTAATTGCACAGAGTACATGCCATGTGCTGGAAAAGGACTCTTCTTGCTCTTGTTGCTACTGTGTGACCCAGTATCAATTTTTTGTCATCACAAAGTAGTGCTGTTCACAACAAGTAATTATTTCAGGCATTTTCTCTGCTTGGATTTGCCTTRGGAGTCCTCACACTGTTTTACCTGCCTGTCCCCTTCTCTCCCTGCTATCCTGCTCCCCCCATGTTAGGGTAGTCCCCGAGCAGTCACAGCAGTGCCCTCAGTGCAGGCAGAGAGGACTGCTATCGATGGGACACATCTGCAAGCAGTTTTATAGTCTGGAAAATCTGGGACTTTTATGAAATCCAATTCTTATGTGCTCTAAACATGAAACCCACAATTTTTCATGGTAGTGCTCTTGTTACGTGTAGAGGATACAAAAGTGAAGAGCAAGCAGAGTGCAGAGCCTGGGGAGTGGGAATCTTTGAGAACATAATTTTTAATTAGTTGTGGTCATTTTGTATTCAGAGATTTCTATCTTTGCAAGACTTTTGACATCTTCAATACTCGTATTAAAAGATGTAATTAAATAATTGATAGGTATTGCCATTTTTATATCAGAACTGTGCTAATGTGTTATCAAAATACCACACCTCTGTGATGAATTTAAAAATAGAATAAGGAAGATAAAAGGCCAGATATTGCAGGCAGCTGTATTTCTTTATTAATGTCTGTCTCATTCACATACATATGAGAAGTAAGCATACACATATGCTTTGCAGCAATTCCTTTCATTAAAACATTTTCTCTCATTGACATAAATCTCTGTCAGTCAAAACAAAAGTGCCATTAAGAAGTCATTTACGCTTTTTGCACAATCTGTAGATTAAAGTGTTCTTTATCATATTCAACAATAACTTTGTACTACATTATGCTGAAGCAATTACAGATCAAAATATGCTATAAATACATAACTGTTGATTTAAAATAATTTTGCCCAGGCAGAATGCTGCTTTCAGTGCTCAGACTAGTGTACTGGGGTTTTGTCCCTCTCCTTTTCTTGCTTGTCCAAAAAATACTGGTAATGTTGGAGTGCTACTTTTGTTCATCTGAATTCCTCTCCCGGAGAGATCTCAATTTTTCTGGTTTTTTTTTTTTTTTCCCAGCCAGGAAGCAATCTTGCCTGAAGAACTATAGCTCTAATCACATTCATAAATCCATAAGCCTTTTTTAATCTTTTGCAGTTTTGCAAGAGCTTTTGAACTCATGGCAGCTTTCCAACACAGCCAGTGATCCTCTGAGGGGGACACATTTAGGGTCATTTTGAACATTGAATTTATTATATATCAGAATTTGGAAACTAAAATATTATATTATCTGTGGTAGAATTTTAAATGAGCATAGCTTTGTGTGCAGATACCTGCAGTACTGAAGCAGTATGTGTGTAACTCAGTGTGATAGAATCTACATAGAAAGCTGAAAAGTGCTGACAAAACAACAAAATTTCCCATTCTTCTGTTTGGAAGGAGTGGGATTGCATGCCAGTGAGTTACATGTATTAAGTTTCCTCATAGATCAGATCTGAGTAGAAATATCTACTTCACTTGTAACTATTTCAGAACAACTTGCTTAATGCTGCATTGTTTTCCTTGAGGAGTATTGCAAGTATTCCAGCCCAGATGATAGAGTCAAAGTACACTTTATTATTTACCTCTCTAAAAGTAGTGCAGACCTTGCCCTAGACAGCTGTGTAGTCATGCCTTCCATTTTAGCCTGTTGATAAAGTATCTATATCCATTTTCTGTATCTATAACCATTTTCTAATAAGGATACAATAATGTTGCAAGAGAAGCTAAAGTCCAGATTTTTGGAAATGCTGTCAACATGCCTGAGACCTGAGAGGGGTTTTGCTCTGTAAAACCCTACTGTAATTTACCTTTGGGAGGAAGGAAGCATTGGCATCACAGCCATAACAGGGTGTAACTGGTGCTGAGCTTGCCACTTTACCGTAGGATCTGCAGACATCCATAAAATGACTCACCTCAATAGAGCTGTTCAAAATAAATAATTGCAACATCTGGCCATTGCTTGCTTGATCAACAGTTAATAATTTTTCAATATACAATCCACTGATCAGTAAGCCAGCTGAATTTATAGTAGTGTTATTTGCATTATAAATACAGAATTATAAGCAATCAAATGATCTATCTCTGCTTTCCTTGCTCTTGTTTGTCATCTTTTCCCGTATTTTAGRTGTTTGTTTTCAGAATCAGTGAACATTGTTATGTTTCACTGCATGTCTGTATATCATACATGTTTGTGCAGTTGTAGTCTCCCTGATTAGTGCCAGCCAGTACAGACATACCACTACTACAATAAAAACAGTAGATTCAGAATTTTTATGCTCTCCTTTATCCTTAGCCAGCAAAGAGCATAACCAAGGTGCATGTGGTTCTGTAAATGAGACGTCTGAGACACACTGAGCATTAAATGGATATAAATAACTTTTTTTTAAAGATACAGTTATAAACCAAAAGTGTGAGAATATTATACATTAGCAAACAGTACTCAGAGCAAGTAGGGGCCTTTTCTTTATTTTCTCGCCTCTGTGGTTTTAGTTTTTGATAAAAATTACAGTTGTGCATTTGTAATTATGCAGACTAATTTCTGATGAACATCAGTACTTCCCTGATAAAAGTTGCAAACTGTAGCTGTGTAATGCTTACTTTTCAAATATATTTGTAAAAGCATGAAGCATTTCCTAGCTTCAGATAAGAAGGGTGTGACGTATACAGGGTGTTCTCATACCTTATCTAGGAGCGGGTTATCTTAACCAGTTCTGTCTCTTGCTCTGGAGTGCTTGTGCTGCCTGCCCAGATCTGTGGTGTGAGGGAACAGAGCAGATCCCTTAAAATCAGGGTCCACGGTGGCCCCTGCTTTCCCCAACAAGGAGTGTGGGCATGTAGCTGCCTTCAGAAAGCTTCTTGGTACATCCTTTATCCAGGGATTTTTGCTAGCTGCAGCACCAGATCTCCTCAGGCCTTTTCCCTTCTGCCAGCGATCCTGCTGYCAGAGACGAGGCTGTGATAGGATAATATGAGAAGTTATGTGCCATATCTCTTAGAGATGAAAAGAAAACTTTTGAGATCTGCATCATTCACTAGCAGTCAGGCTTGAACTGTAGCACAGGATTGTGTGTTCAGGTAGCCAAATAGGTGTGCCTTCAGTTCAAACAGCAGATACAACATCTCAGCCCTATTTTCATGCTGTTTCCCGGAGCTGCAGGCACTCTTTGCTAAGAAGGTTGCACTTCAGTTCAATAAATTCCCTTTATGGTTTAAGCACTAGGTGAAGCACTAAGACATCACCTTTGAATTCAGGTGAATCTGAGTGGCATCAGTCCACAGAAGGCATTTTAGTTGGTGTTTTTCTTTAGGCTTTTGATGCTTGATAAGGAAGAAATAATATGGAGGATGAGATGAAATAACCAACACAGAAAAAAATTATGATTCCCAGTGGGACCTTTCTCAAGAAAAGCCCACTAAAGGACTAAACTCTCCTTAGGCTGTGCAGAGCTCCCTGTTAGTGAGCTGTGCCTTCTGATTAGAGATGTCAGAGACAGCAAACAGAAGTTGCAGTGTCAAGCCAGCAACGCTGATTTGTTTCAAATGCCAGAGATGCTGCTTGTCRAAGCAACTAGGTCGCCATCCAGCATGACAGAGCACAGTAATATCTGAAGCTGTCTGCTGTTCTGATAATTTCCTGTCACTGACTAATGGTGGATTAGYGCAGGCATGCAGTAATTGCCTGAAAAGTCACTCTTAAGGGCGTGGGGTTTTTTTTTAAATAACAGACAGGCCCATGTGGCTGCAGAGAATGTGTTTGATAGAGATCAGAAACCTTTGTTTGCTGAGGATGGGCCTAAAAATACAGCCATTTACAAGTGTAACTTTTACAGCAGTATGTACTCTAACAAGTCTGCAGAAAGTTGTTTTAAAACAGAACAAAAACTATGTTATTTTGCTCAAAGGATATACTTTTCGAAATGAGAAGACTAAGCATAGATATGAAACCAGGAACTATGATTGATTCTTCTAYTGCTTTATTTATTTGCTATCACCCTATTTCATGTTTTAGCATAACATGAGCACCAGTAATATCACTGTATTTTATAATGGATTTTATGATGCACAAAATTATTGCAGTAATATCATCATCTATTCTGTTAATGAATTCTAGATTAATGAATATTAGTAAGCCACTTGTGCCAGAAATCTCATTAGTCAGAGGATTTGATTTCTTATGCATAAGTTTAATGATGAAAGTTCAGTCCAGATCTGAAATGCCATATGATATTGCAATCACTCACTCATTACAGGATTTCTGTCCCAAGTGAAGGCCCTGTTTTTCATCTTGAAGTTAGAGGAGTTAAACAGTGTCGTTGCAATGAGTTCTTGAGATCTCAGGAAGCTCTTTCTGTGTGCATGCCAGAGCCTTTCAAAGCCAGAGCTCCAGATGCTTTTTGGAGAAAGGAGAGCAAAGGAAGGAAAATATGTGCTGTTCTTGGGTGTTGGCTAAGAGGCATGTCAGAGGAGCAGAGATCTGSCAGTCCTTCCAGTTGATTCTTTTTRGGAATCAGTGCAGCAACTAAACACTGTTTCGACTTTGTGAGGGACCGTAACACTCTGGAGCCAGCTGCCAGGGTGAAAATGCTGGCAGCTTGAGGTTCCTGGAGTCTCAGAGCATCATGTGGAAGGGGACAGCTTAAGGCATACACAGATGGACCGATGTTTGAATCAGCTGGGCTCCACTCTGTGGTGGTGAGCATTGATCAGAAGTAACTTCCTGAGAATCTGTATCAAAGGGGTGGGAGTAAGGCACAGAAGTTATGCATACTGAAGTATGTATATGAAGTATATGTATATATACTGATTATACTTACATACCTGACAGGAAACCAYCCTACATACATTTTTGGTCATAGTTTCTCTTTCCTTTCCCGCCATCTTTGCCCCTCTCTCCAGCTCTGTCCCTTGGACAGCCCTACCTCCTCTGTCCTTTCTCCTTTCACTGTGCAACTCTGACAGAGGTGAACATTTGCTGCCTGCTCGAGACACTTGTGGCATCTTTCTGGAAAGCAATTCCAGGTGGGACATCTGGAAATAGTATCTCCCTCTTAGGTCAGTGAAGAAATGTGGCTGCCCTGGAGGGTGCAGTCAGCATACCTGGAGACAGTGCTTTCAGTTTGGTGTTTGTGTCAGCTCCCCATCCTCTGTCACTACCAGTAAGAACTTGTAAAGCACCAACATGATGTTAGAAACACAGCAATGCTTTTGAATTGCTAGTCTAATCAATTTTATTGCCAGGCTTCTGATTTTTATTTTTAAATTGCATCTCTGATATTAAGTATTAGGAAGGTATATTTTCTGAACTGGACTATCTTACTGATGTTTTTGGCAAAAATTACAAAGTTTAGAGATTGAACAATTGTGTATCAGAAATTATGGTAGGCTATTTAATTACAACCATGACTTGTATACACCATTGCTTTTCATCTCATTTTATCAAACAGTACATCTAATAAAATCTGACAAGAATTTTTGGGGGGAATATTTAGTAAAGGGCAGAGAGACAAAAAATAAAATCTCCTCAATGAAGACACTTTTTTTTCTTCAARCAAAATTAGATCTGTAATTGTGGGGGGATTTAAGTACTGTAATTTGTGTACATGAGAGGTTCTATTAACTTGACATGCTTATGTTTGCAGGATTGATGCCTAGGGATATGGCCATATATCATTAAGGATCTGATTTTGAATGTTTAATTAATTTCTTTCTCTTAAATCATGCCACAGTACATTTGTAGTCCAAAATGAGCTACATCTTCAGGTGATTGCATCCACTGTGAGCACCTGAAAAAGAATAACTTTTGTCCAAGCAGACRGCCCTAATTCTTTTGTTCTAAATAAAAACTGTGTTGAATAGCTGAATATCTGAAAGCCAAGCAAAGCTATGAAGCCAATGAAATGTTTTCATTTCCCCAGGTGCTATTTCATCCCTTTACTGATCCCTGCATTCAGGCCCAGCTCCCACAGAAATGGAGTGGGTACACGTATACATGTTATAGAAGATAGGCTGGTCKCTTCAAAAGAAATACAGAAGTGAGACTTAATTTATCATGTTGATACATTAAGAGCAAGAAGAGGTTTTGCCAGTACAGAATGTTGATCAAAGAACATTTTATTCTGTAGTTTCCTGTAAATAGCTTCAACCAAAATGATTAAGTCCTCAGGTAACAAACCTTAACAGTTTATACGGGGAATACAGGCTTTAGTCTGCCACGTTACACATGTTTACTGAGCTTAGGTACACTGTAAGGAAAATTCCGTGGAAAAGTTTCTCAATTTGTACTCTAAAGCACAAATTGAGGCTTTAAAAGGGATTGCAAAATGTATTGCAAAAAGCACACCTGCWCTTTTCCATGTATGCTGGCCTGCAAGTAACAAAAACAAAAGAAAAACCTGTAAGAAGCGAACATCTGGAATTTAGTTACTGTGGTAGAACTGTCCAAAATAGTTTATGGATTTTATTTTAAATGCTCCAAATTCTTAAATTAAAAGAAAACAGTTGTCTCAAGAAATGGACAATTATGATATGTTGATAGAGAATGGTACATAGGTAGGTCTACCTATTTTGAATTTTCTTAGTGGTGTTTAAAAAATTCTAGGGATCAGGATTTCATAGTCTGCTAAATTCTGTGCAGAGACCTTGCTCATACTGTCTGAGAGGTTATTTGCTAAATTTAATTATACAAAGTAGTCCTTTAGGTAAAGGACTACTAAAGTAAAAGAAGAAAACAGTTTAATGCGTTACTGTCTAGTTCATAACCCAGCCATCTATTTTTAAGGTAGYAGACTGCACATAACAAAACCAGAAATAATTTGAAAAGGGAAAATATCTAATTTCTGAAATATGTAATAATAGTATTTTAATGCAGGAGCTGAAGTTACAAAGCTATCTGAAAGTCTCATTAGAAGATAATCCTTGTCAGACTTTTTTCCATAGAATGTAATTAGGTTGAAAATACCACAAAAAGCTAGGTGTTTAAAGATTTGGGGGGATTTCTAGCTGAGCACATTTGTTGAAACATTCTAGGAGCACAGTTATAGTTACCTGTTGTGGAAATATGATACTGAATGAGAAACTGTGATTGTGGAAATATGATACTGAATGAAAAGYTGTGGCATTTTAATTCCAAATACAGAAATCTTTCTGACCCATTTCAGAAGTAACAGTGGCATTTTAGGCTGCCTTTCATTTCACACTGATGTTCACACAGACTTTCTAGTTTTAAAAACTCAAATGGAATTTAGAGCTGCTTTTTGTCATACAGCGTGTGTGGGGATTCATAATATATATAGTGCATGCAAAAAGAAACAGACATGGGTTTGAGCATATTTTTTCCTTACTCAGTCGATCTAAATCTGGGCTGTCTCTTTGATCAGTCTTGACCGAATCTCTGTAAAGAATCTAAAATTTTCCATAAAGAAAAGAAATACCTGATATGGTACAAAAAAGCTTCTTGACAATGCCTACTGGAGGCATTGCTGTCCKAACAGTGGAGAGCTTTCTGAAAATTATGCTAAATATACTTCAGTTGGAGATTATGAAAGAAATCAGTTTGGCTAGTATTTAAGCTACTTCTCTAATGAGGAGAAATTTGGAAATATAGAAAGCACTGTAACATAAAAGTTAAAAATAATCCAGTACTTTACTYTTTTTTTCTAATTTAGTGACTTCCACTGACTGTCCTAAATTACACTAAAAATACGCTGGTTTGTATTTTTTCTTTTTCAACAGCCATGAATAAAACAATTSCAGTGTAAGTAATAAGCATTGATCTATTATGGATTTGTTTTTAAATTGCTGGTCTGTGGCTCTAAGTTGGATTTTGGCCTGAAACAGTAAAAATGCAAAGCATCCTATTTTGATCCATTTTATGCTTWTAAAATATACAAATGCAATAAGAGAAATCTCTTTACCTTTTGAAAAAAAAAAAGAAGCTAGAACTGACATTAAGTATTTTTAAATAATCTGTATTAACAGGTTACAAAATATTCATATAATAAATACACACACACACAGACACACACACACACACACACACACTGGAATTTCATTGAAAAACTTGCTGTCAGCAGTGCCATAAGCTGAAATGCAAAACTCCTGTGAATATGATGTATGCCAAAAATCTTTCATTGTAATTATGAACATAGTTAACTAAATTAATGCATTATGAAAATTGAGAATGGTATTTCACTTCGGACAGTTTAATTAATTTCAAAGTCATGGTTGGCTCTTGAAGGTCAACAGGTTGTCCAGGAAGGATTTTAGTGGTAATAAACTGTACACTCCTTTTTCCTTCCATTCTYAAATTTGTTCAAAGCCACAAAACTGAGAAAATCCCAGTTTAAATGTTTCATTTGTTTTCGAGTTGTAAAATATTCCTGGACGTTTCAYAGAATCTGCAGTTTTTGCTTCCTTGGTGTTTTTTAGGCATGCTTTGGGGTTCTCTGTGCCTGGGAATTTGAAGTGAGTGGCTCTTTGCATTGTAATTCCTATACTCTRGGTTCATTCTCCTCAAAATCCCAGTGGCAGGCCTTTAGTTTTGAACTCAATTCATAGAGACATGATTTTCCCCCAAGACTAACAGTTATTCTGGTATTTTAATGAATGCTATTTTTTCGTATAAAGCAGTCTTCTGTATTTCTTGATTATATACCACTGCTTTTACTGTGCTTATATGTCCTCTTTATGAGGCTTGTCATTGCTTTCCTTTTCAGATATGATTTTCTAAGTGATTTTACTGGCAGTTGTTTTATAAAAGAGCTGGGTAAACGTGAGCCTGTGATCAGTGTTTGTAGTCTTTGAAAATTCGTAGTTTGTTTGGGCTCTCCTTGTTCGTCTTTGTAGCCATTTCTGGACTGTGAAATCAGCAGAGGCTGATAAAACTGAGAGATTCACAGGTTTTGATGTCAGAAGGGACTGTAATGTTAATGCCATCTGACCCCCTGCACAACACAAGTCTGACAGTGTTGCATCCTCAAAGAGCTGTTAGTAAGAATAAATCTGACCTTAAAACAGGTGGGTGCTAGTCTTACCATCAACACTTCTGGGTRACTAATTAATAATTGCCCAGGACATAAGGGTTTTTTTGGACAATCACTTTTCTCTAAATGATGGAATTTGCTTGAAGAAACCTAGGTTGCAAGCGCAGACCAAGCCTGCTTGAGCTTTCTGCTTGTGTATCTCATCACTCAACATGACAGCCAGCCAAAAGAGAAGGTGCAGAGAATTCTAAATGCAGGACTGGAGGGTGAGGTTCGGCTCGGGGTGATCTGTAGCTGCAGGAGKTGCTTTCATGGGGACCTTGGGATGCTCAGCCTCTCCACAATCCCTGGCTGTTGGCCTCTGAGGAGCTGCTCAGACAGCAGGGATCAGTGCACAAGGGCACTCTCAGGGAGCAGGGTGTCCTCACCTCCTTGGAGCATCTCCTTAGCGGGACCAGACTGTTCCCAGTGGCAGAGCTCATTAGCAATGGGCTGACTCAGGTGTCCCTGTACTGGACAKCAGTGTGACACRCACACACACACACCCTGTTCAGATTCCCAGATAAAAATAGGTGCAATRTGTTATTCCTGCATTTATGGAATGGTTTGCACTTTACAGAGGAGAAAAGCTTTCTGTGTGCATTTAAGTATTAAGAGGAATTTAAAAAGATGCTTATTTTTTCTGGTAATTCTTCTGGAGTCTTTTACAACAGAGAAGTAGTAGAAAAGGATTTCAGTAAGTTTCTGGTTTCTTAGTTGCTCCAGGGATGATTCAGGAGATTGTAAATAACATTACGCTATTAAAAATACATTTCTATGCTAATGTCTTCTTGAACTGGATAAAATGGGAGTGATTTACTTGTTTTTCAAGTTCCCTGCATTTATCTCAATTCAAAGGTCTTTTACATACTTTAAAAAATATTTTTGTATGTTTTTATTTTTGCTGAATGAAAAAAATTATTAAATACATTGGTCTAGGACTTGGAAGACTTGTAYACAAATTCCTTGTAGAACACAGACTCCTCATCTATAAATATGAATATAATCTCAGAGTGATTTGTGAAGACATATAAGTAGTTTGGCATACTTGTGCTAGGGGTGGGGAACAAGTTCAAGAGCTTATGCTGAAATCTACCTTTTTCAGGTGCTTCCAGTGGTTTAAAACTTTATATTTTGCATTAACCTTTTGTGTATTTGTTTTTGCCCAAGAGATTGTTTGCTTTAGAGCATTCAAGCAGAAATATTTCAGTAAYATTCAAATATGAAGTAGAGTTTTTTGCTTCCCCATTATCTGCCCATTTTCTGATGTTACTTTTTTTCACTATGTCCCTCTATGCATGAGAAACAAGAGAATAAGTTTTTTGTTGTTCACTTGAAATAGTGTTTCTAATTTAGGTTGCATTTCAGCAAATGCTCAGTCACCCACAGAAGTGTCATGAAAGTCTCACCTTTGCATACCTGAGTCTTGTTTCATTGCAAAAAATGTCCCTGTGTTAGTGAAAATTATGTATATTGCACATCTAATATTGAAAAGAGATTGGAGTATCTTTTAGTTACCAACTGCTAGTCACAGTAAACCAAAAATTATAATAGACTCACTGAAAAATTCCTTCCTGACATCTGTACTTCTTGAGTGAGTGCACACTGTGCCAGTATCTGAAAACAGATTCAGAATTACAGTGAGAGACTCTGAAGAGCAGGAAAAGGTGTACACCTTTTTAAGTGAGAAAGAAAAAAGGATAAAAACTGTCCTGTTACTACATCTGAAATGATTGTTCTTTTTTTCTTTTGTTGATACAGTGCTGGTTTGAAACTTTTGAGATGAAGGAAATAGGCAAATTATAAAATGGGGTTTTTTCAATCAGTGTGTRTGTGCACTGTGCTACAGAAAATGTGGATTCCATGCATGCACACAGGGGCACAGGGAGCAAAGCAGTCTGGGATGGAGAGAGGCTTTCTTGGAGTGGGCAGGTTACTCAAGGGAACACGTTTCCTGAGAGCTACTTCATAATAACAAATATTTATTTGAAAGGCACTACTTTGCATTGAAAAACAACACTTGGCAGTGTTCTTGGAATAAAATGTTCACCTCTCCTCCACAGATGTATATTGCATGTTCTCACCTCCATCCTTACTTCAAAGAACTGAAGTTATCTCATATAAATATATGAGTTAACTCATATAAATATAGCTATTAGCATGCTTGGCACATTTTCCAGCARAGCCAATTTGCCAATAGAACGTGGCTTAATGTAAATCCATGGGTGGTTTGGTCAGTGGTTTTTCTGCTTTCACTCCTTATTATTAGAAGGTTCCACTTTTGATGGCAAAATAAGTGAATTTTCCTCTCTGCCCCTCATGTTTGCTAGCATATATACCCTTGAGGTACACAGATATTCAATGCAGGAATGTTTTGTGGCTACAGGGGATTCACTGGCACAAATAGGCAGCAAATCTTGCAAAGAAAGGTGCTGAAGAGCTGCAGTAGGTACCCCTGAGACTGATTTTCTTCTTCCTCCATTCTTAAATTCAGGTGTCTGCTGTGATGTTTTGGAGAATACCACCTTGCTCTAGCAGAAGTTTTGCATTTCTTGCTGATGTTCAGCAGGCTTCCTGATTAGATCTCTGATTATCATTACCCAAATGGAGGTTAGGTGTGTGTGTGTGAACTGGCATGCAATGCACAGTAGGAGGAATATTTTGTAGAAAGGGGAATGCTCTCACACACATGAAGCTGTACATTGCAAGACTTGTCATAACATGTTTATCTTTTTCTTAAAAAACCCTATTAACTTGACATTAACTTGGTCACTAGCTCAATTGAGTGTAAAGGGTTCAGTCACTTGCACAGTGATAACTCATTTATTTGAATAATTGTTCATTTTAATGATTCTTGAATGAGTGCTTCATTATGCATCTTATCCTTGTGAGAATGAGAAAAATGAGAGGAGCAGACCATGGTTCCCATCTGTGGCTGAGGCAGACGGAATCAGGGTCGTGGAAGGAAGTCTTGCAGCCTGGCTGTGTGTCTGCTCCTTCCCAGATGTGTCCTGGAAGTGGCCTAGGGCTCTGATTTAAGAAAACATTATGAATACACTTAATAAATTTGTAACCATCAAAAAWAAACTTTTACATTTAATTGGAAAGAGTAGTAGATAGCAAAGATGGAGTATTATAAATACCTGAACAGACTTTTATCAAAAGGATCAAAAAATCTTTCCTCTGATTTTGCATAATTGTAGTATCAAATTGCAAGTGATGAATTAATACTTGTGTGGTCTTATGGAAGAGCTCTGCTGATCAGTGAAAGCTAATGCTAATTGCATTTTCAAAATAATAGTGTCACCAAGATAACTGTAAAGCTGTATTGCTTCTTGCTTGACAGAGATGGTTATTCAAAAGTCAGCTCACACAGAGGCAAAAGATCAGTTGAGCAAAAACCTGGCAGAAACAAATACGAAAGAATTTTTTCTTCAAAATTTTTCCACTTGTGTCTTTTAATTCCATTTCTTACCCCTTTACTTGCAACTCCCTCAAATACTTCCCTACCTTTGCAGGATTCATGCTCAAACAAGAATTGTCAGGTTTCACTTAAAAAGCTTTTAAAGGATTTAAAAATTGAAATAATTTTTATAAATACAGCATTTTTAAAGCATAACATTGGCACTGAAATTATAACTCTCTAATAATAATTTTACTTGTAATTATTTATTGTTTTAATTTTTAAGTGCTGCATATGATCAGAAATTAAATTCTGTTTAGTACCTTGTTTAGTTTTAATTCACAATTCACTCCACTGGGGCTACAAGAATTGCAGCATTACTTATCTTCTTCATTTCAGTTTGCTTCATGGGAGGTTTGAGCAGGGTTTTTATAATTGYTTCTCTCCTATTTCAGGCATCTTGCTCCATATGTTATTGTGCATAAAAATTTAAATCTGTTTTCTTCCTGAAAAGCTGCACATAATTACTTATTAACAAGACTAATCTTTTCTTATCTTTAGGACATTCTGTTGATGCTTTCAGACTAGTCTGCAATTATTTTTTTCCTTTTTCATTTAATCTGTAATAAATAACCTGGCATGCCAGGGTAATGGATTTCACCTGAGGACCTGAACATGGTTTGCAGACAACAATTAATTAATTAGTTTCAAAACCTGTCTTAAATAGGTGAAATTGAAATGCAGGCTGCCAGCACACAGTCATTAGCAATATGTTGCACAAGTAGCTGTGGCTGCTCTATGAGCAGGTGGTGTAATCTGCTTCTCATGAGTATCAGGGAAGTCTCCTGCTCAATTGGCAGCATGTTTAAAAAAGCAAATAGTTTAAATCATCTGATTAGGTTGTTTACTGGCATTCAGATGTAACTGTGTGCCATATGGACTTATGCAGGCTTACATTTTGTCTGTGATATATGTTCCAGAATAGTGATATGACATAATTGCTGTTGCTTTTTTTGCAACATAAATGTTACTACAGGTGTTGTCCAGTCATTCTGTTTTTACTTATAAATGCATTTTACTATGTCACGTAGCTAAACTGGAAAAATTTTGAAGGTGAACAGAGAATCTGGCAGAGCTAAACCTTGCAGAAGCTTTTCATTATTCATCCTCTCTTATTTATACCAGAGGATCACCGACTTTCCTTTATACTGACCCATCACTGACCTGTGACCAGTAATTTTAAACAGCCTGTGTTCTGTATTTTTCTGGTTTATTCTAACCATACTACTGCTTGAGTTGACCTCCTTAAACATATTTAGGTACATCTATAGAACTTGAAATTAGTAGCATTGAAGCAAATAGTATTTGTAGCAGGAATCAAAAATTTTTTGTSAATATCATAAGGGTATAGTCATAAAATGTGGAATAAAAAGGGGAGTATTTTTAAGCTTGTATAAAATGCATAGGATCCCAATTTAAGCCCGCATTCAGTTCCAATATCAGATTTTTTTCAGTCTCAAATTTAAATCAATTTGGAATTCCTCCCTTGAAAGAGGGAAGAAGGGACCGGAAGGGAAAAGAAAGGATTAAGGGAGTGAAGGGGTAGGGGGGAGATAGAGGGAAGAGGGAAGTAAGGTGAAGGTAATCACAGAAGGAAGGGAAGGGGGAACAGAAAGAGGCCATGATAATCTGTGAATTATATTGAATTTGCTTCCSCTTTTGTGACAGCTGTATGAAAATCTTTAATATCATTGAGCCTTACAGGCTGCTAGAAATACATGCAATCAAAATGTTTTCACTGGGCAACTACTTCACACATCTGGCCAATAAYTAGTCCTTAAGTGTGTATACCTCATGTGTCTTTTACTGACTCTCAATCACATGTATGAAGCTGAATACAAAAGCTGTATTTTGAAAAACGATTAAAAAAGCAATATTTGAAAAGATGTTTTCCCATTAACTGTTTCCTAAATATGTGATTAGCCTTCATTTCTGTATTAATTGACTCTTTTGTTGGTTTTCCTTTCAGAAGTCAGGCTGAGCAGCCAGCTTGGGTCATCAAGCTGTTTCTTGAATTGTTGCCATAAGCATTATTTCCCTGATACTCAAATGTTTAATTAAAAATTACCAACAGCAAAATTTTTTTGCTGTCTTGCATGTGATCCATCCAGGTCTGCTCATTGCAGCTGCAACAAATATTACTCTATTGCAGTAGACTGTAATGCTCCTTCTTAACCTAAAGACAAAGAAATTATGCCACTACTTTCCAAAGATTAACAGGAGCCTCTCTTGAGGCTTCCTTTCTTCACTTAGGTATTACCTTCTCTAGACCGTGAACTAGAGGAGGTTTTTAACCAGAATTGCCTCTAGCTCATTTGGGGTTCTATGGACATACGACAGTGTCGTCTGCAAGGACTCTCAATTTTTTCTTCTTTTTTTCCTACACTTATCTCTGAAACACTTTCTTCTACCAGTGTTCCTCATGCAGTCTACTTTTTGGAAGAAATTTGAGTGTCGATAGAGGACTAACCTTTAACAATGAATGATATAATTAGGACTTGTTTCTCAGTATCAAGGTCATAAAGTCAGTTATATAATCAGGTCACGCTCATTGGTCTGCAGCCTTTCACTGATTTGGAATCTAGTGATTGAATTTTTTTTTGTTTGGTTTGGTTTTTTGGGTTTTCTTTTGTTTGTTTTGTGGATTTTGTGGATTTTTTGGATTTTTTGTTATTGTTGTTGTTGTTTTAAATTGGGCATTGCCTACAAAAATAGATTTGTTTTCTCTTTGATGCAATGCCTTCCATRTTAGAAATTACTAGTCTTTGCATGAATTTGTGTTTGCTTGATGCAGGGTCACCCTGGTGTAAGACTTGCGGACTTAGCAGTACATGGCCTGCAAGTCTTCCTCAACTGTATGCTTTTATTTTTCCACTTGCTAAAAATGTTGATAAGCAATCCATGTGGACTGTGTCTAACACACTGCATATAGGTGTTCCAAAGTCTATCTTTCTGAATCATAAGCCACTCTGAAACACATCAGATTTGTCTGCTGACTTGGATACACCAAAATTTTCACGTGCAAATAAATGCAAAAGTAAGTATTTTCTGCTTTTGAGACACTTACTTTCATTTAACTCCATTCTTTTCCAGCRTCTACTGTGGAGTCAGTCAGCAGTTTCCACCCCTGTGTTACATACCTGCCTTTCTCCTTGGATTCTCTTCTATGCAAGTTGTTCCTGCTGTACCTACTTACTCTTGAAAGAGCAAGAGCAAGGGATTTCAGGCAGTTTACTATTAAGGTCTTAAAGATGACAAACAGTACACAGCTCTGGCATAAGCAAACTTAAAAGCAAAATTATCCTTCCTGGTCTAGAAAAGTTGGTCTGAATCATCTCTTCTTCCTATAAATCTGCCTTTGATGAAGAGAATCTTTCATTGTTTCCAAGTGACTAATTAACAAATGCCAACAAAGTTCTATACTTTAAGAAATGCTTTTGTTATAGATTTTAGTTATAGATTTTTTTTGAAGTTTACAGCCTGTAAATGTTCATTTATATTGTGGGGTTTTATACATTGCCGAGCATTTTTCAATATATAAACTCTCAGGAAGAGGGGTTTAGTATTAAAAATGTATACAGGACTCTTGAGGAAACCCAAGTGAATCAGTGGGAAAGCAGACTGACTCACAACATCACTCCATTCCCAATCTAAGACACTGTTAAAGGCGCCAAACCCCCAAAATATTCTCTAGAATTGTTATCTAGRTTAGCTGAAATCTCATACATTTACTTTGACTCTTTGATAAGCAGTCAGTTATTTTAGTATTTCTTGAAAGAAATCACAGGAAGAGCCCTTAGAAGTATTAATGTTCAATCTAGTTTACTGTGGCATGAGGAGCATTTTTAAGCAGGATTAATTTGAAAGGACAATTTTAGTGCATTTAAAAAAATGTTTTTGTCCCTTTGCCTTCCCCTTATCCCCCCCCTGCATTTGAGGTATCCCTTTCCCTTGTTCTCAGGTGTGAGATAATTTCAAGTATTGAAAGAGTTTTTAACCTTGTAGCAGTAACTCATACTACTGAGTCTTTTAAATAAAATAATTGAGACTTATCACACTGCTGTGCATTGTTTGTTTTTGTGCAGTCACTAAATACACCACACGAATAATTAAGTGCTTCTACTTACAAAGAAATTTAAAATAAAAAGCATAACATTATGATATTAATTCAAGTAGCCTAAACATTCACTAAATATTAAGAGATCCCATGAGAAYCCACATATTKAAGCTGTTAATACTCTTTTAAATAAAAATGTGTTTCTGAAACAGCAAGTCTTTGAAATTCATCACAGAGAAAGCCAGAGGCTAGAGAAGTACCTTTGACTTTTGTAATGAATTTCCATTGTGGTATAGCAGAGTCGTAGGCCATCAGAAATYGCGGCATTTCCTTTCTGAATTGCTTTCCTCAGAAAAAGCTTGGCAGCTTCTCAACATGACTACTGAATATGAACATTCTGAAGAGCTAAATACAAATATTAGAATCTTRCTGCCCAACCAGCTGCAGCCCACATGGCTCTGGGAATACAGCAGCGATACCAATGGCAAGAGAAGAAAGGGCAGAGGAAGGTCCCTAATGCGTTCCCTCCATCTTGCCAAGGATTTTCTGTGCTGCCTTATGTCCTTTTCTGTAGGACCTCTGCCTGCTTCTGTTCTCAGTGACAGAACACAACTTGCTCGCTAAATACCAAAAGCATTTTAGTTGTTGATGGGAGCACTGCAAGCAGGAAGRAAAGTATTAAAATTGAGCATGGTGAACGCTTGTTGTTTTAATCATACATGGCAGATTTTTGCAGATTTAGGTATATATTTTCTTGTCTCTGGTGTCCCAGCACTGAGCAGCAGCTGTTTCTTTGCAGATCCTTCATTCCAAGGATTAGGTTTATAAATGCTCTTTGGAAAGTCCCCRTGAAGAATCCCTGGACTATCCCCTTTCATCTTCTCGTTGCCATGACTTGCTGACACTCAGTTCTGCCTGTGTGGAAATAAAGCTTCAGAGGAATTACTGCCTCTGCTGCTGGCTAGAGTGAGGAGGTGTCTCCTGTAATTTGGTCAGCTCACGATGAGTTCTTAGTAATCCTTCAGCCAGGATAACAACTACCAAACTCATAGATAAAGATCACATTTATAGAATTAARGTAGTTCACTCCCATTGGTTTTGCAAGATAAAATTTGTGTGAAATTCAGTTGTGTGAATTTCAAGAGGCGACAGAGAAGGCATCACTTTAAGATGGTGTATATATGACTTACTAGCTTGGCCTGCAATAGCTTTCTGAAAGATAATGCAGAAGGCTTCTATACATCCACTTTTCAGAGAAAACAGACTTATTTCAGTTTCAGTGCACTTTTGTTTTGGTTGTAGTTTCACCTGCCAAAGATCTAATGCTGGTCTTCTCATCTGCTTTTTTTCAGACATCCTAAGCTATACAAAAGTTCCCAAATTGAGCAAAAGGCAGAATTCTCATGTAGTTTTAAGAAGATTCTTCCTTGTAAAAATTTGATCTTCCCAGTGTTTTTCAAAGTAAAATTGCATCCTTTCTCAGAGCTCCTGTTTWTATTGTCATATTACTCTTCACTGATAGAATCAGAACGTTTTCCCCTGTTACTGGTAGCTAGAAAGTTCCCCTACTGCACATCTTTTTGTGTGTTCCTTGGACAGAACAGATACCATATGGACTACACAGGTTAAAAGGGTGCTGGGGCTGTTTAGCCTGGAGAAAAGGAGACTCAGAGGKGAYCTTATCACTCTCCACAACTCCCTGAAAGGTGGCTKTAGTCAGGTGGGGGTTGGTCTCTTTCTCCAGGCAGCAACTGACAGAACCAGAGGACACAGTCTTAAGATGGACCAAGGCAAATATAGGTTGGATATTAGGAAAAGGTTTTTTACAGAAGGAGTGGTAAAGTACTGGAATGGTCTGCCTGGGGAGGTGGTGGAGTCACCATCCCTGGATGTGTTTAAAAAAAGACTGGATGTGGCACTTGGTGCCATGGTTTACTTGAGGTGTTCAGGCATGGATTGGACTCAGTCTTTAAGGTCTCTTCCAACCTTGTCATTCTGKGAATTCTGTGAAAACTGTTTGTATAGTTGCCTTATGTGGCTACCTACCTTCATAATTTTCTAATAGTTTGCATTGTTTTTTCTTGTATTGCAGGAGATAGCTAAAAGTTTAGTTTATGTTTTCTGGACAGTGAACTTATTTATATGATTTTGTGTTGATGTTGAGCTTTTCTCATGTCCTGTTGCAGGGAAAAACTTTTAAGGTTATTGAAGATTGCTCATGTACATGTTGAAAGTTAGTTTTTATTCCACATAAACTTAGTTTTTACTTTAAAATTCTTAKATTTTGTAGGTGATACGTGGCATGATAAAATGAGGCTTGGTGATCAGAACAGAAGGTGTACTTGGTTCTGAGAGCATGTGTTTTTCTATCCTCAGAATAAATGGTAGATCTAATTTGGAGCACGAGGAGGAAAAGAGGATAAGTGGGGGTTAGGAGAGCTGATTCTGAGGTGGTGTAGCTGCTTGTAATAATGAAGTGCCAGACTTCACCCTGTAGTTAATTAAATTGGTTTTAAAGATTGCAATAATGGGAGAACATTTCCAAGTACACTGCATAGTTATGGTATATTGCTCTGTGTCTGTAGAGCCAAATTAAATATATTAAATAAGATCCCAGGGGGTCAAGTATGATGATAATAAAAGTAGTGACAATGCAACAAGTAGTGATATTAATTTCATGAATGTTGCATAGGTATAAATCATCTCAGTATTTGTTCCATTATATTGCCACAGAAATTGTAGGAGAATGGATAATACTCAGATGGTTGATTACTATTTGTATTATTGTATTAGGCTGTATTTACAGAGCAAGGCTTCCCTCATTATCTTGCACTTTGGCACTTCATTGCGAGAGTTCTCATTTGTTACTGTATTGTGAGGCCTCAGCAATTCATCAGGACAAACAGTTTCAAAGTAGACATTGTAATAAAAGGATGTGTTGTATAATAAAAGCATTTCAGGGCTGTCTTCAATTTTGCAAATTAATACCAAATTAATGAACTTTTGTCTTAGAAGCACTCTGGTGTGAGTAACAGTGCCAGAAAGTAAGGATAACAGATGATTTATTAGGGAGCTGTTAATATGAATTGCAGGAAAAGTAAACTGGACCTAGACTCTCAACCATAAAAACCAACCTAATATAATTGAGAAAAGAACCACAGTAATTTGTGGGACATRTTATATAGCTTACTAGAGGGAAGGTTGTTTGCATTGACCACCAAATTTGTCTTTTCTGATGCCAGAAACTCAGCAGTCCATTTGCTGCCTGCCTCCTGTTCTAGCAGCATGGCACACAGCCCTGAATCCTCCTTCTGCACTGTTGGAATTGCCTGCTCTCTGAGAAGGGCCAGACTCAGATAGCACTGAGCCTGTGCCTCAGGGAGATTCTCCCCAAAACAGAGATCTGCAAAAAGAGAACTGGAGTAACAGGGAAAGGTCAATGAAAATAGAATTAATAATTCTGTCAGAGATGTGGTTCTTTGTTCTTGGGGTGAGAAAGGGTGGTGACATTTAAAGCACTGCACAGCAGTATGGATTTTTGTCATGTAATGCCCAAAGTAAGCTGCATGTGGATTACAAGAAATCAATACTCTTGCAGTGTAGGGTAGGTCTTCAGCATTATTCTTTACTAGGTTATTGATATTGGTAGGTGTCCCTAGTAAAGCCTTCCCTAAGCAAGCACTTTTAGTAGAGGACTCCTGTATTTTTACTGTTTATAGCAAAGGAGTTGTTAAATGACACACACTGCAATATATAACCTGGAGAATCATAATTCATATTTGTGAAAGAAGTGGTAATGCTGAGATAATGAAACTGTCAAGGGTTCACAAAATAGACTTACTGAGTGCTAGCAGTAAAGGCCTTTTGTTACATTTATGCTTGAATTTCAGCACACACTTATTAAAAAGGTTGACTTTGATGTCCTAAAACTTAATGAAGATTAAAATCCATTTATTTTTTTCTTATCAAAAATGGAATAAGTAAAGCAGAAAAACTATTTCTCAGCATTCTCTTTTATAGGCCTCACAGCAAAGTTTATAATTACTGCCAAACATAGCAAAATTTGCTTTCATTTTGAAAATGATGGGAACGAAGATCTCTGAATCATTGAGTTGCAGCCTTTGGTCAGTTGAAAGTCTCCAGCCCAGCCTCCTGCTTAGAGCTTGGCTAGTGGTAATATCTGAAAAGGTTGCTCAGGGCTTTATCAAGCAGGGGCTTGAAAACCTCCAAGAATGCAAACTGGACCGCTCTGGGCAACCTGCTGTACTGCTGGGGTGTCCTTGTGGGAATAAGGACACCAGTTCCCTATATCCAGGCAGAACAGTTCTCATTTCAGTGTGACCATTGTCTTTTGTCCTGCCACCACTGCAAAGAACCTGAACTTGTCCCTTGARAACTTCCCTGTAAAGTAGCAGGAACTGCTGTAAGATTCCCTGAAGCCATCTTTGTTCCAGGCTGAGCAACCCAGCTCCTTCATGTGGTCTGCACAGGCCAAGTGCCCTCTTGGTGGCCCTTCCCTGGACACGCTCCGGAGATGTTTACTGATAAGTGTAACTGTTGGGATCGGCAATTTCTTTCTGGATAAGCCTCTCAATAGAGTTAGTTTCTGAAGGTGAGAACCATCTAAGCAGATACAATGCACATGGATGGGCCCAAACTAGCAATAACTTACCCTGTAGCATAACAGGTGCCACAGAACTGAACATTGGCCTCCATTTACTGTCATGTTATGCACTGTTGCCATGTTACCATGTACATAATCTCCTGTTTATCAAGGAAATGCAGGATATTCCAACTCTACCTTTTTGTTTTAACCAACAAACAAATGTATATGTGTCTTTCATGAACCTTGTCACTGGTACTTTTTCTAGTAGTCGGTCACTTACAGAAATTGAAGATTAAGAAATTTGAAAGAATGAAAAGAATACTCTATTTGTACAGAGTGATGATAGTTTAGAGATACTGAGCTTTAAAATGGTACTTTCCTCACTAACATGCAAATTAAATAAATCAGCTTTCTGAAAAAGATAGTTTAGAATATTTGCATAAAAATAGTCCTATTCAACAAAATTATACTTTCCTCTCTGTATTTATAGTTTTGAAATGCCAAAGAAGGGTGTGTAGTTTACTTTTCTGTTGCAAAGCATAGTCTTAGTGTCAAGACAGTAAGAAGGATAATAGCAAATGGCTCTACTGCTGCCTTCACTTAATTTGAGCATTTTGTCAGATTCCTTAGGAGTAATTTTGTGCTTATTGACTTTAGCAGATTTTCTTGTTCTGTAAGGATGTCATTGAAACAAAATTTAAGCTTAAAAAATAATCACCACTTAAAAAAAAGAATGGGTAGATAAGATAAAAATACTRGCAGTGACAATCAAAGATCATTTTGGGAGAAGAACACTAGCATAAAAACTGGTTTCTGCATTGTCTTCACTTTTAGTTGATCATTGAAATGTGCTCTTCTGCCCAATACCCACCCAGGTGGTGATAGTTCCCTCTTGCTGTGCATAATTTCAGTGCTGTGTGATGTTATGCACAGCAAGTGTCTGCTCTACCAACTATTTTCTCCTTCCTGTAACGTGCTTGCTTAGCTGTTCCCAAATGAGGGTCATTTTTGATCAGGGTGATAATCAGTTTGACAAGGTTTGGAAAGTTCTCACAGAATTCTGGTGCTTTCGTCAAAAAACTGCTGTACCCATCCAGTTTTCCTGGAATGGTTGGAAGGCTGCTGTGTTTGCTTCAAAAGCGTGAGTGGTTCCTTTTAAAAAGATCTTTGCATTGTGGAACAGTTATGCTTTGGAAAAAAAAGGCAGTTTGTAAGGAAACCTCCTGTATGACATTAGAGCTTTCTGCCTTGAGGAGGTTTTCTTGACTCAGGATAGTATTGTTATGCCTAAAAGAAGCAGGATGTGTGGAATAGACAATTTTCTGATGTATTTCTGCAGTTTGAATTATATCAGTTTTTCTTCCTTGCTGAAATCCATTGTTGTGTTCTTGTGAGTACCAGGGCGGAAATTAGCTCTGCAATTGCAAAAACAAAAGTAAAAACACAGCAGTGAAATCTTTTCTTCCAAAGTGATGCAGCAAGTAACTAATCCTGCAGCTGGTTTTGCAGCTTTAATTAAAGGTAGGTACACATTATAGAATATCTCACTGAAGTAATTTCCTAATCTTGGTCTCTTTAATTAATCAAAACTTGGAACCTTGAATACCATATTTGCTTTGTCTTTTCCCATGTGCAATACTCTGTTCTGCTGCAAAATATAGAAACTGGGGAAATGTACATATTACCCCTATTAAAAGGAGAAAAAGAAAAAAAAAAAAGGAAGTTTAATACATTTAAAGGCCAGACTGTTCCATGACCTTTATGGAATCCACTCTTTCTGAATCAAAATCTCTAGTTTGTGGTCAAACATCTGTTTTGGTTTATTGAAATCAGTATGCAGAAATTACCTTATCACTGTTAATGACTTTTTACATATTGTGTGTATCATATGTGTATTATATGCATTGTTCAAATTTGACATTCTTCTCCAGCAGCTAAACCTAATTCTGTTTGTGTTTGATAGAGTATTGAGTGTTGCTAAGAGTAAATGGACAGCCTAATGAGGACATTCAACAAGAGTCACCTCTGGATTGTAGGAAATGCACAAATGGATGTACTTGTATCAGTGTACAACACTAATGAATCCATTCAGGATTTTTTTCTTACATTTAAATTGATCCTAGAATGCACTGAGCACCCATTTCTTGAAGATCTGAAGAAAAGAAAATTCTAGGAAGAAATTAGGGAGTTCAGAGGAAGGGGTAAACAGGCAATGAAACAGACTCAAATTTGAGAACAGGTTATTTTTTGGTCTTGGCATGGTTTGACACTGGCACAATGCCAGTGCCCCCATGAAGATACCCTCCCCCTGGTGTCTGCTGTGAGATGTGACCAGGAACAAGCAAAGCAGGCTCTCACTTTGTGATAAAGAAAACTTTATTAACTACACTACAAAGAAAAAACTAAACTACAAGAAAAAAAAAAAACACAAGGAAAATGAAAACTGTGCAGAAGCATTTTCCTCCTCCCCCCCACCAAATTTCCAATACAATACCTCCCCCAAATACCAACTCTCGATCCTGCACCACCCTTTAGAATACTCAATCTACAGTTCATCAAGAGGAGAAGGAGTCCTTCTTTGTGCCACGGTGACCTCTTCCTTCATGTTCAGTGCTCTCACCACTGAACACGGACCAGGGCTGCTTCCAGGGTCGTCTTTTAAGGGTGCCTTGTCCCGTTCCAAAAAGAGCACAGTCTCTCCTTCGGGACGCCTGTCCCTCCCATATTTTTCACCCCCTGGGGCCGAGGGGTCTCAACACTRAAAACTCATCTTGGCTCTGAGTCACTGCCCCCCCTGGATGCAGTCTCTGTGTCACAAGGAACACGGCTCTGTCCATGGCTACAGAAAAAGTGTCCAGCAAAAAATGCCACTCCGTCTCTGTCTTCTCCATTCCTCCAACATCTCTCTCTCTGGCACAGGCCTTCATCTCACTCACTCAATTCCCTCTTCATCTGCTGCTCCAGTGCAGGAAAGGTCAATGTTCTGCAGAATTTTCATTGTCCACAAAAAGGGTTAAAACTCGGGCTCTGCCCGTCCGGAGAGACTCTCACAAGCGGCCGGACACCTTCTCTCCGCATCTTCCTCCCCCACCTTCTTCTCAGCCGTGCTGCTGGCGCATGTTATCAAGTTTCAAGGTAACACAGTCATAAGCACAGGCTGTACTCTCTCTCTCTCTCCTGGGGGGGCTGCCTGATGGCTCTGATGCTTCTCCCACCCTTCCATGCCRGGGCCTCTTCACCTCCCATCTCTGTCCAAAGCCCCAGCCTACCTCACCTGGCCGCATGGCTTCCCCTCCCCTGCCCAGCAGGAGCAGCCGGACGGGGGAGAGATCTGAACTCTTTCCCCACCGGAACCCAAGAGAGCTTCCCCCAGGAGGAGAGCCCTGCTTTAACCTTGTGTTGTCAGAGGTGGATCCAGTGTCCCAGTGGCTGAATAAGTTGCCAATATTAAAATCTGAACATCCATTGGCTTGACCACAGGATCCCAGAAATCCTGTTTCCTGTCAAACCACCACAGGTCTTTACCTACCACACTTGATCTGTCTTGGCAGTTTTCTTCTCAGACACAAGTGAAACAAGACAGATAAATAAATAGGGTTGCCTTGTCCATTTAACACTGTGTATYTCAGAAACAAGACCAAGCAGAAGGTGCAGTCTGAAAGTGTTGAGATCCTTGGAGTCAAGATAAACATTCATGTTTTCAGTCCTCAGATAAAGAAACATATTCTGTAGTAGAGAAAAACACGTTTAGGTTTTACTTTCAAAAAGTCAATAAAGGGAAGGAGGTAGTGCATTGGCACTAAGATTTTCAAAAGAATGAAATTCTTTGATGCTATTTAGTTCTGCTCTGACTGGTGGATTTGTGAAGACTCTTTATTGCCAGGTGACATGTAATGAAGAGGCCAAGTTTGTTCCTTTTCTCTTATTTGGGAGTTGTCTTTTTACTTTTCTAGTTGGTTTCATTGTTATTTTACTTTTACTTTATATAAGTCTTCTCTCATTTATATTTCTAGTGATTTAATTACATGTTCAGCATAAATGAAGCTTTTAGTTCTAAGCAGGTGGGATTCAAAAAAGGTAATTTGTACTACTGACTGGAGACATAACTTTTACCTGGTTGTGTGCAACAGCATTTACCTGTGTGAGGTAAATATTTCAGTTCTAGAATAAGATGAGTAYTTGCAACTTAACAATTGCACCTTTAAAGTTGATGTATAGGTAGTTTAAAGATTAGTGAAAATGGTAAAACCTGCTCTGATACCTGTGAAAGGTTTTATTTGGTTTGAATTTGCACCTAAGACATCTCATTGGAAATTTTCTTGAAAATACTAGTGGATAAAAATAATGCCTTTACAAGTTACACAGACCCTGGTTCTTCCTCTTATTTCCTTTCACGTTTCAACAGTAGTTCTTCCCAAATTGCTAATGGTATGTCAACAGTACAACATTTATATATATCCAAAATACCACTAGAGGGACATTGCTTTTCCAAATCAGACGCACTATCTTTATCCCTGTGGATTGAAGGGCATTGGTAGCTGGTGTTCAGCATGCTGATCTTCTTGAGCCAAGCTCTCACGAGCTGAGGATGTTTTGTCTCAGTAAGAGTGCCTCCAGCTCTTCTGTGGCTGCTTATTAGCTGCTTCAAGCTCTTGAGCCATTAGCTTTAGAGAAAATCATGAAAGACTGAGAAGCCTTGTGTACAAAAATTTTATCTGATTTTTTTAAAAATGCATAATACAGTTGTATTTTGAAGGGTTTTTCTGCAGCATTCATATTGCTGTTTTTCCCTCCCTTTCTGGGAGGGAACCTTACTGAGTTTCCTTTTCCCTCATAAAACTAGTCATTACACACACCCATGTCATGGTTTAACCCCAGCCGGCAACCAAGTTCCACACACCCRCTTGCTCATTCACCCCTTTAGTGGTGTGGAGGAGAGAATTGGAAAGAAGTAAACCCTTGTGGGTAGAGAAAAGAACAAATTAATAATTGAATAAGTAAATTTACTATCGTAAAGTACATTTTTACACAGAAATTAAAGTATTATAATAATAAAAGGAGACTATTGATATTTACAACAATAATTGTAAGTAAAAGGATAAGAGAGAGAGAGAGAGAGAGAGAGAGAGAGAGAGAGAGGGGTAAAACCCAATAAAACAAGTGATACACGTACCAGTTGCTCACCACTCACTGACCAATGCCCAGAGAGTCCCTGAGCAGTGATTGGCCCCTCCCAGCCAGCCCCCCTCAGTTTGCACCCTGGCCATGACGTTCTGCAGTGTGGAATATCCCTTTGGCCAGTTTGGGTCAGCTGTCYTGATTGTGCTTCCTCCCAGTTTCTTATGCACCTGCTCACTGGCAGAGCATGGAACACTGAAAAGTCCTTCACTTGGGGTAAACACTACTTAGCAGCAGCCCCATCAGTTTGTTATTAACATTATTCTTGTGCTAAATCCCAACCACAGGATGGTACCATCTACTAGGAACAAAATCAACTTGATTCCAGACAAAACCAAGACAACCCACAACTCATTTTGCTGGACTTTGGTACTTGTGACAAATGTCACCCAGGTGCTCGCTTGATTTCTCAAAAAGAAGATCCAGTGGTCCTGAAAGCTTTCAGGTTAAGTGGAACAACATAGAAAATAAAACATTTTAATGTGTAAAAAATATTAGTGTATTAGCTGCTCAGTGCAGGCTTCAGTGAAGAATTCTATATATTATTTATACAGTACAATAATTTGTGTCTTTCCTGTTTGATTCAGGTCATTGCCATTGTTATGGATATGTTTACAGATGTGGATATTTTTAGAGAAATCGTGGAAGCATCTACTAGAGGGATTGCAGTGTATATCCTGCTCGATGAATCGAACTTCAGTCACTTTCTGAAGATGACAGAGAAACAAGGCTGTCAAGTTCAGAGGCTCAGGGTAAGGCATACTCTCTTCCTTTGCATGAACATTTACTACTTACTCCTCCACAGCCCACTGAAAAGTGATTATTATTGGACGAGTGGTTATTAAATACTGATTTTTCAAATTAAAAAGCAGGTGTAAATAGGTAAGCTCTCAGCAGAACTTTCTCTACAGATATATATATATATATATTTTAAAAGCATCTTTTTCAGGTGTCAGAAAAACAAGAGCATTTCATAGAATGTCATAACTTMCATATATATTTTATAAAAATATTTTTCCATTATTGTGTATTTAGGAATACTGAAAAACTAAGTTTCTTTTTATCCTTTCTCCTATAGTTGCCTGCAAATAAAGTTATAAGACTTTATTTTAAAAACTAAGCTTCTTTTTATCCTTTCTCCTATAGCTGTCTGCAGATAAAGTCATAAGGCTTAGATAAATTTGTGTACTTCATTTCATGATTTCTTCTTTAAGGTTCTGCATTAAAATACTTCAGGAGGCCCAAGATTCTATTTTCGTAGTGTTTTCCTGAAAATCCATATTTCCATGTCTGTGCTTTGTCCTATTCCTTTTACACATTAAATATGTAATTTTATCCTGTAAGAGAGATTACAAGATGGCATTTACATTTTGATGAGATGTCCTGCACTGCCTAAATGTTTATCAGGGATCAGAATATAAACCATGAGCTGCACTGAACTGACACAAGTGCTACATAAATACTTATAGGTTTACTGTGCTGCTGACTGTACTAAAGAAGTTCCAAGGATGTTGTCAAAGTCTTTTTGCAAAGTTCTGAGCACTGCCTTAACTTGGAGTTCCATTTGAATTTGCTTGCCTCTGTAACTAGTTAAGCTTCATACATGCCAGTTAAAAGTATTATAAAAGCTCTTTATAGCAGCATCTGTTCTAAGAGCCCAGTCCAGGAATCGGAGAGAGATGTGGTGTGTTTGTGAGGATAAAGAGGACTTTTTGGTAGATGTTTGGAGCAAACTCTATTTTATACCCTTTTTTATTCTGTAGTTGTTGACTTACATCCTCAGAAGTATTCCCATTCTACTTTCCATGCTTGTTTCTTTGTCTCTGGTTGCCTAATACACTGAGTGGTGGGAACTTCTGAGGAAAAACCACCAAAACTGTGGTGTTTCATAAACACTGGTAGTGATTGCCTTCATGAAGTCAGTATTTGGCAGTATTTCCATGTTCTGGAACTTGAGATATCACCATTTGCTGATTACTTGGGTTAATTATGCCATAGAGGTTGCCAAACATGGTCTATGTTTATATATGGAATGAGTTTTTTCCTTCCAAAATAAAAATAAGAATTAAGACTGTGTCTTTCAAGTGATGTCTCAAAAATGCCATATGCATTTTCAAAATATGAAAAATGTTTCCATGAACASTTGTTTCAAAAGCTCACCTTCTTTGGATTCAAGATTGTCTTTTTAAGGCAGTTTTATAGACTTTTAGGTATTTATATTATGGTTGAAAATTTAATATATGTAGATCAGAGTGGATTTTGTATGGATTAGTGGGGATTGGAAAGGTTTGTATGTAGCATCTGCAGTGACACTGTGTTTTATAGATTTCTGGTTTTGGTGGGAGAAATAAAATACATCTTTATTCTGCAAGGTTAACTTAGAATACTTTGAGTTTACTCAGAAATTAAAAATATATGCCAAAGAGCTAAGCAATAATCCTGTTGTGTGCTGAGTTTCCAGTTTAGCTTGTAATAAAGCTGTTCAAATTAATGGTCTTCTCATCCATGGGCTACTCCCAGTGACTGTTGCTCTGAGAATAGCAGTTTACTACTCCTGCATATTAACTCCTATGCCTTTTTTGAGGATAAAAGGGAAATGCAGGTGACTATGAAAGAACAGCCAGTGTTTTGGAGATGTTTTCTCCCTTTCCCTTTTTCACATTACTCAAGGTTCAGAAAAAAGATARACATCTTCCACTTTTTGTACTCTTGGCTTCTGGTCTTGCCCTTCTATTCAGTGAAGAGAAGGGCAAGACCAGAACAGTGAAGAGAAGGGCAAGGAGAGAACAGAGCTGTGTGGGTCTGTTCCTTTTCCTGAAAATGTAGCACCAGCACCATTGGTCTTGTTCTTGTCTGGCATGATATGGTTCAGTCTTGTTGGAGTATGGATGATGCTTCTTAGTCCTTACACTTGTGATGAGTTTTCTGCAAGGTGTTTCAGACTCAACACCTCTGTCTCTTTTTCTCTCCCTTTGAATCAGTAAAAAACCTGAAATTCAGTGATGAACAATACTGTATTTTTTAATTTACATTTACAACTAAGTAGTCTTCTGTATGGAAAAGAAAGAGAATTTTGTTCATAAATCTTCATTAAGTGTCTGTGCAGACAGTTTTTCTTATCTGAAGTCTGACTCCAAATTCAGGGCATGTTTTCTTCTTTTTTGAAACATACAGTTGAAAAAATGGATGGACCATATATTTTGTCATTATTTTGTGAATTCCATATAGGAAACTAGGAAATCAGGGGTTGCTAGAATCATTTTTAGTCTTTCCTGCAGCATCTTTTCATGTAGGTTGTTTCTTACTCAATATTCATCTTGACATCACATCTATCAGTGAAGCTCAAATAATTCCTTTCCTGTACTTTCCCATTACTCTTTTCCAGTTTCATTCATTTTCGGGCTGTACTACATTTGTCCTCAGTAATTAATTGGTTTGGTTTTTGTTTTTGTTTTTTTGTTTTCCTCTACCTAAGCTTCTTTGATTAACTTTGTCCCTGGTCTGACTTAGAATTCATTTGCATGGAGAGATGAAGAGTTGTTACAGATTGAAACGTTTTTTTTCCAGATGATTTTTCAGAAACTAATGAGTAATTTTATTTTTTCTGCTACTGACAGGTATTTTATTTGATATGAGGTCAGATGGTGGAGTTTCTGTGCTCTGGAGGAGCCTCTTTTTACTCTTCTGCTAATAATGAAGAATCATTTTGCTGCAGGAGGATATTGAAAGCTGTTTGGCAGGACCTGTTTATTACCTGATAATCCTCTTAATATTTTTAATGAATTGAGGGAAAGGGAAAATTAAACCACTAATTGATTTTACTTTCCTTCTGTGAAATCTACTCCCAGATATGCATGTTTAAATACACAGTAGGAGCTGCTCTTGAGACCTGCTTGCAGCCTGTTTTTTCTCACTAATGTTACCAAAATCATCAAAAATTTTCCAGTACTTCCACATTTAAGGCAAATTTGGTTACTGAATAGGCAGTTGTGTCTGTGGAAGAACTTCTGTGATAAGGACCAGGCYCCAGTCAAGTCTTGAGTGGTCGTTGAGTCATATTCGAAGCCAGAATAGAAGCAAACTTGAAAACTACTTGGCATTTGTGCAGCACATATGTGGTCAATAGCTACTTTTTAAACTGACAATCTGTCACAAGTGGAATCATCCTGGGATCAGTTCTAGGCCCAATGCTGTTTAATATCCTCATAAGTCATCTGGATGAGAGGATCAAGTGTACCCTGACAAAGGTTGCTGGTGATACCAGATGGGGTGAATAAATGGGCACTTTGGAAGGGAGAGGCTCCCTGCAGGAGGGCCTGGATTAGCTCCAAGAGTGGGCTAGCAAGGCCCTTACAAAGTTCAGGAAGCATGAGGATAAAGTCTTGCACCTGGGGAAGCATAATCCAGGAGTGCAGCTCAGGCTGGGATATAACCAGCCGGGGTTCTGCCCGTGACAAGCCAGTGTGAGTGAGCGGTGTGCTGCCCCTGCCAGGAAAGCCAGCGGCGTGCTGGGCTGCATCAGCAAGGGCATCACCAGCAGAGATGAACAAGTCATTGGCCCACTCTGCTCAGCACTTGGAATAGTGTATTCAGTTTTCATCCCCACTACTTAAAAAAGATGTGGACAGGCTGGAGAAGGTCCAGAGAAGGGCCACAAAGATGATCCAGGGACTGGGAAGCTGCCATGTGAGGAAAGGCTGAGAGAATTTAATTTTTTCAGCTTTGAGAAGAGAAAGGGAGACCTTATCACTGTGTTCTAGCATGGAAAGAGAGGCTACAAAGAGGATGGAGACTCATTTTTTACAAGGAGTCGCTTGRAAAGGATGAAGGGTCTTGGGAACAAGTTACTCCTGGAGAGATTCCAAGAGGAAACTCTGTCGCAGTGAAAACTATCACTGTGAAAATAATTGAAATTATTTCCTCGGGGTAGTGGTGGATTCCTCAACACTGGACACTTTTAAGACTCAAGTGGGCAGGTGCTGGGCCATCTTGATCAGACTGTACTTTGGCAAAGAGTGGTTGGATCAGATGATCCTTGAGGTCCCTTCCAATCTGATATTCTATCATTCTATGACCTCTTTTGTCTTACTAGAGAAGAGAGGCGCAGGACAATAARTAATTTTAGTAATCAGGAACAAAATGAGAAATTTGATAGATTTTCCTTTGAAACTGTTAGGCCAAATGTTAGGTAGACATCCGTTTTCTTCTTTGTGCATATWTTTGACAGCAAATACAGGGCAAGTAATGGAACACTGATAAAAGCAGTGCCTACAAATAAAAAGTGCTGAAATGAACTGTTTGAGACCAGTATACTCACTGTACCTAGTTATCATATTTGAGAGATTTTACTAAGGAAAATAAATGTGTAGTGGTGAATAATACTTCAAAATTTTGAATCATGGTTATGTTGCATTCTCTGGAATGAAAATGTAAAGAAAATGTACAGAAAATGTACATAAAAGAGATTAAAGCTTGTTTCTTGTTCATCATTGGGTCATTTAACTGGATAGCACTGGTGGCTATCCTTAACTGCAGCCACTGGATGTTTTAAATGTTCCTGAGTGTCCTGTAAACTCTTGGACAAGAGAGGAGATCCATTTGTAAATGAGTGATTGCTTTCCCCRCAATGATGCTGTGATGAGCACACTGCTGTTGGGAGAGTCCTATAGCCTGAGGATGAAACCAGGCAGGAGGGTGAAGCCCAGCATTTCATACCAGGTGGGGCTTGTAATTCAGTACGTGTATGCTTACTGCTTCRAATCCCAAGTGAAATGCATTGTTTTCATATTCCAAATAGGGTTTGGGTGATTTGGGATTTTGGGTCATTAATAAAAGTGGGCATTCCTGGCACCTTAATTAGTGGGTTTAAAGCTGGTGAAGAATGCTGGATGAACTGTGCAGGAAAAGGAAGTGTTATGTGAGAAAGGTAAGCATGATCTCTGCCAGTTGTCATGTTCCCATCTGGTAATGGATGACCTACCAAGGGAGGAAAAGAGTTCAGAATCAGGGAATAGGGATAGAAAAGCTACAAGGGAAAAATTACTGAAGAAAAGGTAAACAAAAGCAACAGAGTGAGTACAGTGACTGCAATTTTTTTTTTTTTAAACCTCCCAGGAATTTAATGTAAATAATTGTATTCCTTTTTTACATATGCCTACTTAAACTTATATATCAACTTACGTGTACCTAAGGCAAAGCTTTTTTTTGGTGTAATATGGTAATTTGCAAGCCATTAGACTTGGTTGTGCCTCCAGCATTGATTCCCAAATTATATCCTGTCCAATACTGATCAGATATTATCTAAGTAACATTTAATGTGTTCAACTGGCATGTCTTTAGGCCAGTATTACTTGTTATGGGTACTTGAAAATGTATAAGCTGCTCTCAAGTTACCTTTTTCAAATTGTAATGACATAAATATGATTAAATATAATTAAATATGTCTGAAATACACATATAATTATGTGGTATATAGAACTGGGTAAAACAGTCATCAAAGTAAATGCAAATTTCATTACTAATTCACAGAATTTTATTAAAGTAAGGGGTTACTATTATGGTTATCTTTAGAGTGGGTAAATTTCAGCATTTTCCTCTTTTTCAGGAATTACTATTTCTGTAGTATTTATCTTTCAAATAGAAGCTTTTAACATAATTAGTTGAAGCTTGAATAGCTGCTGGTGAAGAAATTATTTTCTTCAGTGGCCTTGTTCAAAGTTCAGCAAAATCACTTTGGAAAAGCACAAAAATTGATTTTTGTCAAGAAGAAAACATAATTGGACTGCAGAAAACTTAAAAAATAGAACATTAGGTTGGCAAAAGTGATTAGCAGTTAGAGATGCAAATTTATGTTAACCTGGCRTTCAGTAATGCAAATTGGATTGTTATTAATTCTTTTGTAGCTATTTCTGAAAACAAACCTAAGTATCCACCTGTATTTTTGCTTTTAAAATTTTTACCTTTTAAAATGTTACAGCACTTCTAGCTAATACTTCTTAAGAGATAAACTTTATGTTTTATATTTGCTAGACATGTTTTACATTTGCTAGATATATAGCTCACGAACAAAAGTAATTCTTAAATGCTGTCTTTGTACATTTTAATTKAGTTGAATTGAGTACATTTTCATAGAGCTGAGCTTTTTCAAAGCTKGACAGAAATGCAAAGCAAAAACTCTCCTAACAGTGAATTTAGTTTAAACAACTTTGATAACTTGAGTTAAACCCTAATTTTCCAACTCAGCAGCTTTTAAGTGTAACTCTTGCTTCTGTGTTTGGATTTTTCATTTGATAAAAGGTTCAAGAAACCAACACTGAAATATAATTGATTTAGAAAGCATGTGTTATTTGGAAATGTGCTTTCATATCATAGATATTTTCTCCTAATTTTTGAATTTTCTGTTTGGAAAGATAAAGTTGATTGGATTGTAGTAGATGCTATCTTTAAAACTCCTACCGCCTCTATCTACCAGAACTTCATATGTTTTAGGCAAATGTAAAAGTGCTCCCATAGATAATGAAGGCTTATGCCACTGTGTTGCAAACTCAGTCATACTTTATAGACTGGAATTTTAAATGAATTTGTAAGTTTGAACATCTCTACAGCTTCCTGAGGATGGGAAGTGAAGAAGGAGATGCTGGTCTCTTCCCCCTGGTATCCAGGGACAGGATGTATGGGAATGGTGCAACCTACCATGGGAGGTTTAGACTGGACATCAAGAAGCACCAAGGGAGTTGTTAAACAGTGGAACAGGCTTCCTAGGGAAGTGATCGATGCCCCAAGCCCATCAGTGCTTGAGAGGCATTTGAACAATGCCCTTAATAAGTTGCTTTAACTTTTGGCCAGTCCAGAATTTGTCAGGTAGTTGGAGTAGATGATCATTGTACCTCCTTTCCATCTGAAATAGTGCTATCCTATCCTATCCTATCCTATCCTATCCTATCCTATCCTATCCTACCATATTATTTAATCCTCCTGATTTTGCTGGAATTACCATGTACACAGTCTTTTCCATTTGCTTCATGAGCAGCCCTTCCACCTATGGCTGACCTTTACAGAGCACATGTGCTGTGATCTGCAGCCTGCCCTTCTGGCAGTCCTGGTGAAGTGTGACGTTCCTGTCTACTCACAGGTCTTACATTCCACCATTTCCATATGTACAGGGTATGTAATAATCATGTAGATTCTTGGTTTTTACTGCCAATGCTAAATTATGGATTTTACTCCCACTGGAAAGCTTAGGGTTGCTAGAAAAACTATTCCAAGGCTAGAAAATACAGTAAATATTGTGATCATTCACAATTATCTTCCAAGCTGCTTTTATCTCTTGTGAAGCATTTTGTCTCATATTTACATGAAGTAGATGCTTGTAGGTTGGTTAGCATTGAATATAAATTTTAGATAAGTAGGCACCTTTTGTGTAACAATTTCTGTCTAATGTGTCTTTTTTTCTACATCCCCATAAGAACTTTTAGAAAGTTGTTATTAGTACAGTCCATGAGGTATAGTAACARCTTCTTTCAAATTTTCTATTTTTACGAGCATAAAAACCCAAGTGACAATAGAGAGAGAAAAATTACAAGATGCTGACTTAGCTGAATCAGTTTCATCAGTAATCTGGGATAAAAATTCACCACGTCTTTGAGATCCAGTGTGGAAAATTTCCCAAGTGTCATTTACTGAGTTTGCATGAATAAAGCATAAAGCTTAATAGAATTCAAAATCAGCTGCTGCGTTGAGTTTGTGCTACCTATGCACGTTGTGTTAGTGTCTCTGAATTTAAAAATGGGATTGATCTCATGGTGCARAGCTGATAGATAAATTTTATTGGTGGTAAATCTGCAAGAGATTCTAGCACCAAGTGGTATCATTCAGTGGATGATCTCAGAGTAGGGTATAGGTATTTGTAGACACAACAGCCTTGTTCAATTAAAATAAAAGTGATCCTGGCTCTTTTAAGTGTTCTCTATGATTAGCTGAGGTACTTGGAAATCATATAAACATGTGCATCAGCTGATGGAAAGAATTCTTTTTTACACTACAAAACCTCTTTCCCCTTGTTGAAGGTGTTTTCTGCCAGAACCTCTTTACTGAATTTGTTGCTATGGAAAAGTGGAATTWCATTTTCTGAGGCCTAGAGAATCTCATCAGTCTTGAAGCCAGAACAGTAACCAGCCATTTTAGTCCCTAGGTGATAAGCTTGATCAGTGTTTCATTCCCTGCAGAATTTAATAATATGTAATAATTTAACTTTTCTCCTGCTGCCCCTCTGAATTTCAGCCCTCTGAATGCTAAACATGGGCTACAGTAGATGAAATAAAGTGTTTTGATTTTTTTTTTCAGAATATGAGAGTGCGGACAGTGAAAGGACAAGATTACTATTCTAAAACAGGAGCAAAATTCCATGGAAAAATGGAACAAAAATTCATTCTTGTTGACTGTAAGAAAGTCATATATGGTTCTTACAGGTAAGATCAATCACTGAAGTATCTGTTGCAAACCTGTCATCTCAGTACTTCTGTAGCAGATTTTGGGGTTTTGTATTTGTGAAAATTCTTCCAGGGAATCACATGAGTAAATTTGATTATGTTTTCTGTAAATTACCAGGTTTTCATAGATACTTATTGCTAACTAGCCTAAGTGATCCTCTGTTCATTTTTCACAAAGAAGAAATAAAGGATATAGGTTTTGATACAGCCGAAGAGTTGTAGAAAGAAAAAAATCCTGATTCGTCTTATGTTTTCTGAATTATTCTTGTTTAACATTCACTCCAGAGAAGTGAGTGTCAAAATTTTTTCATAAGATAGCTCCTCCATGTAATAATCTTCTAAAGCTAGCATTAGAGATGGATTCTGTGRCTCTCTAGTATATGATAGTCAAGTTCAAATTTGCTCATGTCTCTTCCTGTGTTTGGCTAAGTTTCTGTATTCTGTTTTCCTTTGTATTTTCAGTGTATGTGAGCAAAACAGGCTGGAAGAACTTAATAGGCTTGCAGAGCTGGAAAAAACCTAAGTTAAAGCAGAGACAGTCTTAACTCACACATTATTAAATATTTTCCTTCTTTTCGTGCTACACTTTTCTCCTTTGGCCAAGTAAGTTAGTGTCTGCCAGTATAGTGCCTGGGTACCAGATCCACAGCCACTGCCTTTCACAGATTTCCACCACTGTAAGCTTTTGAAAATCTGACCTTTTATTTCCTCTAAGACTCAGCCAGCCCCAAATTCAGAGTGACACGTATAAATGGTAGTGAGGTAAGTGACAAGTTCATAAATGACTCAGGATAAGAGACTGCAGGGAGATCCTGCATGCTTTGACATCTACACACAGTGTCATAGTCTTTGAGAGTGGGATAGGTTTTCTCATTCCAATCTGAAAGAACCACACTGCTTGAACACCCTGCGCCACAGGGGCTGGAATCATCAATTTCTGTAGGAATTAGGCCTTCTTGCTAAAAGAATCTAGTGATTTGTAACAGGAAAAACAAGTCTTTCTGAACTCTGTCACTGAACTCAATTTAAAGTTCAGGGGTTTTTTCCAATATTATATTTTATTCTTAATTGTGAGAATTAATAGGAGAAGAACTTGCGCAGCATGATTTGATTTAATCTTGATACACTATAACTTCCCAAAAAATACAAAAAYGGCAAAAAAACCCTTAATCAGTAAACTATTTTTGTTAACAAAACTAGCCCATTTTCTAACATCTAGAAGAAAAATGCAAATAAATAAATTATTTTTCCTTTCTTCATGAAAAATAGGATTTCAAAACAATTTTTTTCTTTGTTGTAATCTAGAAATTGTATGTTTTTCACTCCATGATATTAGTCTTGTTGCAGCATCCTTAATGTACATGTTTATTTATTTATTTTATCTCATTTAGTAATTGTAAGTTAATTGCAGCTACTTAGCTTTGAGCATGTGTTCAGTCTTTTACAGCAGAAAAGAGAAAAAAGCATTATCAAAGCATTATCATTGCAATTAAAAGAAATTTTCATATCCAGTGCAATGTGCTTATTAGAAAATGTGAACTTTTTTCAAATTCTGAGATGGATCTTTTTGAAAACGTTTAGAATGAAGTACATTCAAAACTGCTGAAGCATTCCTGCATGTTATTTCAAATATATTTTTTTCACAACATARTCACACAGTAACATTCTCTGACAGAAGAGGTAATTCAGTGGGTACAGGTTAGTCCTGCCATAGACTTTGTAGAAGTGATTTTTTCCCATTAGGTATTTTTACTTTACTTTTTACATTTGTGAATCCTTTTTTAGAAAACTTTTAATAAGGGTAATTATAAGGGTAGTTGTAGATTCATTCCTACTCCCACTGAAGTCAGTGGAAAAACTCCATCTGAATTTAACTGGTGTTACATTAGATATTTTAAGTCCAAATTACATGAATCATGCCCTCAACTTATTTATTTAGAAGGTACTTTTACAAAGCCAAGGTTTGTGTAAAAGCTTTCTTCTCAAGAAAACTGGTGTAATACTTCAGCTCAACAGAACTGGATCTAATGGTCATTTGTTCTTCTTTCAGCTTTATGTGGTCATTTGAAAAAACCAACCTCAGCATGGTTCAAGTTATCACAGGACAGCTTGTTGAATCCTTTGATGAAGAGTTCAGGACGCTGTATGCCCGTTCTTCCGTTCCCAGCTCGTTTGCCCCAGAATTAGTGCGGGTGAACAGTCGCAAGACCCTCTGGGATAATGATACATACCAACATTCAGTGTCCTCCTTGGCTTCAGTTTCTAGCCAAAGAAACCTTTTTGGTAGGCAAGACAATGTTCTCAAGATAGATCCTGTTTGGAAAGCTCGTGGAAGATATGCAGTAAATGAAATAGATAAATATGGCCTGAGAAATCAAGCGTATAATAAGCAACCTTTTAATCCAGCTTTTAATGTTCAAAATCCAATACAGCAGTATCAACCTAGTGAAAAAAATGATCACTGGAAGAGACATAGTTATGCTGGAGAGAAGCCGGAAAGGACACCTTACCTATTGCTCAACAGAGCTATTAACAGAGCAAACAATCTACCAAATACTTGGAAAATGCCTTCTGATAGCCTTAGTATTGTGTCATCATTACGAGGAGGATATGCAAATAACTACAATATTCCCCAGCAGAGTTTTGCTGATCAGTTCTCACGACCAAAGGTAAATCTTGCAGAGAGAAATTCAATTGTACGAAGGTCTTTTAATGGGACAGACAGTCATATCCGCCATCTGCAGCAGAGGATGCCAACCCTTGAGCACACAACAAAATCATTCCTACGTAACTGGCGAATAAAGTCCTACTTGAATGACCAGTCAGATTATCCAGTAGAGTCAAATGGGTCAGCCTTGGGTGACAGATTTGATAGCTATGACACAGCTGAAAATATTAAAGCTCATGCGCTGTACTCTCATTCTCGCTTGCGATCGTCGTTGGTGTTTCAGCCAACTTTACCTGAACAGCAGGAAGTAAGCAGCTGTGCAAGTTCTTCTAATTCAACTATAATTGGGTCAGAGGGAAGTGCAACACCCAAAGGGACATCTAACCATGCTCCGAGTGTGGAAAATGGAACGAATAATTTAGAGGAGCTTAGGACAAACTCTCCTCTTAAATCAGATGCACCAACAGGCCACAGAATTCAGATTGCAGACAACACAAAACCTAGTGTAAATTCAAATGCAGCTGGAGACTCATCACTGTATTTGTACACAACGCTGGGTACAGACAAACATGCAGAAAATTTGAAGAACCTCCAAAATGAAAATATGCTCAAAAGGAGAAGTTTTCCCATGTTTAATTCCAAGTCCATATTGGATYCTGGTACCAACAAACATGCATCCAATTATGTTTACAGCACATTGACTAGGCATAGAATTAAGCAGCCAGTTAGTCCAAAACTTCCAGAAGACATGCTGAAGAGTGCTAAAAGTTTGCATAGTGTAACCAATCACTCACCACAGGAGGACAAGGACCTGAAAGGAGAGCTGAAGAGCCCGACTGCTAGCAAGGCAATCTCCATGGCAGCTCTCACTGAAGCTAGCAGGGAGGAGTCTAGTAAGGATTGCACATCGAAGAAAGAAAATAAGAATTCCCCAAGTTTTCTGAAGAAAGGATCCCAGAAACTGCGGTCACTTCTTAATCTCACACCAGACAAGAAGGAAAACTTGTCAAAAAACAAAGGTCCCGCATTTTACAGAATGTGTAGTAGTTCTGACACGTTGGTTTCTGAAGATGAGAATCAAAAACCGAAAATTTCTGAAAATAAGACAGATTCTTCCCCAAGGAGAAAAAGAAATTCATCATCCAATTCTCAAGGTAGTTTGAACAGAAGTAAAGAAGATGTCACGGGGAGTCCAACAAAGTCTCCGAAGTCACCGAAATCTCCAAAACCACCATCTGATGAGAACAATAAAAAGTGTCCTCTCTTGTGCCCCCTTGAAAGTAAGTTCATAGAAACTGCAGGAGATCCATCTACGCCMAGATTTAATACAGAACAGATTCAGTATCAAGATGCAAAGGAGATCTCCACAAATGCTGCTTCCGAAAGCGCTCCTGTTTCTGCTCTCCAAAGAGCAAGTTCAGTGGCACCACAGCTGACAGGCTCAAAGCACCAAGAAGAGCTGAGGTCTCGTTTGAGTGAAAGGCGTGTTTATAGCCGCTTTGAGCCGTTCTGTAAGATGGAAAATGCCATCCAGCCTGCAGGAAATGCAGCCAACAGCAGTTCACATCTCTCAGATATCAAAACCAAAACCTTAGGGAATAATTACGGCAGGAGTAATCACATGGTCAGCTACAACTCAGCTGCTTACCACCCATTGCAGCCTAATGAAAACAAGCTGAGAGGATTTATGCAAAAGTTTGGGAACTTGCTACACAAAAACAAGTAATGTTATAATTTTTTTGATTMTATTGTAATACAACAAGACTGGCAAAGCTGGACGTAATCTTAACTGGACAAAGACTTGTGGCTAACTTTTGTAGAGTTTACTCGGATTTCTTCTTGGGTTTAGGACATTGGAAYGAATGTACATATTTTTAAAAAGAATTATTCTAGAATTGTTATACTTAAATCTTCACAGAAATTCTCTGTCTAGAAGATGTTTCAAGGAAGTTGTTTATAGTGTTGATATTGTAAGATTAATTTTATACATTTTCCTTGTGAAGAAAATACATTCTAGTATATTTTAAGATTACTAAACATGGGGTAAAAAAGATGGGGGATGTTTTTAAACTTCAGATAATATTGTCTCCAAAGATTTGCCCTCCAAAAATAGAATAGCACTAGGAATAGTAAATCGTATTTTTTCAGCATTTATGTACACTTTCAAATGATAAACACAAATGTTAATGCATTGCATGTTACTTATCTTTAATTTTTGGAAACYTCTTTTAGGTTTCATCTTGTTAATAATTTACCTCCTAGCATCTATTGAACTGTTTGGGCAGTAGATGGATCTGTCTTACTTTRTTGAATTTTCTGTGTAATATGATATTTTTCTGAAGTATTTGGCATACAGATTTGAAAGTGACCTTAATTTGAGTTTTCACAGACTTGTTTACATGGTTAATCTAGTGTGAATGCAGAATGAACATTAAAAAAACTATTTCTAGAAAAGGTGCCTTGAACATATCCTACAACTAGTTTAAATTTCAGTGCGTTTATCACATTTGTACAGCATGCCAGTATTCTGTAAYGTCTTCACTAAAAAAAGCTTTTTTATTACATTTTTCTATTTGGTGTTTAAAAAAAATTCTGTGGACTTCCATTTCTCAGGTAAGTTTTTGAGCTTCACATGCAACAGTCTGTTTTAAGTGTTGGCAGATATTTTTGCAACTGTGGCCTTTAAGTGTGGCCAGGTATTTTGTGGCTTTTAATGGCCTTACGTCAGGATGACTATTACAAGCTCACGAGGAATTAGGCAGCTAAAAGTGAGATTTGTAAAAATCAACACATCAAATGATAGGGCACCTTTCCTAAGACAAAGAAAGTACCAGTGAAGGGTGATAGTAGAAAGTGTTAAACTTCAGTGAAGGGATTGAGGCACCTAACTGCAGTCTAAGGGACATTTGGTTTATCTGAGCCTCTGTATCATAAAAAATTTCTCAATAATAGATGGCTACAGGTTAGTGCTCACAAAAACAGAGGTGTGGTGATGTGTTTGGGCAGCAGCATGGCATTCACTTCTCATCTGCAGTGCACAGCCAGAACATTCAGCCAGCTTGTCCTGTCCTGGGYGTGAAGTTTGTGTCTTAGAAGGACTCCATAACCATTTAGCTGTAAGATATTCTGTGACAGTTTTGTTTAAAATTCAAATTTTTTTTGACATTTCACTGCTGAAAGCTTAGAATTCTTATACAGATCTTTGTGTTTCAGGAAAGAGTTTTAGGAGAAAACTTCAGTCTCAGATCTGAAAAGTCCCACAGTGTTCTATGGAGGAGTCCACCATAAAGGTCTCGGCATCATTCTTTAGAAAGAAATACCAAAAAGGCAAAAATGCACCAGTTAGATGAAGTCAATTTGTCTTATCTACCTGTGACCATGGGAATAGATTTTAAATGGAAATCTACTTCTTACTGAGAACCTGCTCGGGTTCCCATGAAGTCACCATAGTTACTGTCAGTGATTTCAATGAAGCAGTGTCAGCTTTTTATTCAAGCTCTTAGGCACCTTTATTAGGGCTCATACATCATAGCAGTAACTGTTTCATTATGGGGATGCTAATTATTTATATGAGTGACAAGGACTTGCATCTCAATCCTCTGCTGAAAGTTTAGGTCCCTCCATTGCTTGCGATCACAAAAGATTTTATAGATTTCTTGGTGAGCACTTTGTTCATTCCTTGATGAAATGCCGTAGTTAGTATTTTTCCCAAACAAACATTTATATTTAATCTTCTGTCCCAACAGAGGCAACGTGTTCAGACCCAAGGTAAAGAGTGTCTTAGTTCTCAAGGCATGTTTTCAGCATGGGCACAATGTACTTCCGCAGCTGGGCAGACACCAGCAATGCCATACTGTACTTTTTAAAACACTTAATAATTTTTAGCCAGTTGGACATTTGCCCAGGTTAGTACCTGAATTGAAGTGAAGTTGGTGCTAAAAATGGTGAGGTTAGTTTTGGGAAGGTCTTTAGTTTTCCTTTGTGCTCTGGTGATCCCTGACAAATACTTGTAGGCAGAACTATATTTGGAAAGGAAATGAAAGAGGGAGAACAAGGATCTTGGGGCAAGTTTAGAAGAGCAAGTGCTGTCCATATTGAAAAAGCTTTGGGAAATCTATACTTGTGAAATTTGGAAATATTTACTGTATTTTTCAAAGTTGCTAATTAAAGTTTCTAATTTTTCAGCATTGCTAATTAAAGAGTCTTCATAAGGCAGATATTTTAATTTACCAAGTCACCTGTGTTTGTAGATATATATACTGATATTTTTTACCTGCAGAGAAGATTAAGATCCTTCAGTGAAGAGCCTGCTCATAGACTTKATAGTGCAAAAAAAAATCTTTGTAGACCTAGTATTTTTTTTTTTCATTTTCAGCTCTCTTCTCAGAATTCCCACATAGGAATGGTCTGTGCTCAGGCTTGATCCGAGGTTAATGAAAATGAATTCCACGGACCTCAGGGGAAGTAGAATCAGACTCTTAATGTACTGACATCACTATTTCAGGAATGTAACAAGACCCAGTGCTGCTTGGGGAGGATAAGGCTCTGCTTAACACCTTGGGAAGAGCAGCTTAATGCCCTGCCTGCAGCTACAGCTTTGAAGGTTGGGGAGCACACTGGGGAGGTCCACAGATGCTGCAAGGACCAAGTGTTCATTTGTTCCCTCCAGAACCTGTGTTAGTGGGAAAATGCTCACCCAGTACTGTCTGATGTACTGATGTCTGATGTGATTGCCTCATGTCTCCATGGGAACCCAGTTGCCAATAAAATAAAAAGGAAAATGTAGGTGGCAAAAAAATCTGTATATCAGCAGAGAAAAAGGATGTGCAGATTTCTGGAGGGAAAAGTTGGAATTTGTATTTTTTCCCAAAGCTTTTCATGGTGTTTCTGCCTTTCCAAAGAGATGCAGTTCATTCAGTGTGTCCCGAATGTGCATTGCATGTTGCAAGGTTTACAACCTGCACACACCCAGTGCACTCCCAGTTTTGTAAGGCTGTGAAGTAATAGCTGTTGCCATGCATGATGGTCATTTGGCCACATGGCTTGCGAGTTGTGAAATCCATAAGAAATGCCACGTCATTCCTGCATTAAATAAAACTCCATTAGCACTGTCACACATCTCTGTGAAGGCTGGGCAGAGTTAGGCAGTGCTGAGGGTGCTGAGCTCCCTCAGGAGCACTGCTGGGAGCAGAGGGCAGTGCAGCTGGGAGATGCAGGGTCCTCATACAATGCTCATTCCATTTGTGTCATAAATCAACTACCCCTGCATACAGTCATAATATACAGTGAATAAATTTCTTCATTTCTTCAGCCTCATAATAAACAGCTTTTGCTGCCTCTCAGACTGCAGAACTGTTGGTTGTTCTCTTATTAATGACSTTGCACTGCCCTCTTTATTCATGCTAACAAACACAAGCTAGATGTGAAGAAAGATTATAAATCAAGAAAAAGTGAGTTGCCAGCTGTCTAATAAATGAGGATAGTAGTATTTGTGACAAACCTTGAGAAAAACAAAAAGCTTATCAGGCACTAGATGTTTCTGCATAGGTGAAAAATTACTATTCAAAGACAACAACTGTTTGATATTTTCCAGCTTTCTGAAATGTATTAAAACATGTTGTGGTTTATAAGACATCATAAAAAATACCAAAATTTGTTGCAGGACAATGTAAAAATAAAATTTAAATTGACTCTACTAAGCTGTATGATAAATACATATCTTTTTTCATTTGTAGCATTTTGTGAGGTAAGCTGTACAATSAACAAGTAGCTTTGCAACTGTGTAATGCAGAGAGATCAGTAGGGTTACCATGGTACTTAGTGTAATTTATTCCCCAAATCAGTGTTGTATTGCACAGTACAGTACTTGGGGGTTTTTTTAGTTTGTTTTCATTTAAGTCAGGAGAGTTAGAGCAACATAAAGCTGCAGTAGTTCATGGGTAATTGAAGCACATTCCTCCAATTTTGCCTTCACTTGCACAAGTACGTATTCCATTAGCACCCCAGYGACAAGAGAGGAGACTGCATTGCTCAAAAGACTGTCTTGCCATTTCATTCCTTATTTCAGAGAGGTGCTTACAGATAGATGTCTGGGTACCTTTACTCGGGGTCTGAAACCTTTCACAATTTTCAGCTCTAAGAGTTAAAGTTAGGTCTACAATTGTCATATTTCACATGATGCTAAGCATGTTGCAGGTTCTGAGAATGGTTTTCTGTACTTGTAAACAGGATGGAAGAAAACGTTTGCTCTTGGAGACCTCAGAACAGGGCTCCTTTGCTGTTAAGCAAAGCTGGTAGTTCTGAGTTTGCTTTTGTGATGTTGACTAATTAAGTCATAAAACTTGTGCTGCAGACCCTCTGGGCTCTGTTGCCCTTCTCTGAACACAMTCCAGCACCTCAATGTCCTTCTTGTAGTGAGGGGCCCAGAACTGGACACACTGTTCAAAGTGTGGCCTCACCAGTGCCAAGCCCAGGGGAACAATCATTGGCCTGGTCTTGCTGGCCATGCTATTGCTCATCCAGCCTGTCCAGCAGAGCCTTCCTACCCTCCAGCAGGTCAAYACTCCCAGTTAACTTGGTGTCATCTGCAAACTGACTGAGAGTCTATGTGATCTCCTCACGCAGATCATCAGTAAGGGAACTAAGCAGGACTGGCCCCAGCACTGAGCCCTTGGGAACACCATTGTGCTGGCTGCCAATGGGAATGGATTCCAYCCACCAACAGACCATACAGCCAGTTTTGTACCCAATGGACAGTGCACCCATCCAAGCCATGAGCATCCAGTTTCTCCAGGAGAATGCTGTGGGAAATGGTGTCCCTGCCACCCAGATCAGAGTGGACAGGCCTGTAGTTTCCTGCATCCTCCTCTGGTCCTTGTAGATTGACATCACATTTGCTAACTTCCACTCACCTGGGATCTTCCCAGTTAAACAGGACTGCTGGTAAATGAAAGGAGCTTGGTGAGCACTTCTGCCAGCTCCCTCAGTACCCTTGGGTAGATGCAATCCAGCCCCATGGATGTGTGTGTTTAAGTGGTGTGTAGCAGKTATCTCACAATTTCCCTTTGGACTTTGGGGGTTTCATTCTCCTCCTCATCCCTGTCTTCCAACTCAGGGGGCTGGTACCCAGAGAACAATTGGTCTTACTAGTTAAGAGGCAAAGAAGGCATTAAGTACCTCAGTGTTTTCTTCATCATTGTGACTGTGTCCTCCCCCCCCCCACCTGCCCCCATCCAAGAGGCGATAGAGATTCTCCTTAACATTCATGTTGCTGATTGTTTATAGAAGGCTTTTTTATCTTTTGTGTCTTTTCTGGCAGTGGCCAGGTTAAGTTCCAGATGGGCTTTGGCCCCTCTAATTTTCTCCCTGCAAAGCCTCACAATATCTTTGTGGTTGTCCTGAGTTGCCTGTCCCTTTTTCCGAAAGACATAATTTTTTTTTTTAATATATGTCTTTGTGGATTTTTACAAAATATCTCTGTGTTTTTCTGGAGGAGAATCTGGTTTGCTAAAAATTACTTGGCATCCCTTGAGAAGAAGCTTCTGTCATGGCTATGCATCTTTCTTTYACCATATGTGTTGAAATATCTAAAAATTAAATGGTTAAGTGCAAAAGATGATAGTTGGAGGGAAAACCAATMATTTCTGATGTGTGGGCCATGATACGTGCTTATTTTGAAAATGTTACTTCCATATATAAATACAGCTGGGAAAAAATGGCTTCTTGTCTCTCCAGAACACATGGAATTTATGCCAGTTGAAGTGGAAATATTTGAAAGGCTGAGCACCAGTGACAATATTTTATTGTGTTTGAGAAATGAATGCAACTAATCAATTAGCATTCAAACACTGGTCTCCTACACGTCTATTGTATGTCTGTTCTTGCCTCATTTAGCAATCAACCTGCTCAAAATTCAGACTGATGGTCTACAGCTTCCCAAGCTCTTCAATGTTACTCTGAATAACTATTCCAATGAGGCATTAAAAACATGCTTAGATTTTTAAACTAGGCCATCCCAGGATAAAGCATACCATGCATATATGTTTTGCTAGATTTTGGTRTTAAAATTCTCAGTGCAATCCTAGCTGATGTATTGTGGGTAATTGTTGACTACGTATTTCCATTGTTTTGCTTGAGTCATGTCTGATTTTGACCCATGGCAGCACCACATTTAGACTTCATGTCTAATATGTGTCTTTCAAATGTCACATGTGCTGGTGTGAAAATATTCTGATTTCAGGGTTTAGATCAATCTTCTTTAAAGCAAAGTATGTGGATCTGTGACGATCCATAAGAGGAGGATATGGATGTGAATTTGAATTACTAAAAAAACAAAGAGACAAAACTAAAAAGCATTTGCAGGTATCTTCACACACAGCAAAGGAAACAAGTAAAATCAGAAGATGAAATCACAAGTGAATATTCATAATGTTATACTAGTTGAACATTTTACCAGTTGAAAATGAAAGCTAGTGCCCCAACATGGCAGGAAACATAATAATCACAGAGATACTAATCTAGATGGTGCAAAAGAAGCGTAGGGGATGCTACAAATACACAAGACCCAGAATGGATATTCCTGTGTAATTTTGGGGAGGTGGGGAACATGGGAAAGGAATTCCATCAAGTWGGTTTTAATACTGACAGGTGTAAAGGACTATGCTGGTTTCATTTAAAACTACTTGATATGTAAATCCTTTTTTCCTACGATGGAACTCCTGGATTACATAGCAGCTATGCTATGGGTATACTGTGTCTGTACAAATGCAAACCAAAAATTGCCTTGAAATAATTTATTACCTTTATTTTTTACCAAATAAAATGTTTCTTTTAAACCTCAGCTCATTTCTGTGTTTGTTTTTTCACTGGCTCATACTGTTATTAACAATTCTCATTTCAAAATTGTAAACATCTTTAAAAAAATGTAGACATCAGCAATGTTGAGTGAAATGTTAAAAAACTGAGGTTTCAAAGCTGTTTTGTGGTAGCATCACTGTTTGCAGAACTCTTGCACCTTCTGTGAGACCAAGAACTCACAGAAACCACAGAGAAAGGACCAAAGCCAACATCATTAAAATAAAGTAGCTGAAAWAAAATATTGGTCTAATAATAATGAAAGTAAGTGGGATCAAAAATGTAAGGGGGTAAGGTCCACAGTGTTAGTATCCCATGTTTGCTTTCAGAACCTTCYATCACTTCCTTGCTGTAATATTTTGGGTTTGTTTGCCTTTCTGTTAATTCTGCCTTGCTAGTAATGTCAGGTTCTACAGTGTTTTCTTTTTCCTCCTATCTCAGACTTAATTTCCTCTTCCCTATTTAAATAAAACATCCTTCAGAAAATCTGCTTGACTATCTCTTGCATTGTACTTGCTACTGGAAAAATAATTCCCATCAAATGGCTTGAGAATTAACTTCTGACAACTCCATGCATGAATTGTACCATGGGATGGCTCTTGAGAAATTGATTTTGAATCCTTAATATTTGCTCAGTGCCTGTGAAAAACGAGTAGAAAACATAGTAGCCTTTCTGAACAGCTTATGGTCTATATTTACACTTAATGAAGGAAAGAAATGAAGASAGGAAGTTTGTGCTTTTTCAGTTATAAAAGGTTGTAGAACACTGAGGTGATTTATCACATATGGGGACTTAGATGGTTGGGGCTGTGGCRTGCTGTCTGCAGGCACCAGTGCACATACCTGTATGCATAATACTGAGCYTCCTGCTTGTGCAGGAACTTCTACTTACATTGTAATTTAAGTAAAACTCATCATGTTTCRTTTCCACTTTTGTGTGTAGGAACTGGGAAAAGACTGAGTTCATCAAGTCTTTTCCCAGTTCCCACACACAAGAGTCATTATAATAATTACTGCCTCCTCTCCTTTACTTTGTGTTTTCCTTACTTAGGACAAATGTACCCTGCCAGCAACCCTGTGTGCATCATTCTGAAATGTATGATCACTAAGTAAATATATAAAAACCAAAACCCTTTTCATTTTTGGGACATATCAGTTGAATTGAGAAGGAAGGTATGCATATATGCTAATGAGGACAAGACCAATGAATGTATGAGTTGAGGATTTCTGACAGGAAAGTACTTGCATGACAGTTATTATTGAAAGTCAAAATGTGAGAAAACTTCTTTTCTCAAAATATTTTTTGAAAACAATATTTAGAGTTTTGGCAGAATTACTTTATTATCCAAGAATTCCTCGTAGCTGAGTAAGAGCTATCATCCCCTTTTGGCATATGGGAACCCTGAGGCTTTACTGCTGCATGCCAGAGTAGCTGTGGCTGCTCCTTGTTTTACTTCCATTTGGTCCCACTGCCTTAAATTTACCAATAATATGGTGACTTGGAGAGTCCATTTCCAGGTGTGCAAATTGGTTCTTGTTTAGCACAAGCACGTTCCTAAAATCTTGCTAAAAAACTAAAATCTTGGTAAAGTCTGTATCCATAGACTGGACTCAATTGATCTCAGAGGTCTTTTCCAAGCTAACTGATTCTGTGATTCTATTAAGCGCCTGTAAAATTGCAGATCTTTGTATATACTTAATGGCCTTTCCCCATGTATCTCAAAAACGACAGACTTTCACACTGTATTTGTGATACCCAGCTATTTTTATCTTGAAGTAGTGACTAGTAGGACTTGGGGCACTATACTGTGATAGATGTCAGTAAGTAGACAGCCCTTAAACAAAGAAAAAAATAATTAACCATTACTCTGTGTGCAGTGGCAAGTTTCAAATCAGTTAGCCATGGTCTTCACAATTGTTCTGTTCAACTTACTCATCAAACAAAAATATCTTTGTGCTTTCTAAGGTGGGACAAGCACGTGGCTCTTAAGTCTGTTCAAGTCCATTTATGCCTACACCAGAGTGATGCAGAGGACTCAGCCTATAAGTGGATAAATCAATGGGGCAGACAGGCCTTGGAGTCAGGATGTTCTCAGAAACTCCTCATGTTTGTTTCCCTAACCAAAAATATTACAGCAATCAATGCAGGCCATAGGGAAGCAGGTGGTTGCCATATATTTATTCTCATCAGCCAGAAAAGTTCCTTAAAAATGTCATGCACACCTCAAGATTCATATTCTCTGTTCTTACTTTGCTGATGAGAACAAGAGTTTGGGGGAAAACTGAAAAAACTGGAGGAAAAAAGATCTGGGAAGATCAGAGCCCTCTTTGGCAGCAGATTCTTTTCCCGTGCTACATAAAAAGCCTTTAGGAGAATGGCATCTGTCACTTGTTACTTTACAAATAAGTAACCTGCTGGGTTTTAGTTACCTTACTGACACCCATCTCGGGCTCATACAGTCACTGCACTGCAAATTCTTGGTGGTAGGAGGAATATTCTGGAGCCATGCATTGTATAGAGCCTCTTCTCAGCCAGGTAACTGCCACTGWCCAAGGGATTGCACCATTGTCCAAGAGATCGTGTCAACGTCCTTTGATGCTTCAAATGTTTGGGCAGAGATCACAAWTCATGGATCTGGAATAGTATTCTTCTCACTTGTTAGGAAGATATCAGCTGTGAAAGGGAAACTTGTTTTGCTCYGCAGATTTCAAGAACAGATGTTCCWCAAATTAGCTCTTTTTTTAAACTGAATTTCCTTTTTTTTTTCATACACAGTATGCAGACTTCAAGCAATAAAACTTCTCAAACAATGAAGTGTTGAACTTCAGGAGATTACAAGCAGAATGAATGTTTTGCCTGAAGCATTTTTGTCCTTTTTTTCCCCCCACCCACACCACAAATCTAGCCAGAGAGGAAAAAAAACCATGAAAATAAGAGTAAACCAGAAGGCATCTTTGTATCTCATAGCTGCTCATACTTTTTCCTAACAGGATTCTGTGCTAGCTATTGGGTTTATGTCTCTGCTGCAAACCTTTGGGCTCAAGTTGCACCTCTAACACTGCTCCTTAAATCCACATTTCACAGACTTTTATTTAGCCCTGCTTTCATCTCATCATATTACTCCTTTCACCTCTCTGAGAAAAGCATTATCTATATGGGAATCTATTTTTCCTGAGGAGTAWTACTTGTTATAGAGCTAATATTTTAAGGGTTATCTGTATTCCATGCATACATTCTCACATGAGCTTATTTTCCAGCTTGATCAGCTCTAAAGACAMGTATATTCAACAATGGTCTATAATTCAAAAGAGATTACTTTATCAGTAGATAAAAATTTACAGTCTATAATCTTTAGGTTAACAGGGAATATTTTATTCAGTCAACAAGCCAGTAATTTGTTTGGATTATTTTTCAGATCAATTATTTATAAAAATGTTAATCTCATTACCTTGAGAGATTAATAATAAATTAARTTGATAGTTGACAGTTTAAATTCAAACAACATTTACTTCATCTGCATTTCCTTGAGCAAGAAGTATTGTGTATTTCTTTTTTTTGTAAAAAAACCCTTTTAATTTTTCATTTCCTAAATCAAAAGTATTTTATTAATTAATAGATCTTATTCCTTTGTATTTTAAATAATTCACTCCATTATCATCATGGCCTTGGGTTCCAAAATTATTGAAACCCAACAGACACAACTTTGCAATTTTTATGTACCTTAAGTTTCAAGAAATATACCATTAAGCATATTTTAGCATGTTCCTTCTCAAATAATGGAATGCTTTCTTCTCTTATTGAGAAACAAGAGCCATTATGCTCTTGAACTATTTAGAAATACTTTTAATGTGAGAGGAAATGTAGGTCAGTGCATTTATATCATAACAGTTGTATGCACATCTGTACATCTCTTAATGAAATGCAAAAAAGAATCATAGGGCAGAAAGATATATTAATCCCTCCACTTGCYTGAGGCAACTAAAATGTACATTGGCATATTTTAATTCCCTGCCAGCAGCAAGCCAAATCAGCAGTGCTTCAAAGTGGCAAACAAAATAAGGTGGCAACTAAAAATCTCATAAAGCCCAGGCTAGCATTTCACTCAGAGCACTATGCTCACCTACGCCTTTAGTCTTTCACAGAAATCTCAGAAAATCACCAGAGTTAGACCCCACTGCTATTTTCATGAGCAGAGAGCAGAGTTTGCCCGCTCTGAGCAGCAGAGGGGGGCAGAGCCCATCCCAGAAGGGTGCTCAGCACACAGCGCAGGGGATTCCTCACCTGGCATTCTTAGCATTTCCCAGCAAGTGCATGAACTCCTGTCCAAATGCTCTGTATGTATCCCCTAGCCTCCCTATAAYTGCTTTTATTTGTTTGAGTGTGAAGCTCAAACCTAGAGGTAGATTTGTATCCTGTTCTGACTCGTGCACTGTCAGCTTAAGCAGTCAGAAAATTCAGTCCCAAAACTTTTTCTCTTGATGCTGATGAGTGACCACACCAGGCTTTAGTGAGATTGCTATTACATGCAGGGAGGCTGTTTGAGAAACTGAAACAATCTTCCTAAATATCACAAAAAGAGAGAAAGCAAAAAAAATTCTTTCCCATCAATAGTTATWWKGSYTTTTTTTTTTCATGTGAAAGCAGACTGTTGTGTCAGGGAGAAGTGCTGAGAAGGCCAAAGCAGGAASCAGTGGTGTGATTTGTCACTTCTCCACTGGAAAGCACACAAAGTGACACAAAATCATACAAAGCAGGAATCTGACCTTGTCAGTGCAGTGAGTTAACAGCTATTCCTGTAAGCACTTCTGAGAAGTCTCAAGCAGGTCTGCTCTGTGGTGTTCGGTGTCTGATGAAAATTTCACAGATCAAAACCACACAATCATTGTAAAGGACCTGGTCCTCAGTTTTCACTCATTTCCTGAAAGAAATTTTCTTTTTCTCTCCTCACACTGCTACCCATGCATTCATGGGTCCAGCACACCATCAGTACCAATGCATAATGATACTCCAGAGAAATATGCAAACTACAGKCAATTTTCCAGGTATAATGAGGCTGCTAAAATATCTGAAGTGGCACARCTCGCAGCCTGCTCGGGTATCTCTGTTCTTTAGCACTGACAAAAGTATACACATGGCTACTGAAGGGATGACAAAACTGGCATTTAAACCACCCCAGTTTTTGAGGTTCAGTATCAATGTGATAGTAGTCTTCACATGACAAGTGATTATATCTTGTGATATTTTTATACATATAAAATTCATAGTGTTAAAAAAATAATCAGTCAATACTTAATACTGATTTGTTTGATCTGACAAGTAAAATGCCCCAGAATGAGGTGCATTAATTAATAAACAACTCTGGTTTKGCAGATGGTTCCTTACTGGCCTTCAAGTAAGAACTGAGTGTTCTTTGAGTTTTACTTTAGCTAGTAATCACTTACAGGAAACAATACTTAGGAAACATGCAATTAATTTGCTTTCAGTATGGTGATGATGCAGGCAGAAAAACAGGTACAGAAAACAGCAGCCTGATTACAGAGTTTTTCAATCACCTTTTTGGGGTTTTTGTTTTATTTTTGTTTGTTTGTTTTTTGTTTGGGGTATGTGTTTGGTTTTGGGTTTTTTGTTGTTGTTGTTTTTCTTTTGTTTGTTTGTTTGTTTGGGTTTTTTGTTTGGATTTTCTTTTTATGTGCATGATGCATACTCTCTGTATAGATGAAAAACTACAAACCAATCATAAAGTGAAAGTAGCATGAATGATGCATTCTGCTTGCTGTAAAACAGCAATGTATTCATTACTTTCAGCTAATACTAGAGCCCACAACTGCTACATCTAAACAACCCAAGGTAATTTCCATGCTGATTTACACCTGAGAGAGGGCAGTCCCAAGTCCTGATTTTCAGGATGGGCAATATTTTTAAATTAAGTACTGGACTAGCATGTGGGAGATTAAGAATCAGCAGCTCTTACACAGGTTTCTTATGTGGCCAACTAAGGTTCGACTTCTAAACACATCAAGCAATCMCATTTTTCTATATTTTGTTTGTCCTCTAAGCTAAAATAAAGAAGCAGAGACAGATACAAGGACCAAAAAGATGGATTTCTTCTTCCAACAATCAACAGACACCTCTTCTCTTGTCCTTGCCTGTTTTATTACCTGATTGCTCATCTTCATCAGTGGGGCTCCTACAGGGGTAGCTCTGGGGAGATACTGGTTCTCCTTTAGCTCTATGCTGACGTTTTATCAACCAGAGACACAAAAAGACCAGGAATAGATGGAACAACCTGGTACCTTAAATGCAAAAATGGAGGAAAGCTTAACTGAGAAATTTTAAAGGCAGAGATATGGGAAAGGGGAGATGACTGTCTCTGTGACAGCAAGATCTGGGCCCATTAGGGGTGACCAAAGCAGAATTTAAGTGGTCAGAAATTGTAATACTGACAATGTATGTGTCTGCAGTGACTTTCTAGTCTGGAAGAAACCAGGCTGGCTTATGAGGCTTAATAGTTTGGATCAATGTGAGTAAATTGCGTATTATGCTAGAAATACTTTAGCTGGGGTAGTTTCTGGTCCATTTTTGCTCTTACTGTACATAATAACCACACTGTAAAAGGAAAAGAAACAAAAACAAAAGCAAAACAAAAACAAAAGMAAAWTKAAACMGATAAAAAMMCCCCATCCAAACAAGAAGACCCAAAAAACTCCCTAAAAATCCCACAAAGACTCTTCCATTTACCTGTCTGCAGCATACCAGGGACAAAATACATCTCCTCTGTCCATGGTACAGTTGGTGGCTGCAGTCTCGTATCTTTTCTGTCTAGACAGTAAGAAATCCTAAATTGCCTCTTAATGTAGCCCTTTTTAAAATTTTCTGAGTTATTATAACCTTCAGGACAGAGTGATGAAAAAGTTTCTCCTGCTTCTTCACTCGGTGAAACTGCTTCTATAACTTACAGCTAGGTTTATTTGAATAGGTTGAGTGTAACTTCACAGGTCTGTGAAAAAAGATGGAAACAACTCTGCTGTTTAAAATCTTTAACATTGGTCATTGCAATCTGCAGCGCTTGCAGCAGTATAACTAATAAATATCTGTGGATTTCTGGAATTTTGAATAAGAATGTATGTACATGGCTTGTTCTGCAATAATTGTATTTGTTTCAATGGTGCTCTTAAACTTAAAATGTTTGATTTTGGTTTGAAAAATGTACTGTGGCAACAAAACAGTAATTCTAAGTTTGCTGCTTTTTAAGGTAACAGTACTTAACAATTGTAGAATTAATTCCACTCTGCTGATCTTTTTTTCTCACAATTTTCTGCCAAGATGGAAAAATGAGCTGACAAATGTTAGGCACCTATGTGTCTGCTTCTCCTCATGGCACTGGGAGCAAAGCCAGTGTGCYATAGGGAAAGGAAGGCTGCTGGTGATTCCCATGGAATGAAGAAGGATGTTGGGGGCTACTGCGCCAACCCCTCAGAAGGGAGGGTAGATGATGTAAAATTAATCCCCAAGTCTCTCTCAGTAGCTCCCAATGTTTTAAGGAGGATTTTGTTCCTCATTGCTGCTTCTCAGTTTCATTYTGCCCCTTCAGAGTGGGCTATTTCTATGAATTTTCAGACTTAAAAGTATTTACAAAAACTTTTCCAAAGCACCTTGACCACTGCATTCAGTCATTCTGGAAGTGGAAATTTCACACCAACCAGTTGAAAAAGGAACATTTACTTCCAGAGAAGACAGCATGTAAAAAAGAGTAAACATAAACAACAGTCAAAAGTGATTGACTGGAATGACTTTTAAATACCRTCTTGAAATGGTCCCATCTCTCTTCTGTTGTTCTGTGATTTGGGATATTTTACAACAGCTGACTTTTGTGCGGCTGCCCAGCATCATTGTGGCTCTGCTGAAGCTTTGGAAGTGGCTTTGCGTGCAGCAGTGCAGAGTGGCTGGTGTGTCCTGCTCTCACCCCTGCCGCAGCCCCGGCGCCGGGCAGGAGTCACAGAGGTGCTGTGCAGCGCGGCTGGAGGCAAACCTCAGCTTCCCCCCGCTGCTTGGAGCCTGAAACTGCTGCTGCAAACGCTGCTATTCCTCTCACCTGGCAATCTTTCTTCCTTGAGGGAGTATCCTCAAGGGATGCACAGGTTATTTAGGTTATTTATTGTAACCTTTGGCTTTAATGTGCAAGCTGCACTGTGCACTTCATGGCTCTGTTTGAGCATCTGCAGACTATGTCTACATAAGCCACCTCTGTGGGCTCTGGGATCTTTTTTTAATAGATACAGCATTTCCTGATGTAGTTTAGCATTATTCATTATTATTGTGACCTGTGAGTTTCTGTTGCTCCACAAAACATCACAGGTGCTCCACAAAATTATTTCAGACTCTTCCTCCTTCCCACCCCACAACAGAGGCCACAAACAACCCTTCTGTGTAGTCAGGTACAAAATGAAGCAACATGAGTGAAGTCAAATATTAAATGAGAACTTAAAATTTAGTTGTTCTGTGTTGAAAAGAATAACTTCATGTTGAAAGTTTATGAATTAGTCTTTCCTTTTTCTCTGCAAACAGTAGAGAGTCCTCRAACAAAATAACTTGGCTGATAAGCCAGTAAAACAAAATTAATTTGCATTTTGTTTTAGATACTTCAAAAGGCTTTTTGCACTTTACTGATATTTCAGCCACAATATAGTCCCAAATTGGGCATTTAAAGTTTCTTAGCAGTGTTTTTTTCAAAAGTGTGGCTTGCTAATATCAAATATGCTAATAATGAGATTTTTCACAAGTTTGTGAGTTATGGATAAAACCTTCAGAAAATTCCTTTATTGCTAGTATTTCTGTAATTGCCAGCCATGATACAGCATTAGACTTTGCTTTCTGAAACAGAAGGAAAATATTGCTCCTTTTCAGGTCTGTGTTAAGAACATCCTGTGGAAAGATGAGTTWGAATAACTCTTAGGCAGTGTGAAGGATAGGTGTTGTGCCCTTATTCCAAACAATACATTTGTTTTCAGCAAGTATCTTATCAATACATCTTCAGAGAAAACTTGCAGTTGGCCCCAGATGCAGTTCCTGTGGAGCAGCCTCTCCTAAACCTGGTTTTAGGAGAGCCTTGGGGTGCTTCCTTCACCCGTGGCCTCAGAGCCAGGCAAGTCAGGGTGCTCACGCTCATGGGATGGAGATCATCAGCAGCTGAGCACATATTTCTCTATGAAACAAAGCAGTGTGTGCTTGTTGTCTGAAAGCAGTGCAGTCCTTGAGRGAGGCTGCTGTGTTAGTCCCTGGAGAGATGGAGAGCTGGCCAGGCTCCTGTCTGCAAACCCCAGCCAACTCCCCTCTGCATCCCAGCCCCTCCTATGGCACAGGGTTGGCCTCTCCCTTTGCTCCCTTTATCTGTTTTAATCACCTGATGTCTTTGAAGTCACTTCAAAGGTCTCCTGTTMAAAATTCACATCCAGTAGATGAAGCTTCCTGTTGTCTTAGGCAGGAAAACTGCCTCAAGTAATTGTGCTGTTCGTGTCTTGATGCTTCATTCAACAGCTGGCTACATTTCCCTGCATCTCCTTGCCTCCCAACTATGTGGTTAACCCTTCAGAACCTCTTACAAACAGCAAACAGGAATKAAGACAAACAGCGAAGACAAAGTGTTTTATTGCATTTAAATGTGCAACTATTGTGCCAAGTTTTCYAGGCACTGTTTGTGAGTATTGTGTATTAATGATTACCACAGGATCTGGAGAAAACTGCTTCTTTTCCTACGAGTTTTGCATCTGAACAAATCCACTGGCCTTCACATGATTTTCTTATGTTTCAGTGATGTGAGATTGGACAAAAGTTTGTGTGTTTGTCCCTTACAGAAGATTTACTGTGCCATTGTGTAGGTCAGGATCACCCACACTGAAGTCATTACTCACAGTCATATTCCATAAATAATCTTTTACTGCTGTTAATGTTGTTATTTTGTGTGAATTTGTAATTATTTAATATTCATAACTAAAATCTTACTCAATGTTCTCAAGGTATAGCTGTCAAATGTGCAGTGGGGTGGTTTTATAGGACTAAAGCTGAAATGCCTTGGCTATCAACTGGTGAGTCTTACCAATACTTCAAAGGACTCAGTAGGGCCAAGAGAAAAATGTCAGGCCTCAGACATCTGTTTTGTCCTAGGTAATTTACTAGAAATGGCAAACTGAGGACTTCCTCGGTGCTCCTTCTACTCTCAGCAGTATCCACTTCTGTTTCAACTTGGTCGCCTCCCAGTGTGGGTGTCTGGGGAGGGAGCAGAGACCAGAGCACCACTGATCTAGYTTCTAGTTCTCATGTTTCTCTCTGAATTACAGCTAACCTGGATACTCTCTCGCTCTTCTCTCAGCTGTGAATATCTCAACCCTAGAGAAAATATGGCTCATTGTGTGCTGAGAGTCTTCATTTTATCACATTTGTCTGGGAAATTTTGTGCACTCTGTAATAAAATYTTCATGTTTATGAACAGACATTCAGTATATATTTTGATATTTTTTATAAAGTGCTAAACTGATTTATTTGAATCACAGTATTTCTCTTGAAAACACCTGGTTCAGATCTGACCTACAAATATCAGTGAAGTCTGATAAATAACTAGCCTGCAAGATAAACTCTTAAGGGAATGCGAACTAAGGCAAAGGGGATGTTGCTCAATTCTTTTCTAAAATTTCTTCTCTGAATCTACCCTGAAAAGACCTAGTAGATGTCTRTGTTCCAATAGAAAGTGGGACCTGGAGGTCTCCCCTGTGCAAAATGCTTAGCCCTAAGGAGAGGAAGAAWCAAGAACATGCCCATGGTAATGACACTGACACAGCTGAAGAAAAGGTGTGACTGCAGAAAATAAAATTTAAATAAAATTTAAAGGGTTTTCACTAGAATGGCATTTTTTATTCATCWACTCTGAACTTTCTTAGGCTCTCCTCAGAGATGTCACACCCAACGAAGACTCTGAAGTCTGCAAGCCAAGCCTCTYGATTATGGGCATGGCTATCCACTCAAGCACACTCCCTGCTGACTCACCTGAAAGTGCCGGTTACAAAATGTCCTGAAAGGCTCATATTCATTGAGGCAAAGTGAACAGGCAGAATTTCTCTGGGGTGATTGTCTTGCATGCTGCACACCTGCCTAATAACAAAGAAGTGGAAGTCATTCAGGGATGAATGCATTCAAAACCTTCATCTCCATGGAAATAGATGTAAGATTAGTGCAGAATGAGGAACAGGCCTTCAATTAAGTCATGAGGTACGAAATCTGACCTAAGTTAGCTCTTTGCAATCCTTCTGAGGCATGTTCATTACTGAAGATGGAAGAAGTGTAATTCATTGGCATATGTTTATCTCTCCCTGCCCTCAAGCCTGCTTGGCTAGAGAAGGGAGTTTATTTTCTGATGTCACGGGAAAATACATAGTCCTTCATGAATATTCAAAGTTTTAGCCCCTACTACAGGTCTTCTTGAACTTAGCACATGCTATTTTCTTGACTGTGTTTATCTTCAGTTCTACCTCAGAAAGGAATGTGTAAATATCATCCTTAATTATAATTAAATTGTTCCCAACCTGTATTATTCCCAACTTAGAGAAAGCTGTACTCTAAGCAGCAACCAAATTGGAGGCAAGGCTGCCCTGTCTGGTATGATATCTCATTCCAGCTCTGCCAATAGAAAGAAAGGATAGAAGGTAATACAACAGCAAGACTTCTAAAAACAACACAGGAACTGAATAGTTCTTCATTTTATTTATTAACCCATCAGCCCATAAAACTCAAGCCAAGGCATGTCATGAGGATAACATGAAGAGATAAGCCGTAACATTTCTTATCTTACTGATAACAGAATCAAGGTGACTTTTAAAGTGGAATCTCTGAAATGATGAATACTGTAGGATAATGAAGACTGATTACCATCACACAGAATTACAGAATATCCTGAGCTGGAAAGGACCCACTAGGATCATCRAAGTCCAACTCCTGGCCCRCACAAGACACCCTGTGCCTGAGAGCATTGTCCAAATGTTTCTTGAACTCTGTCAGGCTTGGTGCTGTGACCACTTTCCTGCCTGTTCCAGTGCCCAACCACTTTCTGGGTGAAGAAGTTTTTTCTAATATYCAACCTACACCTCCTCTGACATAAGTTCAGGTCATTCCCTTGAGTGTTCATGCCATTGAAATGACACACAACTTTCTTGTTAAGCCATTTGTCAGAAAATTTAAAACATGAGCAAGCTAACATGAATAAAAAAAATCTTAATATATTTTTTTTTCTTTTAAAAAATTAATCTTGTACAGATGCAGAAGTTGTGGAGCTAAGAAAGGAGGGGTGGGAAGAGATGTGCACCACGTAATAGTATTCCTAGTATTCAAGTGTGAGCATGTTTTCAGCTTCACAGATCTTCTTCCTGACAAACTCTTATGCTAGTCAGACAACCATGATTATGCCTKTGAAGAGCTGATTTTGGGTAGATGCTGGTAGAAAAGCTGATGACTTTGCCTCTGCTTGATCCATCTATTTACAAAGAGAGATATTAGATATGTGGTGGGTGCCAAGCGTCCTCAATTTTCACTTTTCAGAGACCCCTGGAGTCGAGGCAATCTCTGTATGTACCTATGAATTTGTGTGCAAAAAATCTGTTTGTGGTCAGAAAATATTAAATGCAGCATGGTTGAATCCTGTCTTGTATGGATATARACTTATCCTTTATCTGTGTATGTGTCTTTTGGTTTATGGTCTACCTCTGACTCTCCAGATWCCATAGTTAAAAGTGATAACTGAAACCTGCTACAGCAGACTGAAGTCCTACGCCCCTTTACTTGTATTGTTATACCATGCTTGTCTCAGATAAGCTCCTTCTTTGCCCATTCTTGAATATTTTCTTTCTTCCAGAAAGATAAATTAATCAGAATTCCCTTCCAATAGGAAATAGCTGGATTTTAATTWAATCACCATTTTAAACCAGGTCCTTTCTATAACAGAATATTCTAACAGAGGTATTCAAATAACATGCCATCAACTTCAGGAAAATTCTAGACAAAATCAAGGGAGTCTTTTAGTAGTTGGCTGTGTTAGAGTGTTTAGAATTCTGTAGATGCATATATGTGTATATGCTACCATGTGTAGAGTGGGCAGAAAGAAAGAAGACACTAAATCATAAGAGAAAAGTAGAAGTGAAATAACAAGTGCTTTCTTACTGCACTCTGGAGATCAGTTTTCAAAATCAGAACGATGCAGAAGTATCTAACAGTCACTTGATGGGTTTGAAAGACATTTCATGCTTACCTTACACCAACTGAACGGCCATGAAATAAAAGAATTCTCTTCAAGCCAATATTTTGGATTGGTGGGGCAGTTTTCACAAAGACTAAAGAGTCTTAAGGTCTGTATTTTTCAAAGTCAGATACTCTGATGCAGAAAAGGCACATGTACCAATGTGGTGTGTGAGTCACTTAAACTACTTACCTATTTTCTCTCACCACCAATGCAGTAAGGAGAAAAGCCCTTTAGGCCAATACACACTCGTGAAATTTGTCCAGAATTAATTTAATTCCTCTGTGATACCAGAAGAAGACTGTAGGTCAGAATGGAACAAATTCTCTCTTAACAAAGTGTTCACATCTAACATGTTAGTGCTTCTTATTATCTGTGTTATGGTATCTTACTTGATAATCAGCATTTTGGTTATGACACATGCCATTTGGATCTGCTGTTGTAATGAGCATGTGCTGTTCTGTTCTGTCGTGTAGCACTGCCTTGTCCTACAAATTGCCTAGAAAAGAAAAGCTCCTGCAGGTTTTGCTCAAATAGTCTCAAGTTAGGTGTGTTTTGTGGCCTAGAGCCTGGAGATACCAAACCCTTTTCTGTGATTCCAATGATTGTAATTGCTGTAGTCTACCCTTATATTTCCCATTAAATATGTTCCAAAATTTAATGTCTAAATTGGGCAGTAAATAAGATTTAGAGTCTTTCTTGGTCATGAATCAACAGAGGAGAATATCATCTTTCATGAAAACAGAATGTCGTTTTCTTATAAAAAACTAGGTACATTTACTACTTCACTCATATACAATTTTAATGTTTCCTGCATGACATAGGTATGAGGAAGTCTGCCCCAATAATTATTAAAGGAAAAATAAAAGGATTTTAAAAATGCCAAGTTTGTCCTGAAAGTGAATTGACTGCTTGTGCAAGCACATTGGAGCATTCAAGCTAGAAATGGTTGAGCCAGCTCCAAGACTGCAAGAATGACAGATGTATAGGCAGTATGCACCAGCCTTATTGAAWGTATTTACTGGCAAGGATGCAGTGTGGAGCAAATGCAGCTGTAGAAATTTTTCACATGTAATTGAAAAATCACACTGCTGCCCTATGTGTGCCATATTTATACAGCAACCACTTTGGGCTAATCTGGGACTTTTTATACATTGTATTCGCTAAGGCTCTTATAAAAATGTTGCCATTTGACCYGGACCACCACTGTTTGTATTGTGAAGCCATTGGCTTCTCTCATGTCTGTACCTCAGAAGCCATTGTCTTCCATCTCAATGATGAAGATGAGCTTTTGTCCACATCCTGTTCTTTTTCCCTATCAGGGCCAGTTCCCAGATATTTGTATCCTATTTGAGCTTCCTTGTCTGTCTGTATGAGGGCAGGGTGCTCCTGTTTTGTGTGCTGCACAGGGAATTGTAATATCAGAGGACTCCGTGCTTGTAAAACCAAATGAAGGTGCGGGTGCAGGTAGGTTCCCATTAGCCCTGTTGTACTCATACTGATGTCACAGTGATGCTTCCAGCCTCTTCCTTTCCAGTTTGAAAGGCAGTTTGAGTTCATCCCTCCAGGATCCAGTCACACCTTTCCCATACTTTATGTGATTGCAGTCTGCAGAGTACTTCCTGAGGTCAAGCCTAACTAGAACCTCTCGCACCATGGGAACTTGAAAGAAGCCAACGAGTTTCCTATACATTTCAGAACACTAGTCTGTAGCTTGGACCACTGATCCTGACAGGGAAACCAGAGGAGTCATACAATTTTTTGTATGATGTTTTCAATTCCACTTATATACTAAATACACTTTAATATATTGGCATGTACTGTGACCCATTAATTCATATGCTAAACAACAGCATGTTACAACTTGCAGAATCTGCTGTCAATACTTATCATAATTCTTGCTGGCATGATTTAGCACTCAGAGGCTGGTAATTTTGACCTTGTAGTTTTTTACTTTAAAACTGTAGAGGCCTATCACAACCTTTTCTGAAAAAAGGCTGTGATTTCTGAAGTCTGAAAAGTTTGCTCTTATGAATGACCAAAGGATTCTTTACACACCCTGTATTTTTCCCCGTATGGGTGTTCATGGCAAAATACAAGGTCTCTCCTTTTTGGCATTATTTTATCTCCRGGCATGAATTATGCATCAACTAAATGCTGTCATCTCTAAAATCTGATATTATTGCTGTCTGGATCCTCTTAAAGAGACACTTTTCCACCCACATTGCAGCACTTTGCTGACAGAAAACAGCAACTTCATGTGATTATTATATCTTGGGTTATGGCCAACTCTAAAGTTTGGGAACTGTTTTACTGTGTGTAGTACCACATCTCCTCAGTGTTGCCTGGAACTGCTCATCAAGAGTGCAAATATAATGCAATGTATTAATTAATGTCTTTCACAATGTGTTATGATGTATAGAATTAGGCCTCATATTCATTGTATTCAGCAAAAGTTATCCAAGATGTCTTCTTTTCTCCTATGGCAGTTTGTTACTAAGCTGTCTGTCTTCACAAAGAACTGGTGKAACTGTCCTCTTCCAAAACCATTTATTTTGTCAGAGCATAACTCCCCTCTGTGACTTTTACAGTTAGAAAATGGCTCTTTTATTGAAAAGCAATTTAAAAAGGCCAAAAAATTATGAAAATATTTTCACATTTACCTAAAATACTTATTATTTTTGTCACTGAATATAGTTTTTTTGTCTTCTAGTCCTGAATTTTTTTCAGATTTGACTTTATAAATTTTTGCTGTGTTTTATCAGCATCATAATTTTGACCATGGTTTTGATATTTTCCTGCCAAGTCTCTTTAACATTCGGAGGCAAAGCTCACTTTCTCTCAACAGGCTGTCCTAGAAAATAGACTGCTACACCTCACAAAATAAGCCTGTTATTAAGATTTTCTCCTTGATTTTCTTTGTGGATACCAGATTACCCAACTCTGCAGCATATCTACTGTCTCTGCTGATTCTTGGTTTTACTCTTAAAAGATAAGGTAAAACAGTCACTCAATTATCTCTGTGCAATCTCTCTCACCAAACTTTTAGAACTGTTACAGTGTTCTGAGCCTCATTCCTTTGGCCGCACTTCAGATCTGTTTGTTTCATGAGCCTTTGATTTTAAAGTGAGATTGTAAATTGTTGCTTAATTTTGTAAGGTGTAAAGAGATTGTAAAGCCTTACTTACTTTTCTAAACTTAATTTTCTGATCTCTATCTTCCATGGGCATATCTGTGTTCCAGAGTGCTTTGTAGCTCATAAAATCATGCAGCATTTTAATCTGCAAGACCAGTATTCCCCCTGGTCTCATTCCCTGCAATCTATTTTCTCTGCTTCTCATACCTGTCTGGCTTCCTCATGGATCACACTTCCTTTCTTGCAGGTCTAGCTAAAATGTGTGATGCCAAACAGCTAGCTAATAGCACAGGAGGAATCCCTTTCACCATGAGAACAGGTGTTTGATTTAAATGCCAGTTTGCTACAGCCTAAGTTCAAGTAACAGTCATGGAGAAAAGCCTCTGAATACCTTCTTACTTTTGCCTCCATTAGGCTTTTGATGCTCCAGTTCACAGAGGCTGCAGTAATCCCAAAGCCAGTTGGCTCTGTATCCTTTGGGCATTATGGCTGGATGGTTCAATGATCCAGGACATCAGTTTCATGTTGTTCCCGTCTATCTTCAATTGACATGCAAACCTTTTTATGAAGTAATTGTATTTAATTAACATCTGTTTTCAGCTGTGCTCAGCAATAGATTAGACTATGGGCTTGGTTTCTTAGCTAAGCCTTCAACCTGCTGTGACAGCCCTGAGTGCAAACTGGTTCCATGGCAGCTCTGTCAACGCACAGGGACAAAATATCTYCTCATGTAAGTTGTTTGAGTGCCAGCAAACATCATGCACTAATGTGATTTTAATCCTTCAGGCACATCTGGGCATACATAAGCATAGATCTGAGGAGAGATGTAAACATGAGGGCACAACTTGAAAGAGTTTTCTCAGCTGTGTTACCAGGTCTGTGAGATGGTACGAGCTGCCTTTGCCACGTTTGAGGACCAGGCCAAGATTACAGCAGTGATTTTGTCAGAGGAAGATGACAAAATATGGCCTATGTATATATTCTTTAAAGACTTATATAATGCTCCTTATTCCATTCATTATTCTGCTTTATACTCAGTCCCATGCCAAAACATAGAATACACAATTACAGAATATTAAAATGTTTTATAGGTCATGGGATATTTTCATTTTTGATAAGTAACTTTTCAGAGTTAAATTAGTATTATTATATTTCACAGTATATAAACTAGGGAGTTGTTATGGAACGTGGCTGTTAATCAGTGTTGTGCATTTGCAATACTCAGGCATCCTGGAGAAGTAAAGATATTGAAATATTGAAGGGGAGCCTGAATTTCACATGATGTTGTTCTATGGCATAACAACATTCAGCTAGGAAGGTCTGGAGTTGAGGCATGACTTACAGGAAAAGCCTATGGCTTGTGGCCTCAGTCTCCAAWTATGAACCTGGTCTGGTTTTAAAGCAGATATATTAACTTAACAAATATATTGTGTAGAGTACATCGCTCAGAAAGAGCAGGCTCAAGGACCAGATTCTAGTGATAATTAGGGCTCAGATATTATTAAATTAACTTATTTTTGATGGTTTCTTGATAGTTTGAGAATAAAGGTATAGAATAAAATAAAAATAGAGTTTTTATAGACAATTATTGTTTAATTAAAAGAAGTGAGAAAATTCCTTGTCATATGCATAGACCTTTTATGCAGGTCCACAGTAGAAAARAGGTTCACCAATAAGGAAATAATTGTAGGATTGGTGTCATAGATAAATATAGGCAGCACATAAGGGAACAAATACAAATTAAATAATTAAAAATTACCTCAAGCATCAAATTAAATAATTTACAACCATCATAAGATATTGCAATAAATTAATGCCATTAAAATCATAAGCAATGCAGACAGGCCAGATGCCAGGCACAAAGATTCAGCAGYGCCTCTTTGGCTGCACTTCAGATCTGCTTGTTTCATGAGTCCAAAAGCATAGACAGAAGCCCAGTAGCCCAGAGGACAGGGTCTGACCTTYTCTTCTGCAGTGGCTCTAATTTGCCAACTTGCTGTAATAGTTTCACTAACTACCTTGTCTTCCAGATAGGCAGGATCTTTTTCCTRGATGCTAGTTGACACTGAGCTGCAGCTGGTGCACTGGACACCAGCCACCTCTTCAATCTCTTCCCTTTTTTAAACCTAAAAAGCCTTCTTTAGGTATGGTAGTTTTATTTTTTTAATGTTCTTAGACTCTGATCAGATCTGTTGTGTGTCTTCCATATTTCTGTACAGTGTGAAGAGTTTTTGTCTCTTCCCTTTCCACTTTCACCCTGTGGTTGTTTTGATATGCCTCCTCCATTTCTTTTGGTCTCATCACCCCAAAGTGTGGGTAGGTAGAGTAGACTGAATTACTGGCACTGATCACAAATGAGGCTGGGGAAATTAAATGTCTCAGTATACTGACAGGACTGAGCTGCCTAGACAGACACAGAGTCCTTGCATGTGCATAAGCACCTGTGCAGGTGCTTATGACTTAAGTTTCAGTAAAACTCTGAAAGAGGAACATACTTTTCCTGGCACATTATGACTTTCCCAGAGACAGAATACACTGTTTGAATGGCATTGTTTTGTTCACTTGTGGGGGTTTTTTGCAAGGTTTTATTAGAATTCTGTTTGTTCACATGTAAAAAAAGCTGCAAGTTTTGCTTTGCTTTTGTGTCTATACTGAGCTCATGATGGTACCTTGTTTTGTGGGTTCGATTTTCAAATTCCTCCCTTTCAACACTGTGGCATTTCTTCCTTTATAAACACTGAAGAGGTCTCATCTAGGCTGTATGTTCAGTCTCTGTCCTGGGCCAGAAGTGCTCTGTCTATCCTTTATGAGGACCAGGGGGAAAAAAACTGAGCATCAGTCTTCCAGGAAGCTGAACTGGGCACCTGGCAGTGCTTGCTGAAGCATGTATCCAGTGAGCAGCRCTGTCTGCCTGCAGAGAAGCAGAAAATGGCTTTATCCTGAACTTTATCCTGATTAAGGATAAACTCACAAAAGGTTGTCCTTGCAAAATGGAGACCAAGCTTTTAAATTTTTATTTTGTAAAATGTGTTCTTTAGGAATGTAAAAAATTTCAGGTAATACTAATCAAGAAATGCAAGAGAAAATAATTGTTTGTCATGTTACTTGCTTTCCTTCATCCCACAAGCCAGGATACAGGAGACAAGTGCTTTAGCTCCATCTAGGAGGCAGAAAGACTATTACTGTATCTGCATGAAACCAGATCCCACAGGTTTTTCTCATTTCTAAACTGCGTTTTAAAGGCTCCAATGAATTAGTCTTGCTGTATCTCCCCGAGTCAGGCTGCCATTTCTGCCATCATTTCTGTGTATGAAATTCTGCAATGCAGAGCCAAACTTTTCCCAGTATAGCAGCATCTAAGTGAACGTTTTATATAACTCAGTTAAGATAATGGAACAAATGGAAAATAAAGAAGATATTTCRACCAAAGGATTTAATGCCTGAAAAGGGGGAAAACAATTCTCATTTCTTTACTGAAACATTTTAATAAAGCATAAGAAGTACATTTGGCCTTGGATACCTCATTCAAGGCCACACAAAAAATCAAGTATATAGATGGAGCCAGCCCCCAAAACATCAGGCCCCAAAAAACCTTCTCACACTTTACTCAGCATGTAATCCACCTCTTTCCAGGAGCCTCAAAGGATCATAGAATCATAGACTGGTTTGGRTTAGAAGGCACCTTAGAGATCATTAGTTCAAACTAAGCAAATTCATTCCTACAAAGACATTATATTTTTCATTTTTATTAAGTTTATTTACTTTTGTGCTGTAGTATCAGTACAAAGGAATGGTGGATTTTTACCTGCCTGATGTAGTAGTTATCTGAATGTCTTCTGACCATCAACAACCTTTTTTTATTCTTTGTATGAAAATTTATCAATCTAATCAGTAGATCATGAACCTAATTTCCCACTTTTATGGTAATCTTCCTGCTCCCTCCTCCATACACACTTTCTACCTACAAGTACTGTCTGTTCCTTATACCAATAACTGATTGCCCATCTTTCATTATTTTTTCCTGCTTGACAGCGTTGTCATTTTGCAACTTTTTCTGAGCTTTAAAAAATGCCACAGAGGATCTCCACTTCTTTTCACTTAAGCTCTCTGGTGAGCTAAGCCCAATTGCACAGGTTTTGGCAAGCTTAGGAGCATGTCTGCAGTTTTCTGATGTCTTAATAAAATGTAGTACATGGCTTCTAACACTAAACTCAGACAAGAGGACAGAGGCAGAAATAGGAAGGTTRCCACTTTCTGCCTAGTGCATTTTGTATAACAGTTCAGTCTAGACTACCTAATTTATTATCATTCTTCATAGCATGTATTCTGTATACACACAGAGTCAAATGTAAYTCCCAAATTAAATGGGAATTTAAGAAGCTGTCTAATTTTAATAACTGTTTCTGTCTACTAGCTTTTCCTTTATGTTGCCCTGAACCATTCACAGAATGAAAGTACCCAGGTGAAATCCATTGTTAAGTTTTGTCACAATGTTTAATTTTTTGTCAAAAAATTTCACAATAAAACATATAATCATATAAATTTCTTCTCCCTGTAACCATCAAAATTTATACCACTTTATAACAATAAGATCTCTTCACAGCAATTTATAACAGAAGTGGGAAATACTGCTCTGGTACATTTTCTATTCCAAAATTTACAACTGCAAAAGGAGTAGCAGAGATTTAACTAGATGTATTGGTTTATTCACGAAAAAATAACAAGCAGAGGCCTTGACTTAAAGTTTTCAGCCCACCACTATCTAGCGAGTAAAAAGGGATTGTTATTAAAAATGTGACTATATAGCTTTGTTGTCTTCCCTCACTTGCTTTTTTTTCTGCAAGATTGGTGCAAATATCATAAGTTTTTGTTGGTTTTTCACTTACATGCTACAGAGGTTGACATTTTTACAAGTTACATTTTGTACTTTTAATATCAATATCCTTTAGAATGCAAGTACACAACTGATTGAGTATATTTTGAGTAAATATATTTTTTCTTTCTTAAAATTGCCATTTTACTTTTTGGATCAGAAGATTAGATCTATTTATATAAATACAGCCCTCATGTGTTTCTATGAAGGAGAGAATTATGAAAAATTAGTCAACGCCGAATAAAATATTCTAGCCAGATTCAACCTGCAGTTGAATATGTGCAGACACATTTAAATAGTAAGAGCYAGATACCCTGTAATTTATTTTTTTCCTTAGTCAATAAATCTTTCAAACTTTCAGACTTTCATTTCTGAAAAKTATCCTTTAACTTGTAATGTTTGCTGTAAAAATGCATGATGTAGCCAGCAAGGATACCAAACTGATAAACAGAGATATTAGGAATGAGCAAACCATAATAAAGTCAAGGGCAGAGGACAGATGCTGAGAAATCACTTCTCCGKTGAAGCCATGACCTTTAAATTAATGCAGTAGGATTTCACATGTAGTTATCCATAAGCTGARAATGATCCAATTTACTGGAACATAATTACCAAGTATAAAGATTTCTTCTTYTTCTACTTTTAAAACCATAATTATATCTTTAAATTTTGTGCAAAAGCATCTTATTTTTGAAAACTTGCATAAATATGTATTTTTCCACCTGGGATTTTCTGCATTTGTTAGATTTGATTGCATTTACAAGATAAATTTCAATTGTTGTTTGACAGAGTGTCTGCTAAGGTTTAGCTTCTCCATGGTATGACTACGAAATCTTTACTGAAAATATTCAGYAAATTATTCAAAGATTTCATTCGAAGTTATTTGAGAGCGCTATGCAGATGTTTAAATAGCTAAACTTTCTTAMAATTCAGTTTTTTTCTCATAGTTGCATGCAATCATGGTTTCCATGATCTCTGTTTTCATTCCCATACAAGATCCCAGGATATTTTCCACAGGAAAAATCAGCTGAATTCAGGAATATTTCAGTGTTCATCAGTATTCATTCAAGCCCTGAAGCTCTCTGCTTTCAGAAGAATGTATCTGGTCAGAGGGTTCATTTTCTTTTGCTTATTCTTAAGGGAAAAATACTGGGCCATACTGTCTCTCCTGTTGGCAGCTACAGTGGAAAATTAGAATCAGGAGGTGTATCTGCTCTTTGTCTTCTGCTTCTTATGAGRGATCACCCTTGTGAGCATTAAAGAGGGAATCTGAAGGCTGTTGGCAATTTTTAATGTGAGGGAAATACAGACAGGGAGAGTAGAAAGGATGACTACACCAGTCCATCTGATTCTGCATCATGTCATCACCAATGGCCTTTGGGAGATGCACAGATTACCAGGACATCAGGATRCTCTGAATGTTCACCACCCTGCAGGTCAAAAATCTCTTAATGAAGAGCTTACACCGGCACTGAGAAGAACTACCTTCTCTTTTGAAATGACCAGCCACCCTCTGGGTTTATATAATTGCCCTTATTCTTTTGTTGGAAGACATGGTGAGCAATTCCTTATTTGTTTGCATTTTAATCTCTCATATGAGTCAGACTGTTTCACCTAATTCCTCTTCTTCCCAGTCATCTCTCTTAGGTCCTAAGGCCTGGTCTGGGTGCCCTAAAATGCACCCTGAAAATAACAGAAGTAGGTACAGCGTCTATAAGGAGGCACTCACTGCTGGGGTTGAGTGGTACACAACCCTTTATAATGCCAAAGGACTTGAAGCGACAGGAAGCAAGCTGCAACACCTCTCTGCTCAAACTGGYAGTTGAGAATGGATGATGAGTTTCCCATTCCATATTCATACTTTCTGTGGGCTGATTGTATTTGCCAGCTGCTGTTTTCATATAATAATAGTAAACTTAATTTTAAAAGATGCTATTTATCATATTATTATTATCCCTAGCTCTTATCCCCCTTTTCTCTCTTTGCTCTTCATCATTTACTTTGGCCAACAAGTTACGAAATCAAGAAGTAATGTCCAAAATCAATGTTGGCTTGTGTCTCAATTAGAGGTATGTTTTCTGTGCTCTGAAGATTGACAGCTTTAAAGAAACTCTAGTGTACTGAATCAGTATTGCCTGAAGCAAAGTACTGCATCACTTCATATGAAAATTAACTTAAAACCACTGATCCCAGATGGTAAACAGCAACAATAGTCTTCCTTTTGAAAATTCTAGTATGAACACTAATTACTGTTCTAAGAACTAATAGCTGCTGATTCCACATTGATCTAAATATTTGTAGCTTACTTTGTATGTCATAAGATCAGATTTAATTAATTGAGAGCCTTGAGTGTGATTTTAAGGGACTAAGAAATGTATTTCTTCTGAATGCTGACAATTTTCATGCTCTCAACAAAAGTTTCCACAATTTTTCAAATAAAAAATTCCTTTATTTTTTAAGGAGTAGTAGCGGAGGAGAAAGGATTGTGACCTTGAGGTTTTTATGTTTTCCATACTCCTTTGACATCTGGCCATTGAAAAAGGATAAGGGATGGTGACCTTGCATCTGTCTCCATAGCTGATGTGGGAAAAGTTTCCACAGTGCACAGACAGAATGTAATTTGCACTCATAAAGGAAAGGTTATATAACAAATCCAGCTAAATCAGAGCCAGGAAATACAAAGGTTGGACAAGTTGCTCAATTTTTAATTAAACATTCCATTAAAAAATTGTGTAAAGTGCCAAACCCAATTTGTTTCTCAAATTGACTAAATTACTTCTAAGGTTCCTGGTTATTTGGTCATGAATACATCTCCACAATTCATTAACTGGCTAAACTATTTTGACGCATGTGAGTATAATTTCTTGGTACTGGGGGCTTTTTTGCATATACTTATCTGACCTTATAAATGAGCAAATTTAAACATGATAGGTATATCATGAGATAAGAACTACCTGYTTGTCTCACAGAAAGCCTTTTGGTATGGTAAAGTGTCACTGCCCTTGTTAAGAACACATCTCCAACATCTCTAATGAAACCTACCGTGAATAGAAAAGATCTAATACACCTGCAGATGATTAAGGAGGACATCACTGTAAACCCATGTGTTCCCCAATTGTGATATAGTGCCTTCTTTGCTAAATGGATTGTGTTAGTTCAAGAGGGTCCAAGATTCAGTCTGGTTTAAATATTGCTGGTAAGATCTTTTGGKTTAATTTCCTCTTTCTGGGTTTAGGTTCCTCTTTCTCACTCTTTGGTAATTTTCTGTATCTGTAACCTAATTTTTTAAGAGGAGCTGGATGGACACCATGCTGTCCTAACTATGAGCAAAGGTGGAGTCTGGTGTCATGTACTGATCACTGTACATATTGTCATCTGTTGTGAGGTTCTCATCTCTTGTCCTGAAACAAGAACATAGTGTCCAGAGTGATCTTATTAATGATACTTATTGCAAAATTGCCCATAATTTGATCGTTTCTGTGGATGACTAGTTAAATCCTTTTCGTCCTGATTCTCAGTCTCTTCAGGATTGCATGCAATGCCTACATATTTCTGAAAATTAAACCCTAAATAACATTCTGAAAGGAGTACACAAAGTATATGAGTTCTGCTTGAAGTTCTATTCCATTTGGACCAGATTGTCCAAAAAGATYRAGYAGGCTCCATCCCTGGARGTTTTCAAGACCTGKATGAAATAAGGGAATGAGCAACTTGGTGAGACCTCAGCTGACCTGCAGAGGATAAGACTATAGATTCCTGAGATCTCTAAAACATGAGTTATCCTACTTTGATCTACTATATCAACTCTGTTTGATCTAAAAGCTTCTGAAGCCTCTAACAACTAAAGAAAACATGGGATATATCCCAAATAAGACTATTTATGCAATTGCATCTCAGTTAGYCTTAATCTTTCAGCTGAAGTAATACAATTTTATAATTCATCTACCCACGTCAGCGAAGAGCAAAAAATCTGTAACAGCACATACTTCTTATCACATACAGAGTTTCTGTAACAGATTTTGGAGGCAGAATTTGTTCAAGACTCCCATTTAGGTGTTTAGATGTGCTATAYGTGTTGAAGTTTTCTTTTCAGCAAGTAGAGTGAGTTAGTTGAACCAGTATTATGGGCAGGATTCAGCTGCCTCTATGTAGTCCCCTAGTGCCAGTTCAGTTACACTTCCTGAGGCACAGACTACATGAGACTTGCATGCCTCTGAAACCTGGAAACCAGGTATTGTACCATACACCAACTGAGAAAACACTTGACATCAATATCTAGGCAGCTGAATTTCATTGCTGGTTACTGCTGAAGGATGTCGCTTTCTCTACAACTCCACCTCCATGGACCCTAACAAAGAATGAGATGTGCCTACAGACACTTACTAATTTAAATATCTTCATCTTAGATTGAATCCCTGCATAGATACCCTCTTGTTTTGAATGCAGAGAAGGGGCATGGCTTAGCACCATGTGGCATGGCCAGGGTGCCACATCATCACTGGGGACATGGTTTAAGGGGGAAGAAATGATGAATGTATCAGTAGAAGTGTGACATTTTGCCTCACTCTCTCCATCAGGGAGGTTGTCAGGATCAGCCCTGCAGACATTGTCCTCTGTTGCTGCCTGTACCCCTCCCATTTCCCCAGAACACAGCTCCAAGGCATGGTGCTGAAAAGTGGTCCTGGTGTGGGAAGTATCCATGGGTGACGGAGCAGCAGAGGTGAGCCTGATCCCARCCCGGCTGAAAGGATCCACACAGAGCCAAGTGGAGTGGGGTGGAGCAGTGCAAAGMAGTGGCACCATGTGGGATTGAACCAGCAGAGCACAGCAGCCTGGAAAACAACAGTGGCACAGCACAGATGGTCCAGATTTTGGGCCTTTGTCAGCCATTGTTTTTCATTGTCTTGGGCTCAGGGTCTGGAAAACCATCTGCAGGGAGCACCTGCCATCTTGTCTTTGTYTGGAGAAACCCTGTGGTGCTGCATGGGAGTGGCTGCCATCTTGTCTTTGTCCTGGGGGCCGTGCAGCCTCAACCTACAGGGAGCGTCCTCCGCCCTGCCTTTGTCCCGGCAGCCACACAGACCTAAGCCAAGGTGCTGAACAGCTTTTGTGCGTAAAGCACCTTCTCCTTCCCTATACTTTTGTCACTTATATTGCTGCTGTTACTGTGYGTTCCTTATTCCAAGACTGTTTCCTTTCAGTAAATTGTTACCTCAACCCACAGCCTCTGCCTTTGGCCATCTCTTGTTGGAAGGGGCAGGGGGAAGGGGACTGGCTTATTTGGAGTCTAATTTCCAGATGGTGTTAGACCACCCCACCATCTCAAGTTGATTTTCGTATTTATCACAGTTGATGAAGTATATCTTTGTCTGTGATGAACATGTGAAGTATTCATAGGCTGATATAGGGATGGTAGACAGAAATAACTGCGGAGACATGTTAATATGTTCTGCTTTTATTTTGTGATTTCTGAGCCATAGGAAATGAGCTCACATTTCTTTCTTTGGAGTTCCTTTACACATTGTTATGGCTGAATCCTCTACCCTTTATCTACTTGTTTAGACATGCAATTGTTAGGATATCCCAGATTTTCAGTAACCCAGGAGGTTTTTCTTTTTTTATTAGGCACCTAAACCAAAATAATATTTCACTTCTTGGTTTTTATAAGGGAGCATGCCCTCTATTCTCATGAAATCTCTGCTTAGCCTTCTGTTTATTTTTCTTGTTTCTGGGCTTCATCTACTATCGAAAATTGGCGTATTGGCATACTCTGTTACCAGACTCTTAAGCTATTTCTCATGTATTTTATTGTGTTATATTACTATATAAGCACTTATAGAATGGAAGACAAAGGCAAAAGGAACAGCTGGGTAGCACTAACATTATATTCACACCACATATTTCCCTCATAATAAGGCTGCTATCCAGAATAACATTTTAAGTTTTAGTCCTCTTCTGAAACTAGAGAATTCAAGTCCAAAGTCACACTGGGTGTTTTCGTAGCGCTGTAATTTAGTCACTGTAATTGTGATGCTCTTAGCGTAGTGCTGCTGAGATACCTGCCTACATCTCTAAGTGCATTTATTTCTTTAAACWGGCTAGAGGACAGACCCAAGCAGTATTTTCCTCACCATTCATTTCTCAGCATTGGCCCTGACATGGCTGGGCATAACAGCAATGTCCCGGCCCCAGCTCAGGAATTAGTGCATGCTGTAGATCCATCCAATGTAGTTCAAATGTGTCCACCTCCTGGGTTTGTGGAGATAAGGACTGAAAAAGGAGCGTCGGCTGGCCTTCAGTGCATGCAGTATCAGTCAATCCATGTCATCAGCCTCTAGGTTTGCCAACACCATTCGCCAGGAGCCTTGACTAACAGATTGTTAATGGTGTCAATTATGTCCTAGCACAGCCACAATGTGCTGGGAGCTGGCAGGAAGCTTAGGCCTGGACAGCCAGAAAATATTTACTACTTCAAAGGGAGGAAAGAGAGCAGGATTTTGGAATTACATTTCATAACAACAAGCTCTTAAAATTTTGCTAATTATTCCTTTTTATTGTTGTCTAATCTTCCTAATAATAATTAAAGTGTTGGATTTAATTCTCCTTTTACAGCCACAGGAGTATTTTCAACTGCTTTCCAACAGTCAGTCGTGAAGACTCTGCAAAAGCATTCTGTCAGTATTCTGTCAGTGTGGTGTAGAAGGGGTCACTTGCTTTTAACACGGAACTCGAGCAGCTATCTTTTGACCATGTATGCAGTGGGAGACATGGGTGAGTTTCTCAATCTGAGAGGTGCTTTTGTCCACAGACTAATGTGAATGACAGTGATAGGACTAGAATTCAAAACAAGCCTACAGTGGTTCCAAATGAAGAGTTTGAAACAGGCTGGAATTATCCTCCCTGCAGGGCTATCACAAGCAGTGCAGAGAGCCTCGAGGTGGGACACGGCTTGCTCTGGTAGCTCCAGAGACACTGGTCCATACTGGGATCACRGCCCAGTTCTGGGCACAGGGCATGACAGGACATGCATTGAGGACTCTGACCCAGTCTGATGTGCCATGGCATTATACCAGGGCAGCTCAGCACAGAGAAACTCAGATGGTGCCACGGGACCACATGGTAATCTGTGCAGGCTTGCTCTGAGCACTGACTACAGGATTGCTCCCAGGAGATAGATCAATGGCTGGCTTTTAAAATGAAATTCAATATCTCTGCAAGAGCTTAACATTCCCCCACCTCTTCTTATGAACTGCTCCAACATTTAATTTTCATCCTCAGGGAAGTGGCCTGACTTCAACTCTAGCAACTTTGCTATCTCATGCTCTTTTCTCTAGGTTTGAAATATTTCTCTATATAGTCCAATGGAAATTACAGGCACACATTAATTGTTATGGACCAGTAATGTCTATAGCTTCTCTCTGACTAGCTGGATAGAGTGTGCTTTTCAAGTTTTGCATCACGAGGCTCTTTTTTTTTTTTCCTGAATCTGCCCTCTTTTAAGACTGTGCTTTGAACACCTTGCAAGGGGTGAAGTGTGAGTATCTAGTTGGTCACTCAGTGTTGGTCAGTTACATGTAAAGTCACTGCTGCTGGCCCTGAATTAGCTATCATATTTTTAGAAGTGATGCTTCATTTCACCCTTTTTTATCATATCTAAATATTGGAAATATATGAACAGATGTCTTCCAGAGGGTTTTTTCCATATTCAAAGATTAATTCCTAATATATAATTCATTAAACTATATTATGTTCACAGAGCTTTCTGGCTCTTTTCTTTAAGGCCATTAGGTGTAATTTGTCTGGGCCACATGATGCCATGACCTGAAACTGTTGCATCGTGCCAGAACACTTTAATTGCTCATAAAACAAAAACAAATAAAAATTTATTTTCTACATATAAAGACTTATAATTCAGATGTTGCACTGGGCTACAGATTTTCCTTTTAGAATTTTTTTAAACATTTTCTTTTGCCATTTTACCTACTGGTATTTGCTTCAAGCCCTTTTGCTACCTCCATATTAGTAAATTAGGCAGCATGGTAAAAGGTACTCAACTATTTAGTTGTTATAACCGTACCTGGCAGCCTCAAAAAATAATAYTCTTCCAAGTGCTTCCCAGAGTTTGGAATTTAGTCTAGCCCAAACCTTCTTTCTAGAAGATGGGGACTTTTAATATACAGCATGCCTATGCTAGCCTTGGAATCTCAAAAMTTTTAGTTTGCAAGTTAAGAGGCATGTTTCAATATGTAAATTTAAGTATTTCCCCCATTTCTAATGGGGATATTAAATGCAAAATTAGAAGYGATAACTAATAAGGTAAGAACTAAACTTTTTAATATAATTCAAATATTRTTGACCAGTCCAATGACATGAAAAGTTTGCAGGAAGTAAAAAGAAAAAAAAAGCAAGATATCAGATAAGCGTCTTTCACATGGAGATTACCAAAGCCATGACCAGTTATCTTCCATACTTTATGAAGAGAGATGAAAGACTCCATTTAATCTTAGGATATCTGCAGTATGACTGTAATATATGTGATATGTGTAGAATGACTTATAAAGTCACATACACTGTAGGTCCTTTACAGCAGGCTGCTACACATTCAGCTATTTCCCCACCTATTATTATTAAGGGATTCTTTTTCTCCAGGAGCAGAACTTTGCACTTCTTTTTGTTGAACTTTGTAAGGCTTCTCTTAGCTCAGTCCTCAAGCTTCTCAACTCTCCTCTGGATTAAAGCCCTCCAGTTTAGCCCTTCACCATTTATTTATCCTCACCTGGTAACCTACTCACAATCATGTTGATTAAGCAGGGTTTGCAGGCTGCCTGTTCCTTATTATCTTCTTGTCTCTCAATAAACTGGAAGTAGATCGCAAGMAAATGTGCTCTGAGGCCTTCTCAGGGACTGAGGTGAGGCTGATCAGCTGACTGTTCTCAATGTGATTCTTACTTCTCATGAAGATAAATAAAGCTTTAAACTTTTTCCACCTGGCAGAGAATTGCTCCARCTTTCATCTACTTTCTGCAGATGATAGTCAAGCTCCTCATAACAATGTGCCATTTCAACACCCTTGAATTAATCTCTTACAGCTCCATGTATCTCACTACTATCAGCTTCTCTAAGTAGCCCCTAACCTGTTGATTCCCCACTTCAAGTTGTTCTCAGCAAATTTGCAGAGACACCAAGATGAGTGGTGCAGCTRACACAGCAGGGGCACCTGGATAAGCTTGAGAAGTGAAAATCATGAGGTTCAACAAGGCCACATGCAAGGTGCCACACCCAGGCTGGGGTAACCTCCGGTATCAGTAAAGGTTGGGGGATGAAGGGGTTGAGAGCAGCCCTSCTGAGAAGGACTTTAGGGTGCTGATGGATGACATGAGCTGGCTGTGTACATTCATAGACCAGCTGCACCCTAGTCTGCATCTAATGCAGTGTGGCCAGCAGGGCAAGGAAGGGGATYCTGGCTCTCTGCTCYACTCACTGTACTCTATCCTGCTCTGGTGAGGCCCCACCTGGAGTGCTGCATCCCTGCACAGAAAAGACATGTACTTATAGAAGCAGTTCCAGAGGTGACCATGAAAATGATCAGCAGGGCTGGAGTACCTCTTGTAKGAAGACAGGCTGAGAGATGTGGGGATGTTCAGCCTGAAGAAGAGACTCTCTAGGAAGACCTTATTGTGGCCTTTCAGTAATGAAAGGGTACCCATAAGAAAAATGGGGATAGGCATTTTAGGAGAGTTGCAACAGGACAAGGGGAAGTGGTTTTMTACTTAGAAAAGGGTAAATTTAGACTAGATATAAGGAAGAAATKTTTTACAATGAGGGTGGTGAAACACTGGAACAGGTTTCCCAGAAATTTGGTAAATATCCTAACCTTGCAAAGATTCAAGGCAGGCTTTATGGGRCTCTGAGTAAACCTGATCTAGTTGAAGATGTCTCTGGTCATTGCAGAGGGCCTGGACTAAACAACMTTAAAATATCCCTTCCAACCCAAACTATTCTATAATTCTATGATTGTGTGTTCTCAGACTGTACATGAGAATGACTGAAAGCCAATTTTTAGTGTGAAGACTGAGACCAAAAAAAAGTATTGAGTACCATCCAAAAAAGGTACCATATTTTACCAGAATGTTCTCCTATTACTAGCACACTGATGGGTTCCTTTCTTCTTAGCCTTTAGCAAGCTTGACCTTCTTGCTTTTGTCCCCAAATGTCTATGCTTTTATGACTCTTCTTTGATAACTCTCCTTTTTTTCTCAACTTCTTCTATGCCTTTGGGGTTATGTGTATTCTATACTCTGGGTAATTCAGAGGGAAAGATGAATATATATTTGGTCATCTCAATGAAGGGTGTTGGCCCCTGTATGACAAAACTAGATGCCAGTATCTCAAAGAACCTCCAAATTATGCCTTTTTTTTTTTTTCCTGGTGCCTTGAGTGTCTGTAGCTGACAATCAAAGTGCTCCTTTSCATGAAGACTGAATTGGTGCAGACCCAAAAGAAAGCAATCTCCAAAGAAAGCTATCAAGAGACATCCAGGGTGAGGTTCAGTAATCTGAGAGGAATTAATTTCTGATACATTTTTGGCATGATAAAAGTAATAGAAAAAATAATACTAGATTTCCAGTATCCAACTGAATGTAGCAGGATGTTTGTGATATCGAATGCAATTGCCTCTACCAAATACTCTAATTTTGTCTATGGTTATAACCAGTGCTTTTATCATTTTAMCTTTGTGATCTCTGATCTACTAGCCAAATATTAGCAACTCCCCCAGTGATGTTTCTTTTCTTTATGGATGAAGGCCAATACACCAGTAAAAAAAATATTCTGTTATCATATATTGTCTTCATATTTACTTTCAGATTTTCATGGCTATCTTACTATATTTGATTGCTGATGTGTTCAGCAGGAGCTAACAGAAAATCAGKTTCTCTGTGTTTTTGAGCAAATGCCATCAGATGGGAACAGAAAAGGAAAGGCAAATGTACRTAATGTTCCGTTGTTAAATCTCTCTAAATTAGCTGGGTGAAGAAAGAACAACCATTTCTGCACTGATTAATTTCTAGTCAATAGAAATGGAATTGACATCAGTGCTTCCACACAAGGCCAACATAATTTTAAGTGCTATGACAGTCATATATTTTAATGTTATTCATAAAAATGGCATTTCAGTTGACAGAGAACTCAACAAACCTTCAGAGAAAATTTTTGGTGTTGTTGGCTGGGTTTTGTTTCATTTTTATTTTACCATTCTCTGTGAACTCAACCTGATTTGTAGGGCTTTAGATTATATTTACCTTCAGAGCTGAGTCTTTTGATTCAGCATTCAAATATATAAAATAAGTTCAAAATAAGGCAAACAACCATGTTTCCATCCTTCTTTGCTGAAACAATACTTCCCTACTTGCCAAGGACAGTAAAAGTGGTCAGGTCCCTGACCTGCTTGCAGTGGCCCAGTCCCCTGCAGGCAATTTCCAGAAAAAATGTTGGAGGTTTTAAGTTATGTCTCTAGGCAACCTGTTCCAGGGCATCATCCTTGCAGTAATAAACTTTTTTTCCATGTTTAAATGGAATTTCCTGTATTTCTGTTTGTGCTCATTGTTTGTCCTCCTTTTACTGAATACCAATGAAAAAAGCCTGACTCCCTCTTCKTTATATCCTCCCATGAGGTTTATATATGACATCATATTGATGAGATTCCTCTTCTTCAGCCTCTTCTTCCCTAAACAATCCCATCTCTGAGTGAGCTTCCCTTTGTGTATTAGATATTTCTGTCTCCTGAACCAGACCTTTTCCATTATGACCACGTCTTTCTTGTACTGGATAGCCCAGGACTGGGCACAATACTTTGGATTTGACCTCAGCAGAGTTGGCTTGATGAGGGACCACTGTGTCCCCTCATCCAGGTAATGACAGTGTTGACCAATTCTGGCTCTCACACTGATCCCTACAATACACCACAGGTGATGGCCTTGAGCTGCACATCAGCATGTTTCTGATCAACCACTTTGAGCCAAGCAGTTAATTTTGGTTACATAATCCAACCTTCAACAGTTTGTTGAGAAGGATGTTATGGAAGTGTGGGATATCTTTTTAACAACAAGATGAACAACAACCACTGGTATTTCCCCAGCTACTCAGCTGGACATTTCATTGCAGAAGACTATCAGGAGTGTCAGGAGGGATTTCTCCTCTGTAAATCAATGYTGACTAGATTTAACCAGCTTCTTGTGATACATATGTTTGAAAATGTCTGCTCTATCATATTCCCAAGGAGTTGGGGTGAAGCTGCCTGGCCTGTAGTTCTCCAGATCTTTCTYGTCCTTTTTGAAGATAGGAATTATATTTGCTCCCTTCTAGCTCTCAATAGTTTCTCTTGATTGACCTTTCAAAGGCAATTGAGAGTGGTCTTAAAATAACATCGGCCAACTTCCAGGTAACCATTGTTGTATCACATGAGACCCCTTAGACCCATGGATGTCCAGTTTATTTAAATATTCCTTAACCAGGTCCTCTTCCTCCAAGGAAAAGTCCTCCTTGCTCCAGATTTTCCCATTGATCTTAAGGACCTGGGAGAATCAAAGGCCAGTCTCACCAGCAGAGACTGATACAGTCAGTAGTCCTTCTCAGATTCAGCTCTGTGGTTTCATGTACCTACAGACTGATTTTCTAGAGTGCTAAAAATTGGCAGTTCCAGAAATTTTAAACTGAAGTTTTGCTGCCTATTCATTTTTTCACTTTGCAGATAGGCATCTAAAATTCAGTAATGATTGTCAATAGGGTTAATATTCCTGACTGCTGTTCTCAGTTGAACAATGTCTCATATGCCTCCAAGACTGTGGTGCTTTGCACCCCATCCTAAAGTGCTAAGGAGCTGTGCTGAAGAACCCAACCATCAATCACACACCCCTGGTTTACTTTTCATGTGACAGCCCTTGCATACCAAAAGGGTGTATTCTGCACCTGTGCATCTTTAATTTGAGATAAATTAAGAATTTTATTAAGAATTTAGTTAAGAAACAAGCAACAGAAAAGAAGACAAGATTAATACATTTATTTCAAGATCAACAGTTGAAGGCTTGGTCCCACAGTTCATCCCATACCACTGCACTCTGAAAAGAATGCAAGCTGGAGTGACTGCTGCATTCTGTACATCTCCTCTCACCTGGAATTTAATTGAGGGTTACATGATTGTACAGAAAGTCTAGTGTTCTTGAATGAGAGGCTCAAGGCTTAGTAGGATCAACATAGGCCTTTCTCCTCCATTCTTTAAATACTGTAATAAGTTGGCTCTGGACACTAAGAAAGGTAGCTATCATGACCATGACAGTTGTTAGGGTTTTTTTCCTGGTGTATTGCATCTGATTACTGGAAAATATTTCTGTGATGTTAAAGTAGAAGTGAATGAGAAAGAGTAAAAAGTATGTTTCTGTGTGATCATTTAATCTATGTAATGATTCCTTGCAGGAATATATTAATGAAACCAGAAACAATAGAACAGGGAATAAGTCTCATAAAATGTAGGAACTTACCTTTTCCTATTCTGGTTTGGTAATAATTTCTTACTATAAGTATTCAGTATACACTATATTGAGGGAATATCTATTTTTGATTAAACAAGCGTTTTGGAATTTGAGTCCAACGTGAACTTAATTGAAAGCTGACATTTCCATTTTCCACAAAACCTTTCTGTAATTAGATCTATCGAAGAAATAATTACTTTTCCTTTTTCTTACGTATGTGGAACTGTATAATTATTCCTAAATATAAAAATTTTGTGAACTAATGTTTCTTGGAAATGTTAAATGGACCTTTTCCAAAAGTCATTTTGTATACACATAAGTTAGAGAGTACCTTAATAATGATTTTATTTTCTCAAATAACTTCCAAAAAGAGGGTAATTATTTCTCATAGACTAACAGAAGATTTAAAGATCAAAAATTTGTATTATTGACTACTGATTATTGTAAAATTGACTGTGATTATTGCTAAGAGTTGTTAGTGGCAGCTCCCATCTCCTGCAGGTCTGTCAAAAGACTTTCTCGTGCCGGGCCTCTGTAGCCCAACCTGGTGCTCCGGACACCTGGGCTTTCTGCCCAGGCTGTGAGATATGGCTGCCCCTTTTCCTTTCCAGGTTCAYCCCCTAGGGAAGCTGAACCCTTGTCCCAGACACACAGGACACTTAGAGGACATGGTCGTGGCTGGCTGCACAAAGATGCTGCACGTACGCAGGACTCACATCACATCAGGGAAGCACAGAGAGCACCATGCCCTCCTCCCCAGGGCTGGCAGAGACAGCAGGTCTCCTGTGTGGGCACACACACAGCAGTATCCAGGCTCACTAGCACACACACAGTCACAGATTCCCTGAGTACAGCATGACCCTTCTGTCCATTTGATTTCCCTGCCAGGACTCCAGACATGCTTACCCACCCCTTGGGTCRTCGATTTGCCAGCTGGTCTAGCTCAGGGCTTGCTGCAAAATGACATACAGACTCGCATTCTCATTGCACTGGCGCCCCAAAGCCCCCCATCCCCAYGGACTCTACCTGCCTGATGTTCTTGGTCCAACATGGGGCATCCGACTGCTGCTGAGCCCAGCTTGGAGTTTGCTGTTGAACGACAGATGCACACCCCACGTACATCCATCTTGAAAGTGATACAGACACTTGCACCCCTCACCACCAAACTGGTGCCAGGCATGTGAGCTGTGAGCCATGGTCCTGCTTCAGCTGCCACTGCTGAAYCAGTGTCTCACCCACACCAGAACCCCAGTAGGCAGCACTCAGACCTTGCCCTCACCCATGTGGAATAGAGGGTGAGATCATGCAGAGCTACAGTACGTAATAAAAAGGATGAATTGTGATGATCAGCTACAGGGCTCCATTAGACAAGTGTGTTAATGGCTCCATTTTACATGCAACCAGCCCCTTTGACACCCTTTTCTATCAGTCTCCCYCTTCATTCCTCCATGCTCCCCCTTCCCCAGGATATTCCCTCATCAGCATGCATAGCTCCATTGACCCCCTTCCATCTTCATTCACCCTCAGGTTTGCAAAGTCCAGGTTTGCTTGCAGCTTCATAATAGCCCACAAACTACTGGGACAGGACAGGTTGATTCCTTGTCTTTGTCTCCATTGTGCTTGTCTGTGAGGTTTGTGCCTCTGCATCTTCTTTTTTATGTCTTCCATCTATTCTTATTATCCCTTTCTTGCATTGAAAAGATCCTTGACCACACATCCTTAAGGGAGAGGATGCTCTCTCCTCCCATACATACTTTAAGTTTATTCCATGGGTTGGCTGKATTACATGTCTGTTCCTTACAGGCTTCCACAGGAAAGAGTTCAGAATATTGAGTGAGAGTTTAATTCTGCCACAAGGTATCATATTAATTATAATATCCAAATATGTATTTAACCTCCTACTGCCTAGTGGTTTGGGCATTTATAGACATGAAAGAAAGTCACTGACTTGAAGAGTTATGGTATTAAGGTAATTAGAAGAAAGGCTCACTTCAATGAAGTGGAGTTAATATTTCCAAAGGCATTCTGTCTTCAGTGAATGAACAAGTGCCTTCATGAAGCTATTCAGACTTACTCTTAACTCCCCTGTGGGAAGTCCTTTCTCTTTCTGGAGGAGGAGTCTTGTAACATTAACCTTCCAAGAGATGTTCTCAAAACTACCAGACCAGTGTCAGTCACCTTTGGAAAAAAAAAAACAGCTGGATGTGAAGAGTTAAACAATGCACCACAAAGAAGGTGAGAAAGAGGAAAATTGTGGGAAGAGTAGTTCAATGGAAGTAATAGAGACTATGCCTAGTGTTTSAGGTACCAAAAATGCAAAGAGTATGAGGGACCCAATCTGGGTTCAGAAAAGGTCTGTTTAGACTGATTGTAAATCATGCATCCTCACATAACCCTAGCTAGAGCCTTCATCAGCAGATACTTCCATATCTGTTACTCTCCATGGCCTGGTTTCTYTCCTGAGGGAAGCAGGATTAGGAAAATGAAGCACATTTGTGTATGCTTCACTCTGATCAGCAGAAACACAACATAGGGAAAATCTCATCTTCCCATTTACACATACCTTGACTCAGTCTCAGAGGGACTCTCCCTCTTCACTAGTTGGGAAAATTAATGTGACTAATCTCCTCAAGAAGTTTCCTAAAATACAGTCTGGCAGCAGTAAAGTTGCCCATCAAAATCTAAATAAAAATATATTTTCTATTTGACTTTTTTTTAAAACAGATGTTCTGGTGTGGTTATGAGTTCATATTCAACATACYGTTGATTGTGCAGTATTTGCTCTCAGTCAGTCCTGGAGTCTTGAAATAAGTCACACTTCTGATGATATTTCAAGGATTAAATCACAGGTTTTAAGGAGAACTGATAGTTGAGCTACAGAAGTTATAGTTGACTGCATATGCTGCTGGTAAAGAATGTTAGTGAAAAAAATCAATATATATTGATATATATATTTGATATACTTGATATATTTGTCAATAAAAGTTCTAATATTGAGGAAACAATATTGCTTGTTATAAATTAATGTTTTGGGGGTTTTGTACAAGTCATTCATTCTCACAAGGAATAATTGTTATAATTTTAAATTACAAACTCTTTTCAGAATCAGCCTTTAGGTTTCTGTGTCTACAGTCAAAATTAAAGTCCAAACTGTTGCTTAGAGTACCCAAACCTGACAGTGCCTCAATTTACCAGGATCCTCTGCCACTTTGGCTGTGTAAGTGTCTAGTTTGTTGAAGCTGGGGCATGCTGCTAGTTTTTTTAATCTTAGACACTCAGTGCCACCTTTCCATGAGGACCCATCTGAAAAAACGGTGAATGAGAGCTTGTATCTACAGAGGGAATTCATTTGGGATGCAATGAATATTCCTTACTACGTGTTCACAGGGTCCAGCTTTTCTGGAAATAATAAATTTCCTGATGTTTTCTCTTCAGTTGGGACAGAGGAACTGCTTTTACTCACCAAGGAATTAGGAGCTTTTGCCTTCTTTAGAATGAAAGTTTGTAATTCTGAGCTTCTTTTTTGCCASGATATTTTCTTAAAGAAGGATTTTTTCATCCACAGTAAAGCAGGGCCACTGTGGCAAAATAACTCATATCTTTTGTTTCAGAGAGCAAAAGAGCAGATGAGATGATCAGAGGAGCGCGATGATGTAGCTTATTGCTTCCTGTCATCTAAGATTTGGAAACCATGCCCTTTATCACCACCACCATCCATGCAGCCCTTCAACAACTCTTCAAAGAACCTAGACTAAGGTTCCTTAGCAGGGACTAAGCCATCCTATTCCTAGGAAAAGCCCTCTGAAACATTTGTAGTGTGAATGTCAGATCCTCAGCACCAACGGTTTTCTTTGTTGAGGAAAACAGAATTCACTAGTTGCAATGTAGACAGATCAAAAATAACTTCTGGGCTCAATTGTCAAAATTCTAAGAAGCATAGGTTTTACAACCCTTTCATTTCAGTGAGTTTCTTCTTTGCCAGCTTTAAGTGTAGTTTTTTAAAAGCTATCCAATTTAAGTGTAGTTTTTTATAAGCTATCCAGAGGAACAGAGATGAGGCTTTGAACTTCAGGTTTATTGTGATCGACTTAGAATTCAAATCGTGACTCTTTAAAATGTCTCCATTTTTAAAATAGATATAGATTTCTAGGACTAATAGATAAATAGATTTCCTAGTGTAGCACAGGAGGACTCTTAAATGCTATTCAAAATAATTTATAAATATACCACATACACTCAAAAAGATTCTGTAAATTATTTTCTGTAAGTTTATATGCTAATAAGCAAGACAACAAATCAGTTGAGCTGAGATATTAAGAACCTCACATAACATAAATCWGTTGATGATCAATTTTTAATTGCCACATTTTGAAGAAAAGTTCATACAAACAACAAAAGATTGGGTTTTTGATTGAATGTCTGAGTGAGGTCAGTGTATTTTTATCAGAGCCTCTGCAATGATTCATCCATCTGTTGTTTCATTGCTTTCTTGTTCAGAGGCTTCTCACCTGTATTTATTTTGTTATCAAACCAAAAGCAAAAACCAGCCCATTTCTTCTATTTTCCCAATCATGTTGCATTAGTGAAGGATGACTTCAAACGGTCTAAATCCTAAATATTTGTATTTTAGCATGGACTTCTGACTAAATATACACTAAATACACACTGACTAAATATACAAAACAAAACCACAAAATATTCTATGTCAATTTCTATTCACTAATAATTTGAGAAGTCACCTTTTAAGGTAACTTTACCTTTATGCTTGGATTATATTCTCTTTTTGTTACATAAATCTGATCTGTAAAACTCATAAATTAAATGACTGCTTTCCTCTCCTATCTGCTGGTATATATGATTTCTGCACCTTCACAACCTTTGGACACCACTTCCCAGAGCATTCTCCTGGAGACACCGGCTGGTCATGGCTTGGACTGGGACATGGTTGCTGAGTAAAAACTGGGTGGATGGCCAGGCACAGGGAGTGGTGGTAAATGCTGCGCCCAATCCTAAGTGGTGTTCCCCAGGGCTCACTGTTGGGTCCAGTCCTGTTTGACWTCTTTATGGAYGATCTGGATGAGGTGATCAAGTGCACCCTCAGTGAATTTGCAGATGACACCAAGCCATCTGTGAGTGTTGACCTGCTGGGGCTCAGAAGGCTCTGCAGAGGCATCTGGACATGCTGGATCAGCAATAGTGTGACCGGCAGTGACTGTGCTCGGCACTGGTGGGGGTACTCCTCAAGCACTGMGTCCAGTTTGGGCCCCTCACTAAAGGAAAGTCATTGAGGTGCTGGAGAGCGTCCAGAGAAGGGCAATGGAGCTAGTGAAGGGTCTGYAGCACAAGTTGCAGGAAGAGGGACTGAGGGAGCTGGGGTTAGTCTGGAGAAAACAAAGCTGAAGGAAGACTTTACTGCTCTCTACAACTACCTGAAAGGAGGCAGTAGAGAGGTGCAAGTCAGCCTCAACTTACAAGTCACAGGAAACAGAACAAGAGAAAATGACTTCAAAGTTTACCAGAGAAGGTTTAGATTGGATATTAGGAAAAACATCTTGAAGAAAAGGGTTGTCAGGTGTTGGAATTGCCCAGGRAAGTGGTTGATTCACCATTCCAGGAAGTGTTCAAAGGAAATGTTGGTGTGTCACTCAGGGACATGGTTTAGTGGTGGTTAATGGTAGTACTCAATCTTCAAGATCTTATCCAGCTTGAATGATTTTATTAAAGAAGAAATAGCAAACCTTCATGAAATAASAATTTCCCCCTAAAGAATTCTCTTTCAAGGAAGTAAAAAGCCTTTCATTCTTTACACATGTTCCTTCTACATTTTAATTATAAGTTTTACCACCAGGAAACGTCTCCCTGCTATATTTATGTATGCCTACCTATATCATCTATATCCATCTATCTAAACCTACATCTATCTGTGGGTAGGTGTACAGATATATATAAAATAATTCTTTTTATTGTGTTCCATCTACACATACTGCACAATCATTTATTTAATCACAAGTAATCTAAAATTCAATGCCATTTTACCACTAAAGACACAGAGTCCAATCTCAAATAGGCTGTAATGTTCTTAACACRTATAAATCTTTGTAATTATGCTGGATGCAGAATTCTGTAAAATGAATATCTAAAAAGTCAGCTTTAACCAAGTTTCCCACGTTTGATACCTGGAATGAAACGCACTTCCCCTTCTCAAACAGAAGCCAGATTTTGTTTGGAAGAAGACTTGCAGAGTATAATAGTGGATATTCCTGMGTTCTGCAGCCTCTTTTAAGCCACTAATAACTATCAGATAATTTTTGCTGATGTGACAAACTCTACCTGCAAATAGTAACATTTCAACATTTCTGATGTATAGATCATTTGATCATTGAAAAATACAAATTCTTTTTTGTTTTCTTCAGACCTATAATTTTTAATACTGTTTTTCCATTTTCTTTATAAATACAGCACAGCAATATGCCCAGTACAATATATTTCATTGATTTTTATATTAGATCAGAGTTGTGTTTAGAGTTTTACAGTTGCTAAGTTTTTTAATGTGTTAGTTGTTTTCTAAAATGCAAAATCATGCTGTCATGCATATCTACATGTATTAAACTGAGGTCTGAGTTTCTGCCTTTGAATTCATCARTCTTCCTTATAATTTGAACAATCTGAATAATCCAATATTTAAAATGAAAAATATGTTCTTTGATTATTCAGCATTAAAATCTGATTAAATTCATACTGGCAGCCTACCATGTTGGCATAAGTGCAAGGACAATTCTGCAGCACTGAAGGCATAAGGCATCTCCATTCCCCTGGGGGCAAGAAGGGCAATTCACAGAGGCACAAAATTGCTGAGGCTGGAAGAGACCTCTGGAGTTCATCTAGTCCCAGCCTCTGCTCAAAGCAGGGTCAGGTAGAGCAGGTTATCTGGAACCATATTCAATCAGGATTTCAATGTGTCCAAGAATGGAGACTTCAAATCGTCTTTGGGCAGCCAGTGTTGTTCCAGTGTTTGATGACAATCAGTTAAAAAAGTTTTTTTTAATATTTCAATGGAATTTCCTAYGTGTGAATTTATGCCCCTTGCCTCCTGTTCTTTCCCTTGATACCGCTGAGAAGGGTCTGGCTCTAACATGTTTATTGCCTCTGACCTACACATTGATACAAGCGTATAAATCTCCAGTCTTTAACATCCCACCTCTCTCTGCCTTTTCTTGTATAACAGATGCTCCAATCCCTGGGCCATATTTGTGTCACTCACTGAACCCACCGCAGGGTGCCCATGTCTCTCCTGTACTGGAAATAACACTCCAGGCGCGTCTCACCAGATCTGAGCAGAGGGGTAGGATCCTCTCCCTAGAACTAGTTGCAGCAGTCTTCCTAAAATAGTTAGGATGCCACTGGCTTGCTTTGCCACAGGAGAGCTTTATGGAGCCACTCCTTTCCAAACGCTTTTGACTTTTTGGCATCCTTTTCCAACTACTACCACCTCTATCGTGGTCCTTCCTTCATTTGCTGTAGCAGTCTGATGAAAATAAATCAGTTGCCACTGACAACCTGGGATGCAATTTTCTTCCTTGTCTTGATACTTCTTTCAGAGCAGGAGTTTCTTGCCCATCCTTACTTGGGAAAAGGGTGAGCCTTCCTTCTCCTAGCATTAGGAAAAAATCTATGGAGACTTAATATGCTAAATGTGTATGCAATGCATAAATATGCTAAATTAAATGTCTTAAAACAAGTAGAGTTTGCAGCTGCTTCAGTAGGGAATTAATTTTGAAGCCTGTGATGGGGAGGTAGCTTGAAAAAAAGCTCATACATCAAAGTCAATGGTACAACAGTGGACAAAATATATCATGTTTTGTATTTCTCAAACTTGGTTCAACCCTATCTTACCCTGGAGATCCTTTTCTCCAATCAACTTTGCCTACTGCCAGCACAGAAGTGAGGATATGCCATTACTGAATTACAGTCTAAGAGATACTGAAGTTCACAAAGGACGTGCCCTGAAGGCTACAAGATCAGAAAAAGTTCCTATGGTGCCCTAAATCCCATTGCCTTCCTGTTGTCATTACATTGCAAGGGTTCCATATTGCTAGAGTTTCATACCTCCTTGATGTTTTCTTGCAGGCAACTCCTCTAGGTACCAGCTCTCCCTTATCTTCACAGCAGCCAACTGACTCCAGTTCCCCTTAACCAACCAATCCACTCTTTTATAACACTCTTCTCATTGGCTACAGCTGTGGCCTGTTAACATCAGGCCTGCTCCTAATTCTTAATAATTGGCTCAGCTGCAACTCTTTGGGGGATAAGATTACATTCTATACCATCTTCATTTACCCATACTGTATCCCCCTACACCTTCCCACTTCCCTGTTATGACATTTATAGTCCTAGTGAAACCAATGCAAGGGCACCTCACTGTTTTGTTGGTCATTTTTAAAAGGCTTCAGTCTCCTCCGTGGAGCTAGAACATGCCTGCCCAGGATATTTTTAATGGGGGTGTGGGCAGCCCCATTAAAATTCCCCAGACTCATACAGACAAAATGGTTTAAATGCTGATGACTGCAACAAAACAGAGACACTTTATATTTCTTCTGAATGTAGAATTCTCGTAATTCTCAGTTAATTTGGAGAAAAAGTTGACAAAAAGCATTTTCCCAGTCCTGTCTCTGAAACACAGTTGTTCCACAACAATATTGCGTCCTACTTGCTCAGTTGTGAGATCAGTGTTTTGAACAACAAAACAGCTATCATGTGCATCTTAAAACTTCCCTGTGCCAATGATGCACTTGAGGAGTAGGGAGTGGGAGATGTTAAGACATTCTGAGAGCTAAAAAGAAACCAAAAGCCTTCCTAAATACGGCATCCACAAACACCTGTCTGTATTGTAGAATACTAACCAATGCTGCCAGTGTTCAGGATCTCATGTCCTTAWGATAGATAAATAATACCTATAATTTAGTCTTCCACTCATCACAAGGATGCATATTTGCTCCTGCAGAGATATATTTTCTTTGGTGTATTTTCACTATAGTCTATCAAACTGTGTGCTTATCTACAAAAGAGACAATATGACTGGCATGTCAAGGAGTAACGTGGGTCTCCATTATTCTAGATGAGTCTAAAAATAGTACCTTGAAAATGTAAATATGAATGTTTCTTCATTGAAATATCAGATCAAAAGCTGTTCTTAAAAAGAAAATAACCTTGTCACAAGATGAAGGGAAAGAGAAAGGTAGATGGAAAAAAGTCATGTCTTTTCTCTGCACTTTTGTCAGTTATGTTACACTGGGCGCGAGAAATGCACATTACACTTGTGAGAAAGAAATGCTCATTTTATGAATCACAGCCAAAAATTAGTGAAAATATCACATTGCAGTAATTTTCTTTTCCTCATATTTTTGAATATATTGCTGTAAGAGAGGAAATTGAGTTTTTTGCAGTCAGCCTAAAATAAGTCTCCCAGAACAGTGTTTACAGTGACCTTATCCCTCTCTACAACTACGTGAAAATGGTTGTGTYCAGATGAGGGTTGGCCTCTTGTCCCAGGCAGACACTGACAGAACAAGAGGACACAATCTTACGCTGCGCCAGGGGAAGTTTAGTTTAGACATCAGGAAAAAACTTTTCACTGAAAGAGTGATTGAGCACTGAAATCCTCTGCCCAGGGAGGTGATAGAGTCACCATCCCTGGAAGTGTTTAAAAAAAGAGTGGATGTGGCACTCAGTGCCCTGGTTGAGTTGATGAGGAGGTCTTAAGTCATAAGTTGGAMTTGATGACCTCAAAGGTCTTTTCCAACCTAGTTCATTCTCTGATTCTGTGACTCCAAGTGTGATGTGGATTTACAAAGCAGTTTTTTAGTGGCAGTGTCAGCAAATAGCACATGCGTATCCCTCCACTGAGGAAGTTTTGTTATCAGATGAGATTATTTTTCAAGTTTTAGTCACATACTTCTAATTGATAGAATTTTGTGTACAGAGAAAAATATGAAATAGGACTGTAAGGGATCTTCAGAGATTACCTGGTCCAATACTATCCATGTTCTATTACCACCTCATCCATCCTGGTCAGATAAGGTTGTTAATCTTTTTTGTAAGCATTCTGAGATGGAGATTTCATGCCCTATTAAAATATCTATTCCAGTGCTTGTCTAGCCTCACTGTAAGAAAATTCCCCGTATCTGAATCTTCTAGGCTATAACTCAAGGTCATTTTTCCTTGTTCTATCCTGAGTATAGAAAGAGAAGAAAAATAGATGTTTTTCTTTTCCTCACCATAGATTTTTGTGCACTTGAATGCTGTTATAAAGTTTTCTCTAATCTACTTTTTTTTCAGAAGAAATAACTTATTCAATCTTCCTTAAGAGGGCACATATTCTAGCCCTTTTAATTGTTTATGGTTCTCCTTTGGCTCCTCCCAAGCTGATCCACTGTTTCTCAAACCTCTTCAGCTGGCATCCTGCCAGTAACTAATTGAACAGGTCAATTATTTTTCATGTTGTTTGTGTTTGTAATACTAGGATAAAATTTTGCCTTTTCTCACTGTAGGGTTAGTGCATTTATTAATTTTTTGTTCCTAAATTCCAGGCCCTCTTTTCAAGACCTGAGCTAGTCAGTGTGCTTTTTATTATTCCTTTTCTGTCATTTAACTTCACTGAATTGTGTTCTATTTCTTTTGTGGCATGTCTTTCTTTTGTTGAAGTTATTTTAAATCTTTATCCTCATTGCCAAAACATCTCAATCTATCCCAGCTTGACATGACCTACAGCACTGACTTTCACAGGTTTGCAGGGATGTACAGTTTGTTCCCAAATTGTATGAGCAACAATTACAGTCTCAAATTGCTGATGCTGAAAAATCTCCATCTCTCTGGAAATGTTTTGGAAGTTTGCCAGCTGACTGAAAACTGTCAGAATAAACATAGCTTATAGATGCATCACATGAATCAGCCTAATGTAGTAGCCTAATTCAGAAACCCTTTCTGTTCCAAGAACTGATGGTAAGTCTATAAACTCAATATGTTCCAAACTTGGTAGTTCTTGCTAAAGTAGGGCTGCAATATTAAGAGTAAATACAGAATCAGAAAGGTGTATATATATATCTGGTTTTGTGGGTTTTTCAGCTGTGTTTAAATGGAAGACTTTACTTGTGACCATGAGTTTTGATCTACGTGTGACCCAGCTAGAGATCACAAAAATGTTGTCTTCTAAAGGCAATCTGTATCTATATATGACAAAATCTCAAAGAGCATAATAAATTTTATAATTTTAAAAATCCAGCTCTGTTGACTGCTGACATTAGTGGCAATGTGGACTTGACCAGCTGTAAAGCAGATTGTAGGACAGGTAGTTTCCTGTGCTGCTGGAATCTCTAAGAGGGGCTGGAAGGTAAGAGGGTAGGCTAGCAAAAGTGAGAAACTTGCTTCCAGTTTCTGTATGTCCCAAGGAAGTTCAAGTCTACATATCTGAACACAAATCCACTTCCAGGGAGTTCCAAATAATCTGCTTCCATACCCTGCAGAAATTGGATAAAGAAGCAGCCAAGAGCATTGGTACTAGAATAGGTACAGAAAGAAGGAAGCTGACTGTAACCAACCAGTTCACTGAGGGTATGTAGGAGCCCAAGRTCAAGTCCTGTCGCTGTAATTTTCTAGAGAGTCTTCAATATAAAATGCAGAAATTATCCTAGTGGCAAAAACCAGAATGAGATGTTTCTCTTTTGCTTCCTCCATCTGAAGAATCTTGCTTTCTCAGATCAGCAGGGCTGGTCTCCTAGTCTGTCAAGCTTTTTAGCCCACTGATCATATCTCTGTCCTAGGAGTTAAATACTGGTGGAAACCTCTCTAAACAGAGGGAGACCTACAGTTTAAATTTACCATTAAATAACCAAGATTTAATAAGGCTGGCTCTACTCTGACCTCCTTTTCAAACAATGATATTTTTTTCCCGTTACTTAAAGGCATCTGGAATCAGGAGAAGACTTGCTATGTTTGTTTCTGTTTCATTTAAAAATGAACCTCAGACCTCCAGGGAGAGACAAATTTCAGAAGCACATACACGTTGGGTTTGGCTGGCGTAGGGTTAGCTTTCCTCATGTCTGGTATGGGCTGTGTTGGATTTGTGCTGAAAGCAGTGTTGATAGCACAGGGGTGTTTTTGTTACTGCTGAGCAGCACKTACACAATGTCAAGGCCTTCTCTGTCCCTCACACCACCCCAGCAGTGAGGAGGCTGGGGGAACAGAGTAATTTGGGAGGGGGTGGAATCCTCCCTCAGACTTCGCTCTTAGAAAGTCATCAGAGCTTCAGTGGTGATTTGATTATAAACACTAAACCTAAATTGTGTCATCACAAGCTGATTCAATTCAACGGAAAACAAAAAACCAGAAAGCTAAAGCTTTTTTTCCCCAAGAAGGAACCTGTAGTTTGAATCTATGTTATGAACCTTTAAGAACTTACAAAGTGCTTTAAGATCCATCCTTCCTTTTCCTGCCTTCAGTTATTGGCTTCTATCCCTTACATCTTCACCTCTTCAGAGAAATTTGAGATACCATTTCTTGTGCCTCTATGCTGGTAATTTATTTTGCTTTAAACTGGATCCGTAAAATGACACAAAAAAAAAATCTTTTTGTTGTTGTTAGAAGACTCACTGAAGTCAGCTGGGGTCATGGATTAGAGGCTTAGATGTAACATGGCATAGGGAATTTCTTTTAAGCTGAATATAAAACTCTGATGCTTGCAGCTCATGTCAAGAGGAAAGCACATTGAGGCTCCATGTCTCCACAAAAGAAAAGCCATTTTGTCCAGAATATTGGGAATAAATAACAACCTGAAATAACTAAGGAGAAAATAGAATGTAGTGAAGACAGCCTATCAAGATCTGGCAAACTGAAGTGAACCACAAAATGTTCATTCAAAACCCACAAAAAAACAAAACAAGAAAGGAGTAGAATTGATCCTACACCAAAAATGGGGAAGATAAGCCAGTATCTTCAGTAGGATACTGAATTCTACTTCAGTAGGAGTAGATTTGATCCTACACCAAAAATGGGGAAGATAAGCCAGTGTCCTTTGCTTCAGCAAAGGAATATTTTATTTATTTTCAGCAATGTTGGTCTTCTTTTAAGTATTGGTCTGTAACTGGGAATAAGTCTACAGAAATAGAAATACTGAATTTGAGGAGAAAACACAGGAGTACTGCATTCTGTAGTCTCTCAAGCTTGAAAAAAGAAACAAGTGAAACTAATACCCTCCAGGTAATAATTTATTAAATCACTAATTCTGGGATTTATGATGCAGAAACAAATTATAAGGCACATTCATCCATTGTCAAGTTTTCAGATCAAGGTTTAAAGGAGAGACAAGCTTCAGCAGATATAGTTAAACAAGTCCCTGAGCCACAAAACTAAATACAAACTCTTAAATTTGCCTACTCGAGGTCCTCACCAGAATTCTGTGTCATGAACCCATCCTTAATTGAAATTGATCCCAACAAGAGTTTAAGGAGGAAAGGGCATGGAAGGCCAATATAGCTAATTAAGGAGTATGAAGAAATAAATCAATAGCACAAAATGCTCATAAACCAAAAACTGCTCAGTAGTAAAAGGAGAAAGTGTGACCACAGTGAAGATTTAAGCAATCATCAGAACAGACAAGTAAAAAAGAATCTCTTAAAAGGGATAGGCTAAACAATATTTCAAAGCTTTAAAACATGTTGGCTATGATTACTGTCCTCTGGGACAATGGTTTAGAGCCCATTATCCTGAACTTGTTTGAAGTTAAAAAACACTTTCTAAACAATTTGAGGGGGTTTTTTGGTGCCTGTTGGTTTTTCAGTACTTTAGATTTCAGGCTTCTGGAGCTATTAAGCCTTTTTCTGAACACTCTTCAGCTAGTCACACAAGAGGTTAGAGGTGAGAGAAATAGCTAGCTCTCTACCCCACCATATTTCTGAGTATGCACTGGTACCTAATTTTGATCCTTTAAGAAAACTGGGAATGTCCCAAGTGGAGGTGGAGAGCTCTGAACTGCAAGATTTCTGGGCTAGTTTTTTTGGATATCAACTTCTACAGTCTACATTAAAATTATACAGCAAGGATGTAAAATGTAATTGGTAGTGTTAAACACAGAGTTTGGTTTTAAAACAGCAAGCATCAAATGCTCATGGTGAGCTGCTCAGGGATATGTAGGAAAAAACCATTAGAGCTAGTGAGTATATTGAAATAAAAAAACACTGAGTAATGTCAAAGTTTTCAGACATGGAATATATTTCTGTCTCATTGTTCAATGTCTAAATTCCCCTGGAACCCCTATAATCTCTCAGATCATTCATTTCAGCCTAGTTTGGCAAACCTTAGCTGTCTAAAAAGGACTTTGAAGCAGTTACTATATCAAATTATTTTTATCTAATGATAGCTGACCATATAATGTGTTTCACAGGGTAATTCAAAGCAGTTCCCTAGCAATAATGCTAGATTAAGCATGTGCTAAACTGCAATGATGTGTGTTTGATATTGTGCCAGCATTGAATAGTCAAGGTTAAATACACCACTAACTGCTTTTCCTCTTAAACCACACTTTCTTTTTAATGCATGGAAAAAGCCTGCTACAAAGTAGTCTAGTTTAGTCAAAGTTAAGAGTTTTCCATGAAATAACCTGTTAGTCAAATTTCTATTTCTACCTCATGCATATGCCAGATAATGCTGATTATCCATTCCTTTATTTTCTAAAATACGTCTTTTTAAAAATAAAGGTTAGTATACTGAATGCCAGAAATGGAAACTTTTCCATTTCTTCAGAAAAAAAACATTATTTACAAACATTGCATTTTTGTATAAGCAGATTACTGTTTTTAATGTATGGGCTATTTCTTTGCTGTTTCTCATTCCTGTTTTTATGTTAACTGCCATAATTGATAAGGATACATGAGACAAACATTAAAGAAATTAGTTGAAAATGTCCATAKTTTCTACATATTCTCAGATTTTATCCAATGTCATCCTTAGTAATAGCTATTACTGACAGATKTTAATATCTTTGGTAGTCACACTGTATTTCTTCTASAAGGCAGCACTGACAGCATTCCTGTAAGGAAATACAGACAGGAACTTTCATAGACACAGCTCTGTTCCCACTTACATCTCTACACACAAGGACATCTGATAGACCTAAACAGGATATAAATGGAGCATTTACACACACTCTTTCACAGAGTAACKTCAACAATTGTATAGTATGGCTGTAAAGAAAGGAAATCCTTCTCAAAGCAGACAGTGCRTATTGAAAATACAATAGGATTAAATGACAGTATTGTGGAACAAAACCCAATCTGCTATTGAATACCAATAACCTAGCTGAAGAATCACTAGAAGCTGGGATTTTATGTGTGAGAAGTATCATTATATGCTAGTTGTATGCTAATACTCTTCCTGGGCTGTCAGCAGCTGAGGGCATGTCCTCAGCACTGCTGCTTTGCTCCCGCTGCGCTGTGTGGAGCCCGGTGTGGCCCTGAGCCCCGCGCACATAATGCAGTTCACACGTAATGTCAGGTCACTTCATACCCTGCTGCTGCCCGCAGGGATCAGCTCTGGAACTTCAGAACATCCCTGAGCTCTGTTGACAGAGTTAGATGATCCATCAGTGTTGGCTGTATGCAAGGAGGGACCATCCAGAGAGGTCAGAGTGCCATCCTAAAGCAGTTTGCTACTGATAAAATCTCACTAAAGGAATTAATTCTGTTGGCTTTTCTGGGGTGTCTGGATGTAAAAGAAAACAGAATTTGATTCTTGCTTGCATGTTGTGAGTTGGGTTCCACATCTGTGCTCTTTGAGATATTATACCATAAAAGACAAGCAAAAATTCCAAGTTCTACACACTAGAGGATTATTACAATCACAAAATAGATTTTACCCTAAGGAGGGCTGATGTATTACAAACATAGATAAGACATGCCAGGCTACAGATGAATATAACAGAGGTACTTGCGTAAAAATACCTTTTAAATATGAAAAAACCCAGGAAAATTAAAAGGGAAAGAGAGATAGTGATGGACTTTCTCTTTTGGTTTCATTAAACATACACTTAGCCACTTTAAGGAGTTTCAAATAGCATAGTATGTGTCAGAGAATGTTGGTTAKTTCTCAGAAAATATCAGATATTTACTAAGTTTGTATTATATACCCCATTTCTGAGAACAACAAAGAAGGCAAATGTATATATATTGATGGTATTGATTTTTAGGAGGGTTTTTTGTTGCCGAGTTTTTTGTTGTGGAATTTTTTTGTTTTACTTTTACATTATGTGGGCATAATTCACATAATTCTGAGGGTTACTTTTAAGTCACTGTGTTAATGGCACACTTTTTGGAAGTACAYCCCAGAAAAACCAGCACAGAACCAGTTATTTTTAACTCCAGTCTGAACAGCATCTGTTTCTGGAGATGAAAATCTGCATGGCTAAATCATTGTGTCTACTGATAAACCAAGAAGATATCCAAATAATAGCAATAATCAAAGGTTTGCAGGCATGTAAGTTTCCTAMTATTTACCCAGCTATTCATTTTGCACCTATTTTCTTTTCTTTTCCATGCATTAAATTTTTTTAAGGGACAATTTTTCATTGTAGACAATGCTTCACCTTCAGGGAACTGGCAGATCACAAAATCTATCAAATGCATTATCAGTTATAGATGTGTTTGAATTTGTACAGCACATTCATATTATTGACCATTTTTCTCACCTGCTTATGTTGAAAATGATCTCATGATTCAGGACTAGTACAAGTTAACTATAGGCAACCAAAAGAAYGATGCAAATCTCTCAGATGTTGATACTTCTGTATTTGTTCAGAGTAGTCCTGCACTTAGGTTTGCTCAGCTGCCATTTCTTTTCTATCAATTAACTTTTTTGGTAAACTGATAAATAACTTAGACAAAATACTAAGAAGAACATACTGCAGATTCTTATACCAATATTAAAAATAGGAGTAAACTAATCAGGAAGTAAGACCATGAAATACCTTATAACTTATCAAAACTATTTTTAGCATCCATTTATTAAAAATGGGAAATCAAGGAAGAAGTTACCAGACAGGAGTATGCTGTACACATTATTTTGCATTTTAAAGAATTAATTGATGTAATATCATCACTTTCTATTAAGTTGGTTTATTACTGATAAGAAATCCACTTATCTTGTACAATATTTTGTCTTGCATGCTAATTAAAATTGTCTGAAATAGCAGACTTTACCATATCTAAAAAGCAGAATAGTCTTGCAATAAACAAGAAGGTCTAATGCTATTTTATCAGCTGTAATTGGCCAAATTAAAAATGTYAGTCACAGTAGAATGAAAATGTTAGGAGAACAAGATATTTGCTGTAAGTAGATAGAATCTTAGTTTAAAAATATAAAACTAAAATTRACCTGGTTCAAAGATTAAATTTGTGTTCAATTATATTTAATTTTCAGCTTGTAGCTCTTTAACTCAAATATCCAAACCTCACAAACAGACTTACATAAAAAGAAAATCTTTTCAACATAAAGAATTAACAGAAGAATAAAGGAAATCTTACATTGATGTCTCTGCATTAAACTGAAGGAAATATATCTTTCTGCAGAGGATAGAAAAAACAAGATATTTCTGAAGCGGATTCAGAGGTACAYTCTCTTCCATATGTTAGTAAGAATTGGCTAGGTAGCATCAGAAAGTTCCACCTTTATTTTTGAGAGTGATCTGAGTTATGTGTGTCAAGTTCAAGTTGGKGTCTAATGATTACAGCTCTTAAAGTTTCAAATAGGAGGCACACAACAATCCTTTATTCCTACTCGGCACCTATTCGAGCCTTATACTGGGGTAAAACCTTTCTGCCTGTCTTTAACCAATTGGCAGACACTAAAGCTCAAAACACAGATTCTTCAAGCTCCTTCTGCGGTCAGGGAAGGCTTCCGGACAAGTCTMAGATTTCAGCTCTCTAGAGACTTTTCTGCCTTGCTTTTCTCTCTGCACTCTGACTCTAGGAGAATGACAATCCTGTCTTGGATGTTCCAGTTCAGCACCTAAATTATTTCGTCATAAATAAAGCAGATGCCAAAAGAATGCTCTCTATTAAATAGACTCTGCTGTCTGTGTTCTACCTTCAGAGGCATATACCTTGACSTATTCAGCCACACTTTGAACACTTCCTGCAGCTGTTGTGCATTCAGTGTGGAGCCAAAGGACTTGCTGACCTATTTGCCCAGAGGAGCTCCTGTTAATCCTTCCCAAGTTGTGCCTGTGTAAGCAATGAGCCATTCAATTTCTGATTAAAGGGAATGCTAGTATTATTAACTTTTAAGGCAAACAGAAATCAGGAGATTTTCATGATAATGAACTCTTCCAATCCCCATGCATGCTCCAGTTTCTTATTCTTACTTCCCCAAGGGCAGGTGCCTACACGGCCTTCAGGGTCAGACAGGTTTTCCAGGGTTTTTTTGCTGACAATTTGTGAAGCTGGTCCACAGCCAATGATTTGTTGGCATAGCAACTACAAACTGATGGAGTTTTCAAGTTTAGATCAAGTATCAGGGCTGCCAGCAGAACYGCCACATTGGAATTCCAGCAGGCAGGATGGAATATAACTGTCATCAAACTTGCAATGGTTTTCTTGCACCGTGAATAATCACAGGAAAGAGTGAGATCAAAATAGATATTTCTTGTACTGAAAGGTGTTACTGGTTTCTTTGAATAGGTCAACAGACAACAAAAAACTCAGTTTAAACAAAGCATGTCTAGTTCAGCCTTCTTTACAGGTTGACTGCTATAAAAATTAACRACTGCTAAAAAAATTAGCCAAATATCAGAGGCAGGACAAAGATGAGCTACACTTTGTGAGAGGTTTCCCTCTGACTGGGTGCAACTGAAGAGGCCTGAAGACTCTTGGAAGAATGCACACCCRTGAGGAAAAAAAGGGTGAAAAACAGCCATGAACCTGGTTCAAAGAAGGGTGCTCTATGGGTGCAAAACTGACTGTAAAGATGACCAGAGAAACTAAGAGAAATGTCCTTTCCCTCTTTTACTGAGGGAAAACAGGCTTTGTGTRTAGGACAAAGAAAAATCCATTTTTATCATTCATTTATTCTCAAAATGAAGACAGCCATGGGAGTTCCTGTCTACTATCAGCTCAAAAAAGTAATGAATAATGGAAATCACAGAACTCTCACTAGGTTGTCTGAGAAATAATTCAGTGAAAGTGTGCGATTGTCAGTCAGTGGAAAAAGCAAATTATTTAGCACATACTATCAAATGTGCTACAGTTTGAACCTTATTTTTGAAATATAATTGTGCTGAAGGTGGGAGAATTATATRGGATGTTTTTAATCATACTTAAATGACATTATCCTAACGATAAAGTTAGATCCCTTGAGATCAGGAGACCTTTTTYCCTCCAACAGAAGCATCTTAACTATCAGCAACTGTAACTATTATTTTCACATGCTGCTTACCTATTCACAGAAGATCTGAAAAGTAATTTTTCTATRTATCAGTGCAAAGTGGAAGACAGGGACAGTTCCTAGATGGAAAGGTATAAAATAAATCTACATTTGTGATATTCGTTCAAAATTTTGTCAGGTTGCATCAGCAAAGTAGCRATGTCCAGGTTCATTTTCCAGTCCCAAAGAGAACTGACAGGTTTAGGCTGCCTTAGTATAGGTAAGCTGACTGCAGGACAGGAGGTTTGTTTATTCATAGACCCTGCTGGGAATAYCTCTTTGCCTGTGCTACCTGCTGAACAATTTTCCAGAATTTTTTAGCAGAGGAACTATTAAGTAAAAACCAGTTCCAGAACAATTTTAACCATTTTGAATTGTGGACATTGAAGTTCCAGTTCATAGACTCAGACATTGGCTATATATATAACTGTCTGAATAGGTTTTGTCATGGAGAGCTTTGGTGAGATCTTTCTTWAATTTTTTAACTAACAGTTTGCTCTTTTAAGCCTGTATCCTAATGTATACAAGAGCTTTTATTTTCAAATTAAATGTAGTAATGTTGGGTCTGAAATATGTCWGCCATCAGCATTTCAAATTCTTCACAAATAGAAACATGCTGTACGCTTCCCGTGAGTTGATGGTACTTCCTTCAATCTTCCTCTATACTCTATCCAAGTGTCTATAACCCAGGAGACATTATTGCCTCCTGTGTTCTTGCCTCACAGGAATTCCATGGGCTTTGAATTTTTGCTGTCAGCCTAATACATAATCACCTTGGATTCCTTACCCTTTTTGTTTTTAGATCTCTGTCACCTCTTTTGTACATAATCATTCATAAAATAAAAAGAAAATCAGAGGGTTTACTTTCTTATTCCCTCCAGATAATATAAGCTTGTCACTTGCACCCATGAAAGTATGCTCATTTTTTTAAGGTTCTATTGGCTAATCCTTAAGAGAGGGTGAGGGGAGGGGAAGTAAATCTTAGTGTGCTAAATGTAGCATGTACACCCTTCTATGCCCAGAGCTATCTGTTTCATGTTGAAGATGCGACTCTCTACTCTGGTGCCTTTCTAAGATGTGAAGAATTGCTGGGGATTTTGCTGAGGGTTTTTTTTCCTGTAAGGCATTCCCTATCAATTTTATCACTTGAAGTTTTATATCCCAGAAGGAATCAGCACCATCCCCATCTTTGCCAGTACTTGATAAGATGAGACCTCCCATGGCTGGTTTATTTAGCTCACATCTTTGTAAGAAGTTATAATCCTTCAAAGAATTTGCTAACAGTCCTWGGTTTCCTGGGAGCAATATAAATTACAGATTATAGTACTCCTTCCTTATAGTTGAAGCTACTGGCTAATTTTTTTCAAGTTGCTCCCTAAGAATTTTGTGCCATCTCTTGCGTCACTGAAGAAAAATTTCCGGGATGCTTGGATAGGTACCAAAACCAATTGGCTTTRAGTCAAAACATTGAGAATGTTTCCATTTTTAAAATGGCAATTCTTTAGGCTTTACTAGACCCACTGACACGTTCCTGCAATTGTAGTTYCTGGTATTGAACAAGCCTTGAGGCTTGGAGTAAGTGGAAGAATTTAAAGTGGCCCTAAGCTAGCTCTTGCTCTAGGAACCTTGTTGAACCTCTGTAACAGAAATCCTTGAGTTWTAATAGTTGATCTGTCTAGTCATGCTCATGCGTCGATGGAAATATTCATGTGATGCTGCACCACACACCTTTCTTCAAACACAAATGATTCTTTGTGTTTCACTYAAAATTACATCAAACTTCCAGGACCTCTAACTGACAGGAGTTGTACACATTCAGACTATACCTGGGCTTATATTCATGAATTGAAATACAGTTTGGACATAGCGTCCTGCTTTGAAGAGTAAAATAGTTCAGTAGTATCAATGCAATTTCTGAAGAATTGTGTCTGGAATACTAATTTGTTAGTATAGGCATAGCCTCACTTTCATGATAAATACCACTTGTTTACTCAGATGGAAGCTCTCACAAAGGGCTGYGAGCTGTTGGCGATGGTACTTGGCTGCCTGCCTCGAAGCACAGTGGTTTTCTGTACCAGCACTTATGATGTCTTACATTAAACATCACCCCTGTGAGCACCTGACCGAGACACAGCTAAGTGACTCCTCCATGTTCCAAGGAGCCAAACTGAGCTCAGGGAAAATTTAATAGGTGCTGATTAAGAGCAGCATCTGTTCAAGCCTTTCCAGCAGCCTCCCCTGTGTGTAACCCTCAACAGGTATCCAGTACAGGGAATGGAGGCTTTGATTAGCAGCTGAAATAACATGGCACACACAGTCATAGCTCATGGCACACACAGTCATAGCTCTGCTGTGATCCACTACTCCAAGGAAAGAATATACTTTTCGAAGTAAAGAATATATTAAAATGCTCAGGCTTGTGAATGCCTCTTTTTTTTTTTTATGGACCACATTGCCACACTGGTCATAGTCCTGTAGTTCTGAGATGCAAAGGTCTGATGTATAAAATACTAAGAGAAATCAATGAGTTTGATTTCCAACAGTGTGAGTGACTCTGGGTCATTACATAGGTCTGCACATCTCTATTTTCCTGTTTGCCCTCCCACATTTTTCTTTTGTGTCTCTTCCCATAATAACTTCTGCAGAGATGACTAGTTTTCTTTTAATTCTGGGTTTTTTTTAATGTTTTCTAGGCTACTGTGGTTTTCTTTTAAGTGCTGCATTTTGGAATAAGAACAAGGCAGTTTGTTCTAATTTTCAAGGGCTATGATTTATTACCTGCACTGCCTAATTTCATTTAACTGAAAACTCAGTCCAAACACAATGCATGTAGTACTTGTCACAGAAAACATCAAAGGCACTTCTCTTCCAAGTACAATTCACCCTAAGTAAGTAAACAGTGTGTATTCCAGCAGGAAATAAATATTGACATAGCAACCTGTCATATGGATGACAGAACGAGCAGCTGGAATCGACAGCAGAGGCAACCAGCAGCTCGCTGCTTACTTCTTGGGTCCTTGTAGGCCATGGCTCAACCATTATCCACACAAGATCTGAGGGCTGCTGGGTCACCTGGCAGTAGTAGCTGTAGACAGATGAAAAATAAGGGCATGAAGGCAGTGCTGGTGATTCTGTGATTCTGTGGAGTGGGTATTTTATCAATGTTTTATGTTAGCTCTGAAAAATTGATGATGCCTGACCTAACTTGAAACTCCTCAAAAAATTAGGAGCACATTTGAAGTAGAAGTGTTTGTACAAGTTGAGCTTTTCACATTGGATGACTGTGAACATTTTTATCATGTCCAGTTCTGAAAGCAGATTTACCATTGTGTTGAGCCAAAAAAGAAGGAAATACAAAGAAGGTGAAAATTGGGAYGGTCTACTTGAGGAACTATAGAGGTATTGCCTAAACATCTAGGGCTGAAGTTAGCAAAGTCAGGTGTTAGCTGGAGCTGAAACTGGTGAAGTCCATGAATGAAAAGAAATGTACAGAAAAAGCAAAACTAAGAAAAATGTGGGTTTACTGCTAAGTGTGCTTATCTGATGGTAAAGGACACAGAAAAGGCAAAAATACTCAAGGAATTTTTTCTCATGGTCTTTTCTGGCAAGGTCTGCTCTCAGGTCTTTTGCATCTAATTGGAAAGGGTGTGAAAATGACACTATTTACAMCAGAGGAAGCTACAGCTTAAGGAAGTCTTTAAAAATTCAATTATTTGGGGTGGGATGAATCCAGTAATGCTAAAGGAACCAGCTAATGTCATTGACATTGACTAGCAAATTTCATTTCTCTATCATCTTAAAMAAGTCACGACCATCAAGGAAGATTTCTGCTGAGCGTAAAAATCAAAAATGTTACACCTATCTTCAAGAAGTGCAGCAAAGAAGAGGAACCAGGAGCTGCTCATATTAACAGAGTTTGAAAAACATGTGGTGTCCTGAAAACTGTATGTTGGAAATGGCTCCTGTCCTAGTTTAACCYCCAAATCACACTCAGGCACTGCAAAGGTTTTGCTCAGTTTACTGTACAGATACGGCCAGTAACAGCAGAGAGGCCATCAAAAGACTCAAAGCAGAGAGCAAAGTAGTGTTGACATATCTAGCCTGTGACCCACTCACTCAGGACCACAGAACAGCCCCTGGCTCCTTTTAAATAAATTATAGATGCATTCATTGCTTCACTTATTAGTAAAATGCATGCATAGCAACTACAAGGGCAAGCACATAGACAAGCAGGCTGTAAATGCTTTGCTCACCTGAAGTCAACTTCTACTCTAAGCAGCAGAAATTTTCTCAAACTAGTTAACAACTATTTAGCAGAACATGTGGAGCAGAGCTGAACAACTGAAAGGTGCTACTTTTGATCTGTGGGACATCCCTATGTGTTTGATATATTTTCCAGATGTCTATTCAAACCATTAATTSTAAAATGAATATATGATTATTTGAGTACTGCAGTATTGAGTACTTTGTTAATCTTTAATAACTCATGTTTGATTTGTTTATTACTGCTTAAAAAATGTTTGCTTTAAAATAAAAATATAAACAGAAGTTAGCAGAGATAACTGTAGGCTTTTCAAAAATTATATTGCCTCTCAACTGTATTCCTTTCCACGGAATGGAGAAATATCATCTGGCTATGCTGTGTCTAGCAGAGTGAGGGAACAGTTTCTGGGTAATGAATTAAATACTAGTTTCCTAGGAGATGGATTGATGTACRAGAGGCAGTGTGAACCCCTTTTCTTTCTATCCAGTGTGCTCTCAGCCTACAATATTAAGCTCTGTCAATGGGTCTGGGAGGAGGAAACTTTCTCCTGTGCAAATATCTTGAATTGCCGAAGAGCAATATAGGACAGTCTCCAGGTAATTTATGCTAGCTTCTYGTACTCTCTGTAGAAGGAGAGCTGAGTAAGACCCAAGTACAGGCTTTAAGAATACATTATTACTACAGTTCTGTGAGGCTAATTTGCCTACCACACAGGTACAAATTTGGAGGGGGAGGGTGTTAATCTGCATATCTAAATTGAAATTTTTATGTTCTTGTTGCTTGATAGCCCCTAAAATTAAGAGCCAAACAAGATAAAGATCATAAAATGCGCACTTGATACAGGGCTTCAACACCTTTCTAAGTTTAGAAGATTAGCAGAATTGACTCCCCAGTTAGAAGTACTGTTAATGAAGTAATTCCCCTCTTGGTTCAGCCCCCTACTGAAGCCTCCTCTTTGCTTCTAGCCCTACATTATTTAKGTAGGACTATGTTAAAAAAATGGGAAGGTGAAACAACCTTGGTTCACTGAAGAAGCAAGATTAGAATAGGACTCCAGGAATCTGTTTGACTAGCAGGGTAGGAAAAGAAAACAGAGCTACAAATATATTAAAAACATATAAAAAGCAAAAATCTTTTGGCATCATTCTGATGTGTACATTTTTTCATCTTTAACCAAAAGCAAAGCCTGTTTTCTAATTATTCACAGATATTGCAATCTTATATTCGAGATGGAATATATTTTTCTTAAATTATTTTAAAGATAATAATGTATATTGAAAAACACTCAGTTCAACTGTAATCATCCCTGTTCACTGTGATTTTGTGACAACAGGAGATGTATAGTTTATCTGGGTATAATTGGCTTACTTACAGTAAGCTGGATTTTTGGAGAAAAGAAATTTAGCTTATTTTAAGGTGCATCTTATTACATTATTAGTGGATTCCATAGTGTGTTAATTTACGGGCAATAGGATTTCCACAGGAAACTTCAGAAATCTTATCTAATTTCTAACACAGGAAAGCTAAACCAAACCTTAAGTTATAATTAGCAGTGACAAGCCTGGGTATTCTTTTTGTATATATTGATTATGCGACCTTCTAAAAGGTACTCAAWTTTTTTACCTTAATTTTATAGTCTATTTTTACCTTGTTGGAARAAAAGCTGTTGGGTCTATCCTTTATTTCCCACTACTATTTTCATTCTTTGATTCCTTCTTTTGCCATGGGAYAAAGCAGAAACACGTAGTTTGCTTTCATCCTGCCATTCCTTTTTGACCTTTCTGATTTGTTTCCCGTGGTAAAATATTATAATTTCGTAAAGAAATTCTCGTGGTGTTTATCATTCTCACCACTTTTTTACAAAGATCTTCAAGACCTGCAATGTGCTCTTTGAGTGATAGATTCACTAGTACTGATGGAACAACACTGATCTGTGTAATTAGACCATACTCTTGTATTTTTCTCCTAATTTTCCTTTCTCCCTGCATATACATATTAATTAGAGACCTTCAGTAAACTTTAACAACAAAGTAACAAATAATTTGGGGTGCATTTTCAACAGCTCATTTTTCAGTGTAGGTTCTCCATCTCATGATCCAGCTCTGTCTTTTTCCTCTGGGAAGAACAATGGAAAATGAAGGAGCAGTTTATTAGTCCTGTAAAAAATACATAAATATTTACACAGGTTATAAATCACCTCTGTTTAGGTAATTGTAGATGTGAGTAGATCTACTGAAGCCAGAAAAATTTGTGGGTTTTTTTACACAAATTGAATAACTAAGCAAATTTACAGAAAGGAAACAAAATGGCTAAAGGAAGAGACGGATTTCTTATGTTCTGACATTTAGTATGGACTTAGTGGACTCAGTCTGGATATTTTCAGTGCACAAGTGTCAGGATTTATGTAACTCATATAAATTTATGTGTTAAACATGCCATCCTTCACCCTCTTCACTTATAGCGCCTAAAAGTTATGTTTTTACAGAAATTTACACTAAGGAAATTCTGTGAACTCAGTTTGTAGATGGGTAACTAAAAGATGAGGTTAAATATGAAAGTTTTTTATAGATAGTTGCAAGCAACAGACAATGATGTATAGAAACATACAGAATCCTCATAAAGTTGAAAATGCTAAGAGTTCAGCTGTGCTTCACAAGAAATGGTCTTCACACCTGAAGTTTTGAAATAGTCAGAAGAAAAAGCCAGTAAAGAAACAGAAAAAACCATCTGAGAAGGTCTAAGCATTTAAACAGACAGCAAACTTTGAAGGAAAAATGTGAATAGTGCTTTTTCAAATGATACTTTTCCAAGTTCTGCTCATGCTTTGCCATGAGATGTTTAGATCTTTATTTGAGTATCTTGGTTAATCTGATCCAGCTGAAATTAAACTGAGACAAGGATGCCTTGTTTGCAAGCTGTTCTATAGCAGTAAATGAAAAATGTGCAGCCAATATTATTACATTTTAGAAGAGGAAAGAATGAAAAGTATCACAGACTCAGTCTTGTTTATAGTCTTGAACCCCACAGAAGTGGATTTTTTATCTTCACAATCACAGGAAGAACTGCAGAGACTGTGAGACATCTTTACCCTCAAATCCTTGCTGAAAGGAACTTAAAGGGGCGGGTCTGCTGCAATCTCCTGGTTCATACTCATCACTCAAAGCATATTAAGCACTGCCTCACATTTTTAACTTCACAGGTCTGTCTCCTTTTCAGTGCTGGCACCTCAACGTGTAACAGTATTGTGAGAGATTAAAATAGTTTTTTAATATATGACTCTGAGCTGGCAGCTTGCTTATAAATACAAGGAAAAGCAAGGAAAGTTCCTGTGCTGATGGGTTTCTATCTGATGGCCCAAACCAACAGTGATGTGTGTATTGTCACATATCTGAGCCCACTGAGGGCCAGCCCCAATGTGGTGCTGCACAATAGGTGGGTAAGTCTCCATAAGCTTGGTCACAGGGCTGATTCTTCCAAAATTGCCTTTACCAGCAGCAAAGGTAGTCCCTAAGTGACTTCTTCCTTCACCCCTCCATAGATAATAGTCTCTTCCTGCAAAGCATACACACATCTTTACAGTAGGAAAGCCAGAACTATAATTATCTGAGGCTCAAATACTGTCAACTGGCAAAGGAAGAGAAAAATCTGCCCATAAAAATAAGTGGTGGTATACTCAGGCATGAGAACTGAAGCTAGATTTGACTTTAAAATGCAAGGTGACTTGACTGAGATGAAAAAATACGGATTTAATTCACTAAAAGGCTCGTCTGATATTCAGGCTAGGCTAATTTCTGCAGTATAATGTTGATCTGTATCTAGAAATTCTAACATTTCCTTTCCTTTTTGGCATTTGTAGCGTTTTATTTTCTTCTTTTTTCAAGCTGAATTGTTGGCTTACAATGTTTAGAAGACTAAAAAACTGAGGCAGCCACTGTCTAATAGGACATTGGGCAATAACAATATCCTTTAATGCACAGCTAATCAAGGTAAGACTTACTGAAACATGGAATTGACAGTAAGAGGTGAAAAGAGAAAGTAATGATCAATATTTAAGGAGCTGGAGAAGACCACTAAAKGTTCTCTCATTTTAGTAATTTTGTAGCACAGGCAACTTTTTTTTTTTTTTTTGGCCCAGCATATCTTATAGCCTGAACAATCGATTTCTTCACACTGACTTGGTTTTGAGTTTCTGACTTCTCTCTAACACTATCCCCAGTAAATATACATTTCATAGACGCAGTAGCTAAGTGCAGAAGAGAAACAAATCAGTGCAGTCTATGCTGGCAAAACAGAGCCCTTTGGCCCCACAGGCTGAAAGACTTGGAGGACAAGACTAATGAGGAGCAGCTGAGGCAACTGGGTTTGTTTAGTCCAGAAAAAAGGAGGTTCATGAGGGATGTTACTGCTCTTTATAAGTAACTGAAAGGACACTGTAGACTGTAGACTGGGGGGGGGGGGGGCTGGTTTCTTCTCCCAGGTGACAAGTGATAGGACTAGAAGAAATGGTCTCAAGTTATGCCAGGGGATGTTTTGGTTTGATATTAGGAAAAATGTCTTCACTGAAAGGGTGAGAAGCATTGGAACAGGCGGCCCAGGGGAGTGGTGGAATCACCATCCCTGGAAGTGTTCAAGAAAACATGTCGATGTGGTGCTTGGGACACAGTGTTTTGGTGGACTTGGCAGTGCTGGTTTAATGGTTGAGTTTGATAATCTTGATAATCTTGGAGGTCCCTTCAAACCTTAAAAATTCTATGACAAAATGTACAAGAAATTCTATGTTTTTCTTTTGGAATGGAATGCCACTATGACTTCAATTTCTGATGCGCAAAACATGTTTTTCTATCACAAGAAACCTTGTAACAATAAGGGAAATTATTGCAAAGTTCTGCATGTTGCAGTCCAAAGTAATGTATAGCCACCTACAAGCTCACAGAATGTATGAGAAAAGTATTCCTGCAACAGTTCATTGAAAATAGGAGGAAATTAAGCCCTTCCCTGTTTTATTAGGCTAAGAAAGAACAAAGAAAGCAGGCATGGAATAAACTATCAAGGCAGCACTAAAATCTTGAAATGCCGTGTGAAAATAGACATACTTAACAGAATAAGTGGTCACASCTTAAAAAAGAAAATAGCAAGGGCTGACAATGACATGAAAACAAATGCTTTCAATGCTTTCCTCATGAAAAAATACTTCTCTTTTGTTCTCTGAAAACTTAACTTTAAAATGGAAATCTCAAGAGCTCATATTGTAGAATAGTAGCAACAGATTATAGAAAATCTTTGAATAAAGATGACCTGAGAAGTGTTCTCAGTACCATGAACAGGGTTAGACAGAGTGCAGTGTCAGTATGTCTGAGAAATGGCATAAAGAGCAGAGTCAGCTTGTTAAGAACGGGGGAACTTTAATAAAAAATTGAACTGATATTAGGGACACAGTCTATCCAAGTAAAAAGAAATCCATTGATGAAACTTTAAATAAAAATGGGCACGTTTTTAAACTTACTATCAGAAAGCCAGTGTGCCAAAACTTGTGCCATTTGAGATGATTCATCTGGTAGTGAAGTTACAGAATGCTGTACTCAAATGAAGCATAGTGTATAGAACAAACCAAACAAAATTCAACAAGTGACAGAAAAAAACCTCCAGTGAGTTAATTGGACCTTATTTAAACAGATCAGAGATGATTCAGGGCATGAATATAAAAAGTAACAAAGTTTTCAGTTATGCTAAGTTAATTAGCAAAAATAAAATGATTGCTGAAATGGAGATAGTTTGGTGGAGGACTTGGCTGAAGAAAAGTGCGTCACAAATGGTATGGAAAAACTGGAAAGGGAAATACTCCATTTTTACACTGTATGAGCAACAAATRATACAATACAATAAAATTATTTAGGAATACTTTTAATGGTAGAAAAGGAGGGCCACTGTAAAAAACTGTGGAAGTAATTGCTTCTAGTTTCAGTGGAAGTCAGAGGTTCAGATGGGCTCAGGAAACAATTAAGCAAAATTGTTGGGAAAAACACGTAAAAACCTATTTGTTAGCCAGACATAGTGACTGGCCTCAGGAAGCTGCTAACTAGCAGCTTGCTCAAAGAGAGAAAGTTGGGAAGTATCATTGCAAACTTGCCTTACCCTTGTGTTCTCCTCTACTCATCTATTCCCGGCCACTGCCAGAGATGCAACCATGATTGGAGGGTTCGCTGGCCTTATGCAGCAGGAGGGGTTAGAGAGCAAAGCAAGAACCAGTTTGGTGAAAGCAATAGCACAACATAGTTCTTTTACTCTGCTCTTCTGTCAGGGGGGCAGTGAACCCAAACAGAAAAGTACAGGTCACAGGCCTCTAATACATGTTGGTGTGTTTTAGCTTTGATAACTCTGGAAGTGATAAGTCCCTTAAAGCCATCTTTGTCACTGTTCACTTCCCATTCCTAATCTATCTCATCTCCTTAAAATGTCTGTGTTGCTAAGGGCAGATCCAATGCTCTAATCACCGTGAAAACATTGCAATAAATCATACATTTTTTGTGCTGAATTCATTTGAAAGGTCTTTATTTCCTTCAAAATAGCCAACATATTTATTTTTAAAGAGCTGAGTTCCTCTTCCTTCTTGTTCCTCAAAATACTTAATATGGAAGTATCCATCTTGTCTCAGATCACACTACAGATCCTCTGCCATTTTCAAATGGGTCAGAAGAACATTCCAGGTAAAATAATTTTAAGAAAAAAGTTCTATTTCAAGTTACAGTTTCTCTGGCTTCAGAGCTCTTGGCTGTAGTGTAGCAAAGTGCTTAATTTAACAGCTTTTATGGACTTGAAATAAATTTGTCTTAGCTTCTATAGAAATCACTTTCAGTGCTCACATATATTTATGAAGTTAAGAAGAGATTTTTTTCCACATATTTAAACTTGCCAACTGAAATTAACATTGAGCATGCTTTAACAAAAAAAAAAAAACAAAAACCAAAAACAAAACAAAAAAACCCCCAGAGTTAATAGACATCTGTTTTTCAGCTTCCATATACAGTCCAGAGACATTTTCAGGAAAGGTGTCTTGTAATTTGTTCTATCTATGTTTGGATTTGTGCCCTGATCATTAAATGTGTTTGCTTTTAAATATTTGTAGACTTGGTGGAGGAGAGAATACTGCAGATGGTACACATTCATTTTCATATATCAAAACAATTTTGTTTTGTAAAAGAAATAAAAAGAAGTTTTAAAACCCCTTTTAGTACCTGGCTGTTAGTAAGAACATGGACCAAGAAAAGCATGGTACAACATTGTACTTTTTCATATATTTGCATTGCACACCCTTGGAAATTATATCTTTAACATATAGGAATGATGTTAGGCAATTCTGCTCCCAGCTGGACAACAGAGTTTTCACTGAAAATCAGATTCTCATACTGCTTTCAGTTTGTCTGAATTTGAACAGATATGCATTCTATTATTCTAATTTGTATTACAGCAGCATAACTCTACTGACATGAATGAATATACTCCTAATTTACAGTAGAGTGAATGAGACTAGAATCAGAGTTTTTCACTTCAAATATGTTCTGCATTGGTGGATATTAATAATGAAGATGGCATGGGCTAACCAACAGCTAATTTTTCTTATCTGATCGCTACTAGAAACAGAGCAAATTATCTTAGCTTTGACTTATTTTAATGGTGCTAGTCAGCTAATAAATCAATAGAGTGTTGCTCATACTCTTGTTATATTGGGGTATATAATAATAATACCTTTGCAAGTTTTTGAATTGTTTAAAACAAGATCCTGTTTTACAGGATCTTGCTTTTTACACTCAAATAGAAAAATATCTGAGGTTGCCTAAACAAGGGTAATTGCTGGGTGCTTCTCATATCCCCACTTCAGAAAATTTAGCAGCAGGTTTGAGAACTATCTCTTATGTTAAAATTAGTTTTGACTCTTTAACCTACAATTCATCACTGAATTGATGCTAAGACAAGAACACATCTAAAGGAAACTTGAAGCTGCAAATGCGTTTTGTGATGTAACATCATTGTTTACTTACAGGGGTAACTGATTAATTAATTTTTAAAAGTACAGTAAAATATCAATTTTTCTTTTGTGGTCCTTTTCACCTCACTGTCTAATGATCCAAATGAAATTTATGGCTGTATAAACTTCTAACCTTGGCTTTTTCTTTCAGTCTTCCTTTCTTGCTCTTACCTTGTTTCTACTTGCTCATTTATTGTCTTCAATATTTAGTTGATAATAGTTCATCTGCTTCTCAGAAACTACTTAGAACTGCTGCCAGAAAGCAGCACTTCCACCTTGAAATACCATTATAGGAGGAAAGATACCAGAGGATGTTCATGGGCAAAATTTGGAATATGACTGGCCAAGACGACTCATATAAATAAACATTAAGGTGGGTGGTTTTCTACTCTTGGGGGCATCTTTCATGAGACAGATGAAAGAACAGAAAAAAACTGTTCCATGAGAACAGAGGAAGGAAGGAAGGAAGGAAGGAAGGAAGGAAGGAAGGAAGGAAGGAAGGAAGGAAGGAAGGAAGGAAGGAA